>VWZE01019810.1:123250-185413 GCA_013396675.1 Eubucco bourcierii
ATGTTTAGGTTGTTCCAGCTCTGCACAGAACCTGGGGCTGGCAGCCCTGCCCCATGCAGCACCACCTGTCAAATCCATCCCTGCCAACGCCAACCCGCAGCCAGTCCTGCAGCAAGCAGGCCCCACAGGGTGGTGGAGGCAGCTGGCCCAGTTTGCAACCTGCATCCCCACAGGACAGCCCTGCCCTTCCTCCCTCCAGCTTAGGAGAATTATCCAGATAATCCCAGCCTGGTGACATAGAAGCATGGTGGTGATGAACTCCTCTGAGGCATACAGAGGATGAGCACACATGCTATTAATTCCTGTAGCAGACACTTGCTGCCTTCCCCAGCCCCCTCCTTGCACCGAGACCCTGACTAGCACCCATGTCTCTAAGGATGGGACCCCAGGTGCATTGTGCCTTTGGGCACAACATATCCAGCTGATCCCAGAGATCCCCACTGGCACAGCTCATGGGGGTGCAGTCAGGCTGTAGGTCCCCCCCACCATGACCCATATTGCTTCCTGTTACCCCAGGCTGACAGGACACCAAATTACAAGGATCTCCCTGCAGTGTAGTGAAGATGCCCTAGAAAAGACAGGCCTGCTGTGGCTTTGGAGAGCAGAGTAGAGGGGATGTGGTGGGGCAGGGTAAACAGCTGTGCCTGACACCATAACCCCTGAGTGCACCAGTGCCATGGGCCTCAAACTCCATCTTCTGCTGGGGCAAGCCCCTGTGGGCATTGGGTGCTTGTGCTACCCCAGGACTGGGATAGGCCTGCAGATCACCACACAGGGTGGCAAGAGAGACAGGACCAGGAGTGCACTGCCAATGCCCAGGGGCCTTTGCCAATCCAAACATCCTGTGTCAGGGGTTTGACATCCTTGTTTCCACGTCCTCCAGGCCCATGGCACATCCCCACCACACACCAGCCCACTGATGCCAAATCAAGGCCACAGTGGCACTGAGTGTGGCAGCGCTGTACAGAAGTCAGGGTGCTGGGCTGGGAACCCTGTCTGATGAGGGCCAAGGAGCGGTTGGGTGAACCCCATGGGCAGCTCCTGATATGCAGAGGAGTACAGTGGGATGAGAGCCCACAGCTCCCAACCTTAGGAAGTGCTCAGCACCTCTCAGCGCAACCTTACCCCTAACATTCTGGGAAATGCACATGCAGAGTTTAATTAACTTTATTGATATTCAGAAATTAAGGGACTGACTGGAGGTAATTGCTCATTAGAAATCATTGAGCTGACATGGTAAGCACCAGCCTCCCTCAGTGAAAGTCTACTCTGTGCAGGGCCCTGCTCCCAGGGCAACAACCAGGGACCTAGACCCCCACCTCTCTAGCCTTGCTACCCTCCAGAAGGGCAGGACATGGCAGTGCCATAGCCTTGACTTTCATGCTCCCCTGCATCATGGTCCCCCACATGTGACCCCCAAGCAAGAGGGATGCGGCAGCAGCCCTAAGTGGCAGATTGAGACAGGAATAGCAGTGGGCACAGGGCCATGGTGCCCTTCCCCAGCTGCCAGATGGGGAGTTTATGTAACTCCCTGCACGGCTGCTGCCTGCAGCTCGGCTGATTTGTGCGGGCATGCCCGCATCCCACATCCTGCTGCCCACATCCCCCTACCCACCTCCCAGCAGGGCCAGACCCCTACCTGCCCCTTCCCTGAGCATGTTACCCAGCATCAGCATGGTCGCAGTAGACTCAAGCACACCAATTCCTAGTGAGTCCCCCCAAATGCTGACAACTCCCCAGTTTTGCTTTCTAGGGCAGTAGAGCCGCAAAGCGTCGAGACAGCCTGTGCCCCACGGGTGGCAGAGCCAACCAGTCGAGCTGGGTGTTGGCTGCTCTCCTTGGGAAGAGCTAACAGCCACCATCCCTGTTTCTCCTCTGCGCCCTCCCCGGAGCCGGAAGGGTCACGCCAATCGAGGTGGCGAGGGGACAGCCGCTGTGCCCATTGTCCCCCAAGCCCTCTGGGATCGTACGGAGGTACCGTCTTGCAGCCCACCGCCAGGCACAGCCAGCCGTGGGGGCGAATCAAAGGACTCTGTGACCAGGGGAGCGGGTCCCACCGGGCAGCACCATGCTCCCCTAACTCGCGGTGCAGCGCTACCCCCCCGCCCCCTCGTCGCTAACACCGGCAGAGGGGCTGTCGCCGGAGCCCGCGGGGGGCGGCCTTGCACCAGCCCAATTGCAAACCGGCTCTGCGCGTCCCCGGCGTCCCCCGCACCCCGCGCCGCCGGGGTGGGGAGAGTGAGAGCATACAACGGGGAGGAGGGGGACTGTCGCTTCGCAGGGGGAGCACCCCCGCAGCACCGGAGGCAAGCCCAAGTTGGCAAAGTTTAGCTGCGACAGAGAGGAGCTGAAGCCATTGGTACCGAAGGTGATTGGTGTGTACGGGGAAGGAGAGGAAAGGGGGCTGGGGGGGGAGGGTGACCGAGATTATGGGGAGGTAGGGGAGATGTGACCGAGGCTGCCAGTACTTACCTTGTGCGGGTGCGCGGAGCAGTGCAGCGAGGAGCGGCAGGAGCAGGGCAGGCGGCGGCGAGCCCATGGCCGGCGGCGGTCAGCACCGCGGACAGCTCCGCGCTGCGGGCACGGCGGCGCCGTAACGCTCCGAGTGCGGCGCCCGCCAATCCCGGGGCTGGGGCTGGAGGGGGCCACCCCTCGCCGTAAAGCTCCGAGTGCCGCGCCCGCCAATCCCGGGGCTTAGGTGGGGGGGCCTCCCGCCTCCCCCCGCCGTAATGCTCCGAGCGCGACGCCCTCCAATCCTGCAGGCTGAGAGGGGTGGGGGGGACTCATCCCTGCTGCCCCCCTCCCCGCGCCGTAACTCTGTAAGTGCGGCGCCTACTAATACTGGGATCTGAAGACTGAGGGAGGGGGATCTTCTACCTTCCCATCCTCTTCAAAACCGATGGCTCCCCCCCCTCGCTAGGGAGCCATCGAGGGCTTTGGGAAAGATATGGTGACAGCTCCATCATATCCTGCCTCTACCCTTTTGCTACATCATCGAGGACATCCACTGTGGCCCCACACAGCCGAGAGCCCCAGAGACACCTCCCAGTTGCCCTTCCCCATCCCTAAATAGACCTGATTTGGGCTGTGCTCATCATCACCCAAGCAGGGAAACCTGCCGAGAACGGCACAGGTGTGTGGGAGGGCCTTATTCCTTCTGGCAAGGGTCTGACACACCCTTCCCAGCCCCCTGGCTTGGGGTCTTGCTCCCCCAGGATGGCCGGGGGCAGCCAGCTCTGCAGCAGGCAGATGGTGTTGGCACCGGCACTGCGCGGCTCTGCGCTGGCTGCCGGACGGCTCTCGCATGTGTTAAAAATAAGAAAACGCAGCTCTTTGTTTAATAACCCCCTCCCCACATCCATGAAAGCCCAGATGGCTTTGCCTCGTCGCGCTGACGCCGTGCACGGCACAGATTCCCCGCAGCCTGGCCAACCCTGCCTGCAAGTGTGGCCCACGCAACCATCGCTGGCTGGGGGGTTATTTTTAATCCCAGGCCTTGCTCTGCCAACATGCTCGGCACCTGCCATGGAGAACAGCGAATGAAGAGCTGCACAGCTCAGCACGGGGAGAATAGAGCAGTGGCCAGCGCCACGTCATGGGCTGTGTGCCACCAGCCCCATGGCACAGGCTGCCTACCACCAGCCCCATGGTACAGATGGTGTGCCACCAGCTCCGCAACACAGGCTTTGTGCCACCAGACCCATAATATGAGCCCTCTGGCATGAGCTGCATGCCACCCCACCCCGCAGCACGGGCTACGGACTGCCAGCCCCACAGCACGAGCTGTGTGCCACCAGCCCTGCAGCTGCGGTGGGAGCTGGGCGGGCAGCAATGCTGCCGTCCTTCTCACCCCGGGGGGGCTGCGGTGCTGGCGGGGGGTGGTTTGAGCTTCTGCAAAGCACTTTCAGCACTAAACCCAAAACTTTGATCAGCCAGTAGCACCATCAATGTTTAATGCAGCAAAGCCCTGGCAGAGCTTGGAAGATGAGCATTTTGAGGCCAAATTGAAGTTTCTAATAGTATGATATTCAAATAATTTTAATCCACCTGACACCTCCCCAGAAGCGTACCTGGACTGCTAATGAGGGGCTGCCTTGGGTGGCTGTTGGCTTTGACACAAAGCAAACAAGCCCTTTGCAGATGCCTTCAAGGTATAGAGGACAGTGAGGGCTGGGGTGGTAAATGGAGGCAAGCACAGCCAGACCTGGCACACTGTGGCCATGTAGGGAGGACGCTGTGTTCCCTGCAGCCATGCAGCCTCGGCTCCCTGGGGAGCCATGGTGCTCCCTAATGATGTTTTAAGTGCTAGTGTACACTTACTGGAGAAGAAGGCTGACTCAGGCTGACATGAAACACTTGCATGGCTGATGATGGGCTTTTGGGGGGCTTCATCTGCCATCCCTGTGTGTGGCAGGTGCCGTGGGTGCAGCAGGTGCTGTCAGTGTAGCAAGTGCAGCAGATACAGAGCTCAGCTGGCAGCCAGCCGCTGCTGCAACCTGCCTGGCCTTGACTGAAGTTCCTCATACCCTGTTTCTCCATCCAGCCCCACATGAATTTGAACCAGGACGGCTGCCACTGCCTGCACTGGGCTGTTTCCCAAATCCCCATCACACCCCTCTGTGTCACTGCCAGACTTGAGCTTTTACATCCTTCCATCCATCCCATCCCATCCCATCCCATCCCATCCCATATCATCCCATCCCAGGCAGCTCATCCAGGGAGTAATTTTTACTGTGGTCTCAGTGCAGTTCTCCTGACCCATGCCAGCTGCTTTGGGAAATGGATTTCTTCCCACCACAACAATTGCCTCTGGTTAATTTAAACCCCAGACAAGGGGATGATGGCAGAGGTGTGTGACTGGGCACAGGCCTGGGAGGCACCCCAAAAAAACCTCCCCTCAAGGCAAGATAAGCCCATGCTGTTGGCTTTTTTTTTTGGCTCTGGGGATGGAGGCCTCCCTGCCGTCTAGGATCAGCCCTGATTGAGGCCATCTGTACAATGGAAGTGGGGTCTCACCGAGCTGTGGGGACAGTCACCACCCCCTCCAGTGATGATGACCATCCCTGCACCCCACCTTCTCAGTAGTAGGAGTGAGGCTGTTCCAGCCCGGCCTGTTAACGCGCTGTTAAGGCAGAGGAGTTCATTTTTGCCATTTAACGTTTCACAGATAATTAATTATCCTTCATCTCCCCAGAAAAAAAGGAAGAGCAGGTAAAGGGGCTGTTCAAAGCACAAAAAAGCAGACTGGAACCTGGGGAAAGCAGTGAATTATTTGTAACATCAAAGGCAAGGGAGGCTGTGCTGATTTAACGGGACACGGAATGCTGCAGAGCCCCAGGCGTCACGGCGATGCTGAGACCAACACACACTCATTGCATAAGTGGTCCTGGACAGCAACGTGGATGAAAGACTCTGGGAGGAGCCCACTCTCCACCTGCACTCTCCATCCTCCTTCTCTCACCTCCCCATCACTGCATACTGATGGTTCTCCCTTTGCACAGTGCCAGGGTGCACAGGGTGCCACCGTGCCTGCAACCTATCTGGGCACCATGGCTTGGGCTGGAAATTCCCCATTCCCTCAGCCTGGCATGGGCCTCCTGCACTCCCCAGAGCTTCATCCATCACTGGAGGCAAGCAGCAAAATAAATAATGATATTTAACATTTTGTAATAACGACAATTAACCAGTAAATAATGCTTTTTACACCACAAAAGCCGGAGTAGATTAATTGCCCTAATTAGCTGTCAGGCACCACAGGACAGTGGTGGCAGTGGGCAAAGCTGGCAGCCCCTGCTTGCATTATTCTCCCACCCCAAGGCACTGCTGAGTATCCCCAGACCCCAAATTTCACCCCAAAATTTTGCCACCTTGCAAAAGACACCCCACCACCACCAGGACACAGGGCTCCATGCTGCGTCTTGGTTGCTCTGGCAAGCTCTAAATCACACTTATCTCCTGTTCACAAAAATAGCAGCAACAACAAAAGATGGCACCAAAATAGTTTATGGCCATAATAAATTGTGCCAGAGGGAAAAAAAATAAACAGGCCTGTTTGCCTCAGAGCAGGTGGAAGTTTCCCATTGGCACACAAATGGAAGCATTACCCAGTTCCGTGTCCTGCTGCAGCCAAAGCTGGCAATGCCCAGAGGGCAGGAAAAGGAGGATACATTTGAAACAATTTTCTGTCACGTTTATCCCACCCACTCACTCCGATATCACTGGTGGTGCCATGGAGCTGAGGGACAGTGGTAGGAGGTTGAAGGGTTGAGGGGCTGGTCTGGGTGGGCCCTGTGCTCTGCTGGGGCCAGGGCAAGGGGAAGATGCCATGTGCCACATGCCAAGAAGGGAAGGAGGGGGTCATCCCCTCCTGTACTGGCGACCGTGCCGCTGCTACAGGATGAGCTGCCTTCCCCATCTAGACTGGGTGCCAATTTTAGTGGGGTAATGGGGATGATCCTGCCTGGCCAGTCCTAAAGAACAGGGAGGATGTGACCCTCACATGTTCCAGCCAACCCGATGGAGGCTGGAAGGCTGCCAATGCTCTGCCACCCACTTGACAGGCTGGACTCTGCCCTGTCCCTCCCCTTGGCTTGCCTCCTGACTCTCAGCTGCCCGTAGGAACAGGACAAGGACAGACATGGCTGCCCTGAGCCAGCTCATCCAGGCCGCCTACGATGCCATCGTCATTGGGGCCGGCATCCAGGGCTCCTTCACTGCCTACCACCTGGCTCAGCGCCATCGGAACACCCTCTTGCTGGAGCAGGTACTGGTGTCCCTAGTCCTGATGTCCCCAGTCCTGCTGTGTCCCTGTCCTGACACACTGGGGCAGGTATTCGCAGACCTTTGCACTCTGCCACTGCATGAAGAGAAGCTGCAGCCAGCAGCCCTCTACTAATACCAGCACCCTTATGTCCCTAGTGCCAGGACCCTCATGTTACCAGTGCCAGGCCCCCCTGGGACCTGAATGCCAGGACCCCCAGATCTCCCATGCCAGCACCCCCATATCCTGAATGCCAGGACCCCTGTTTGCTGATATTTCTTGATGCTGTCCACTGCAACACAGTGCCAGTGACCATGGGGCTGGCAGGGATGGGATTACCAGTGGCTAGGGTCACCTCCACGTCCCCCTTACCCCACAGTTCATCCTGCCGCACTCACGGGGCAGCTCTCACGGGCAGAGCCGCATCATCCGCAGCACCTATGCCCAGGCAGCATATGCCCGCATGATGCCCGAGAGCTTCCGCCTCTGGCAGCAGCTGGAGACTGAGGCCAGCACCAGCCTCTACAGGTAATGGGGATGGGAGTGCAGCCCCTGCCGCACATTGTCCCCTCCCCACTGGGTTGGACTGTGGACAGTGGTTGCTCAGCAGATTGAGGCCATCCTGGCAGGCAGCCATCAGCTCAGCTGATTTATGAGGCTCCATAAAGGAAGTGCCATTAAGGAAATGAGCATCTAAACGATCCCCCACTGCTGGGGTCAGGGCCGGCGGCACTTGCTGAATTTGGGGAGGAGGTGAGCGCGATGCCGGTGCTGGACCCTTCCCATGCATCACCTCATGTGGTCTGCCAGTGTCCCACCATGGGGTTTCCTGGCACCAGGGCACAGTGCATCCTGAGCATCACTGATGCTGCCGTGATTCAGTTTCCCCCGGGGACAAAGCAAGGAGGAGTCTGGGCCGGGAGAGGGCAAGGGGAGAGCTGATGTGGCTGGTGGGGTGCAGGCAGACGGGGCTGGTGGTGCTGGGGCCAGCAGGTGACCCAGAGTTGGAGAACTGCCGGCGCAGCCTGGATGATGGTGAGATCCTCGATCCCACGACATTGGCCCAGCGCTTCCCTGGCCTCCGGACCCACACTGGTGAGGTGGCCCTGTGGGATGGCACCGGTGGAGTGCTGTTCGCTGACCGAGCACTGCGGGCAGTGCAGGTGAGTGCTGCTGAGGGAATGGGATAGGTGTGCCCTGGCTTGGTCCCCACAGCCACTTTCTGTCACCATACCCATCCAGGACGCCTTCTGCCGGCACGGAGGCACCCTGCAGGATGGGGAGAAGGTGCTGCGCATTGAACCTGGGACCATGGTCACTGTCACCACCTCTGCTGGGGTGTACCAAACCCCCAGGCTCATCATTGCAGCTGGAGCTTGGACGGGTGCCCTCGTGGCACCCCTGGGTCTCCGTCTGCCACTGCAGGTAAGGGTTGGTGGCATTGTGGGGTGTCACTGCCACAACCACAAGGCTAACCTGGTGACTGCAGCCACTGCGCATTGATGTCTGCTACTGGAGGAAGAAGGACCCAGGGAGCCCTGACATGGGCAGAGACAGTCCCTGCTTCATCACCACGGGGCTGAGCCAAGCCCCCCACAGTGTCTACGGGCTGCCAGCCCTCGAGTACCCGGGGCTGGTCAAGGTGAGTAGGGCACAGTAGTGGCTGGGGAAATCCCACAGTTAACTCTTCCCTAACCAGCTGCCTCCCAGGTGTGTTACCACTATGGCAGCCCTATTGACCCTGAGGAGCGAGACCGGGCCCCCCCTGGTGCCCCTCGTCCCAGCATTGCCCTCCTGAGCAGATTCATCAGCAGCTACCTGCCCGGGCTGGAGACTGAGCCAGCAGTGGTGGAGACCTGCCTCTACACGGTGAGACAACCCCAAAGAGCAGGACCTTGTTGTCTGGGGTCCCAGCTCCTCTCCTACCTCAAGGTGGACCTTGCCATCCCTTCCCTCCTCCAACCCTGGGTCCAAGAGAGGACTCTGGAACCTGCACCCTCATCGCAATGCTCCCCCAGAACACCCCAGATGAAGACTTCATCCTGGACCGGCTCCCCCAGTACAGCAACATCATCGTTGGGGCTGGATTCTCAGGTAGGCAAGGGCAGCCAGCCCCACATGGCACCCTAGAGCTGGTTGGGGCCACGGGGGTAGCTGTGCCCTCATACATCTCCCTGCTTCTTGCAGGCCATGGGTTCAAGCTGGCACCAGTGGTGGGTAAGCTGCTATGCGAGTTGAGCCTGGGTGAGGAGCCATCCTACAGCATGGCCCCCTTTGCCATCGCCCGCTTCCCTAATGTGCTCCAGGCTGCAGTGTAGTCGGCAGAGTCCTGGCCATGCCCATGTGGCCTTGCACTGTCCTGTAGCTACATCCCTGCAGCGTAATGTACACTGTGCTAGCATCCTTGCATCCCCTTATCCTTATGTATCTCCACCTCCCTACATACTGGTGTCTCAATATGATGCACTCCAGCACCCCTCCACCCACTGCAGCCCAGCTACCCTGCATCCCTACATCCCCATATTCCACCACCCCAGCACCCAGGCACCCCTCCCATCCCAGTAGCTCTCCATCTGTGCACCTCAGCATTCCACCATCCCCACATCCTACCACCCTCTGCATCCCTGTAACTGCGCATTCTGACAACCCAGCATCCCCATATCCCAGCACCCTGATACCCTGCATTCCCACATCCCTGCATCCTGGCATCCTCCATGCTGCACCATGCCAAGCTGTCTCTGCGGAGCACCCGCTCCCCGGAAACAAATTAAGGAGCTCTGTCAGCCTCATGAAGATGGAGCTGGAACAGCGTGGAGAGACACACTCGCTTAGGAGTCAAGTTAAATGTTTTAATGTTAAATGTGCCATTTTATTATCATTAGATCGCTCCCACTTAATGAAAGTGCATTAGCGCAGCGTGGCTTTATGGCAGCAAGCACCCAGCTCGGCCCATTTGTTTCCGAGGGATGGTGGGAAGAGGGATCAAACCACCTGGTTTGCCATGCTGCCAGAAATGTGGGGGGGTTCTGGGGGCATGGAAGGTCCCTGGAGGTGGGAGGAAGGTAGAGTGCAACACTCGGTCTAGGTTGGTGGGTGCCAGAGCTGAGGTTGGGCCGCGTGCCGCGCAGGCAGTCGGCAGCTCACATCATCATCTCCTCTGCGTTAAATAATTAACGCCGGCAGGCAGCGGGCTCCTGTCCCTGCTGCTCATCTGCATATTTATGAAGACTGATAAATGATTCAGTGCTGGCACCCACGAGGGTTGTCTCCCACCTCCCCATCACCCATGGGTGCAGTGGGATTAGGCAAGGGGCCAGGTTTAGCCCCTCTATGCAGCCTCACATCCTGACTGGGGCTGGATCTGTCCTGCCAGACCCTGCAGCCACACAAATGTCACCCCCCCAAAATGAGGCAACTCCCCCCAGGCACAAGGAGCAGGCAGCAGCTGGTGTCACCAGCCAGAAATGACATTTATTTTCATACTGAACGTAAAGGGGGTAGGAGGGGGATGCACAGCTGGGCTAGTGCAAAACAACCAGGTAAGGGTAGGGGGCTGAGGAGGGGGTGTGTGTGTGACAACAACCTTGGGGGATGTGTGGGACCCCATCCCCATGTTCCCTCCCTGGCTGCTGGGCAGCTGCTCCCCAGGGTCTGGCCAGCAAGAGACATCTTTGGCTCAACTGAAAGGGGCTTAAGAGGACGGCGAGGTGCCTGAGGAGGGGGTGTTAAGTTACAAAATAAAGAGCCAGCAGGCACAACGGAATAAATCCAGGGTGCTGGAGGTGCTGGCTGTGCCGAAGAGACAGGAGGTGGGAGGCTGGGAGCAGTGGTGGGGCTGCAGCCAGTGAGCCAGTCAGGCTGCTCCCCCCAACCATGGCCAGGGCTGGGGGGGCAGCTGCGTGTGTCCCCCCACTCCGTGCAGAAGAAATACCGACTGCCTGGGGTGGCCCCGTGGAGCTGACGTGTTTCTGGGGTGATGGAAAATGGTAGTGGGGGGCTAGGCGGGGGTCTCTGCGGGCCGGCTCTCCGTCTCGCTGGCACTGGGGGAGTTGCGGGAGGAGCGGCGAGTGCTTTCCCCGGTGTCCTGCTCCTCATCCCATCGATCGTAGGCGAAGGCATGCCGGGAGCCTGGGGGGCTGTGTAGGAGAGAGTGTGATCAGTGGGGGTCAGAGGGTGCTCCATGGTCCCAGCACAGCTATACCAGGAGCTGTAGCGAGCCAGCACGCTGGCAGCTGGAGCCTCGACCACCATCTTCTTTATTATTTCCAAGATATGTGGGGTATGGTCCACTGCAACCGACTCCTTGCCAAGCTTAACCCACTGCTCTGTGGTGGGATTACATTGAGCCTGCTTGGTGCCACCCCTCCGCAGGCACCTGGCACCCCTTGCACAGAAAAAAACTAATGTCTGTGAGTGCAAACAGCAGGGTTCATGGACATCACTGCTTGAGGTTTCAGTTGCACCAGAGCCCATGGCTGGGTGCCGGGGATGTTTCTGTTTCTGTGCCCTCCCTGCTACTTCATGATTCCTGCCCTGTCCCCACACAGGTAGCAGGCAGCCCAACAGGGACCATATTTGCAAAAGGCTTTCCTCCCTTCCTCTAGTCCTCTTCCTATTCAAGCCATTGGAAAGGATCAAATCTGCTCCAGAATCACTGTGCACCCTCTCCTCTACTATCAATCAGGGTGCAGAGCTCCACAGTCCAGCAGGGTGAGGCCATTTGCACTCTAGTTCCCCACCACAGGCACCCTACGCAGTGCAGGGCAGAAGGATGTGGCCAAACTCAGAAACACCTCCAAGCACCAATCTCCTGCTCTGCTGTGAGTGCTGCCTCCCTCCACAATCACACACTACAGAGGGTGCATGTTAGTATCTGTCCCACTCCAGCCCACTGCCTTCAGGATCCACTGCCACCCCTGGGGTGGCAAATGCTCCAAGATGAGCAGGGATGCTGTGCCACCCAGTGAGCATTTAAATCTCCCAGAGGAACATAGTCGGCTGCATTGTGGGAGCTGGGAAGGGATTAGTGCTTCCCAGTGTCCCACAGCTGCTGATCCTGAACATACTGTGTTCTGGCAGCACAGGCAGCTGCCAGTCCCACTGTGGCCATGCTAGGGATTCTCCCCGTGGCTGGAGATGCATCAGGGATGCCCTGCTGAGACATGCCCCATCTTGGGGTTCCTGGTGGAGGTGGAGTCCATGCCCAGAGCTGGGCAAGAGTTAGGGCGAGTGGTTAGTGGCACACAGAGAGGTTCATGCTGCACGGCACACACTGCTCCCACCTCCTGCCTCAGTCGCTCTCGGGACGGTACAAGTACTTCATCATCAGGCTGTCAACCTGCTTCTTCCGCTGCTTCTCCTTCTTGCCCCGGCCGGGCTGTCCTGGCTCCTCGCCCCCCACTGCCTTCGGGCCCTTCTTGATGCTAGAGGTGCTCCGATAGGAGCTGGTGGAACCAGAGGAGGAATCGGAGGAGGAATCAGAGGAGGAACTCGAGTCAGATGATGACTGCTGCTTCTTCTTCTTCTTCTTGGATTTCTTCTTGGCCTTCTTGGTGCGCTTCTTAGCACTCTTCTTCTTCCGCTCCTCCTCTTCATCTGAGGAGCCTGAGCTGCTGCGGCGCCGGCCAGAGCGCCGAGAGAAGTCAAGAGCAGAAGCAGAGCGCCGAAGGTTGCCGGGAGGTCGGTCAGCAGCACCCAGGGGGGCCGCACTTCTCACACTTCGCAAGCTCCGCACGCTGCGACCATCGTCCCCAGAGTCGGCCTCGGGGCTGGAGATGCCCCTGGCCTGCAGTGGGCGGTAACTCAGTACCTCCTGGATGGCAGCTTCCAGGTCAGGGTCAAGGTAGGAGCGGTGCCCCACAGGGCGGGCGTCCCCAGGACCCCCCTCCTCAGAGGCAGCACTGCGGGGCCGAGGAGGCACAGAGAAGCTGCGTGCCAAAGGGGGCTGCCCGCGGGACCCCTCATCTCCCTCATCCAGGCGGCTGCGGGCCAGGGAGTGCCGCGACTCAGGTCGGCCCTCTGGTCCCCCACGTCGGCTTCGCAAGCTTCCAGGGCTGGAGAGTGCGAAGCTCAGCACCGAGTACCCTTCATCTCCCTCATCGTCATCCTCCAGACCACGCCAGGAGGTGGAGGAGGCCCGGCTCACTGGGGCAGAGGCGACGGAGGCTTTCTCGCCATCAGCAGCCGAGAGGGACCAGCGCTTGCCCAGCCCTTGCCGAGCACGGCTGCTGGCATCAGCGAAGGCGCGGGCGATAACGGCTGCCCGGTCCTCGGGCTCACCGCCCCGGGCTGCTCTGCGGGCAGCACGATCGGGGGAAGAAGGTCGCTCGCTGAGGGCACTGAAGAGCGTCTGCTCATCCCCGCGGCCACCTATGGAGTCCTTGAGGCCAGGCCGCTTCCTATAGCTGAGTGAGCTCAACACCGACACCGGCCGCTCCTCGCCCTCGGGGCCATCCGGCAAGGCTGACCTGCGCCAGCAACACCACGGCCCAGGGGAGACAAGAGAGAGACTGAGATGAGCAGGCGAGGGGCAGGCAGTGAGGCAGCCTCGGGAATTTGCATGAGCAGGAAACAGCATTGTGGAAAAATGTCATGGAAATGGGGGAATTGTCCTAGCCTGGCGCTTTGATTCCCCTTTAAAGTGCTGCGTTCAATTTATTTCTTTGTTGGCTACCTAGAGCCACTGCATTTGATTCCCGACTTCAGAAAAGGTGGAATTATCTCCAATAACAAAATGTTTTACATCTGCACTGCTGAATAAATTAAACCAATTAAGAAAAAACAGCTCAGATCTTTCCCCCCTGCTTGGTAGAGGAGGGGGGAGTCCCCTGGGAGACTCAGAGCCCTGCTAAGAAATTGGGCTTGGATAAAAGCAATCTGCGCTCAACAGTCAAGGGCTTTCTGCAGGGAGGAGATGTGGGGCTCTGTGTTCCAGCCTCATGCTGACCTTGTGCCATGGGGGCACCTGGGTACATCCCCCACCTCTCCTGTATGTGTGGAGATGTGTGGAGGACCAAATGACAGGACAGAGGAGGGATCCAGCCTCAGAGAGACTGCACAAGGCTAAAGCCTACCACGGTGAGCCCAGGGGAGATAGAAGGTGTGGGGGCTCATGGGTCCTGGTGCCGTAGGGGCTAAGATGATGTGGAAGGGGACTAAGGAGGTCACCTTGGATGAAGGAACATATGTCCCCAGTGAAGACCGAGCCACTTGCCAGGGTTAACTCTTCCCTGGATGGCCATGCAAGTGCTGGGCAGGAGCACAGCACCCAGACTATGACATCTCATGAATACCCACCCTGCAGCCTGGTTGTTCCCCAGCACAGCTTAGTCTGTCCTCTGCTAGCTAGCCCTGTGCCAGCCCCTGCACCCACCTGCTGCCCTTCAGGCTGCCGTCATCTGAGAGTGCTTTGGAGGAGCCTTTGTTCTTAGAGAGCCAGGATTTCACCTCATCCACACGCTCCTCCAGCTCTGAGTCCGCATCCGAGTCACCATCACTGCCAGAGGACCAGGTTGGGGCAGAAGAAAGCAAGAGGTGAGCATGTGATGCTGAGGTTTTGGGTGCTGGGGAGGTGAAATTGCATCAGCGGGCACCAAACTCCCCCAGCACCCACTACTTGTGTACCCCATCCCATTTCCGTGCTCCATCTCCCAGAATGCAACCCGCATGCATGCAGCTCAACCTGCATGTTAGGGGCTCCAAAAAGCCTTGCCAAACCATCCCCCCTGCTTGGCCAAGAGGCTCCTGCACCCTCTGCCCTATGTCCATCCCTGTCTCTGTATATCTCCAGGACTGGAAAGATAAGACAGCAGGGCTGGCATCAGGGCAGCAGGCTCCAGAAAGACGGAGATTTCCAGCTCCAGAGCTGGGAAGGAAGTAAGTGGGTTCATTTTATAGGCCATCGTCGACTGCAAAATTACAGCGAGGAAGAGCGATGTTGATGGCCCTGGGTAAACAGGAGTTTAGCAGGCAGAACAGAAACGACTCCAGCAAGGCAGGCACAGGAGCGTGGACGGCAGATTTACAGCCCTGCTGTGCCGGAGCGCCCCTGATTTACATCCTGGTGTAAAAAAAGCCCTCTCTGGCTTAAACCGTCTAATTTATAATGGCCATTCGTGGCCATATTGATTGCTTTTAGAAAGAAGGTGCCGTATGCATTGCAAAATCCATTGCTCCACGTTAAAAGCATCCCTGCATAAATCTCCCTTAATACCTAACTGCTTACTGCTTTCATTAGGGTTGTGGCAGTACCGGCGGGATCTATAAGGAAATCGAAGTGGCACAGGCCCCTCTCCTCACCCTGCTGCCGGCCAGCGAGAGGTCAGGGCTCCCTGTGAGCTGCTGCTGGGGTAGGGATAGATCAGATCATCCTAACCAGCCCTTTTATCTGCCCAGCTTTGAGCTTATTCCCTGCCTGGGGACAGTGGCAAACAGCAGAAGGGACAGACTAGGTTAGACCCTGTGTATGAATTCTCCTCACTACATTCAAAGCAGTGAGCCACACTCCATCACGCACGTCTGCCTCCCCTGCAATACATCCAGGCAATGCTCAGCTTGGGAAAAAAAAAAAAGACACCACCAACAAGAAAAGCACAAAACAAGAAGAAAAAACAAAACAAACCAAAAACAACTCAGTGAGCTCTGCAAACAAACTCTGAGGGCAGCTAAGGTTTTATAACCATCAGAATTAAATTCCACATCAGACGCGATTCATGTCCGGGCGAGTGTGCCGTTAGTTAAGCAGGATCCGGATCGCGGGGGAGCGACCGCAGTGGGGCTATTAATTGTGCGTGGTAGTGGGACTTCACAGCCGCTCCATGCCGATGAGCTCAGCATCAGCCATGACAGAGCAACGCCCCCCATCCCGTCCCAGAGCTCATCCCCTGTTTCCCCATGTGGGATGCGGTTATCTGCTGTACCGTGGATGCTGTTAGGGCATGCGGAGGTGAGCCAGTGGCATGCGGGGCCCCGGCCCATGGGGGTGAGGTGGGAGTTAGGGGAGGGGAAGGAAAGAGAAGCTCCTCACAGTTTACTCTTTCTTTTCTGATACTTTTCCACCATGTCCTGTAAACTGGGAGGGGTTGGGGAGGGTCAAAGGGAGGAGAAACAAAACAGAAAAGAAATCAAATGAATGGGAAAAAAAAAAACCAGACCAAGAGGGTAGGGGACAAATTAAGTGGTGGGGAAGGGCCAGGAGGGGGAATGGGGATGCCCTACACTCCTGGTGTGGAGCTGCACCCAGCTGGATCCCAGCATCCTGAACTGGATTCCAGTATCCTGTGCTGAAGTGCGTCCAGGGAAGGGGAATGAAACCAGCGAAGGATCTAGAGCACAGATCTTGTGAGAAGCAGCTGAGGGAATTGGGGCTGCTTAGTCTGGAGAAAAGGAGGCTGAGGGAAGAACCTTCTCGCTCCCAACAACTACCTAAAAAGCAGGTTGTAGCGAGGTGGAGGTTGGTTTCTGCTCCCAGGTAACAATAAGACAAGAGGAAATGTCTCCAAGTTGTGCCAGGGGAGGTTTAGCTTGGACATTAGGAAAAGTTTCTTCCCTGAAAGGACTGTCAAGCCCTGGAACAAGCTGCCTGGGGAAGTGGTGGAGTCACCATCCCAAGAGGGATTTACAAGCCATGCAAATGTGCTGAGGGACATGGTTGAGTGGTAAACTAGCAGGGCTGGGTTAATGTTGAACTTGATCTTCAAGATCTCCACCAACCAAAATGATTCCATGATTCTGTCCTGGGCTAGGCCACACTGTCCTGGATCCCAGTTTCCCAGACCACCAGTCAGCCTGTGTGGTCCTGGCTTCTGGGGCTCTCTGGCTGCATTTCAGGTACCTCCACAAACGGGAGAAGCTGCACAGTGGCTGTGGGTGGGGGGAGGGACGGATGCACAGACTGATGCACGTATGCATGGGTGCACGATGTGTGGATGGACGGATGCAGAGGTGCACAGACTGATGCATGTGTGCACAAGGCTTGGATGGATGGATGGGTGGATGGACAGCATCCTGTCTATGCCAGGCAGAGCCGAGGGGTCCTCATGGCATTTCAGAAATGGTAAGGAGCAGCAGTGACCCTGGTGACATGCAGAAGCCAGGCCCAGTTGCTCTTACCTGTTGATGAGGTCCTCATTGCTGTCACTCTCCATCTCATCCTCAATGGCTGCCTGCAAGTCCCCGATGCGCTTGAAGGCCAGCTTCAGGTCTGACTGCAGGCTCTGGTTGGCAGCTTCCAGGCTCTCCAGGTCCATTTCCTGCAAGGATGGAAAAGGGTGAGCTAAGACTGCTGAGGAAACCCCCTTGTGTCCCTGCCTGGCCCTGTCATGGGTGCCTCACCAGCTCATGCTTCTTGCGGCTGGCCTCTGCCTCTTTCTTGGCCAGTTCGCCCATCTCCTCCTTGACGTCGCGGAGCTGTCGCTGCAGCCGCTTGTTCTGCTCCTTCTCCCGGTTCTCGGCGGCCGCACGCTGATCCCGCTCCTCTGTCAGCTTCTCCATGTTCTCCTTCAGCCGCGTGGCCAGGCTCTGCAGAGCAGCAGGCACAGGATCACCCCATATCCGCCCATGGACCCCTCACTCTGCAGCAACACCCATCAATGGCTCACGTGAGGATGGACCCCATGCCATCCCTGTGGCTTTACACCAAGAGAAAACCACCCCCAGGGCCAGGGAAGGGACAGAACAACCACAGGGGTTTTGTCGAATTGGAAAAATAGATTTAACTGTGTGTGAAGTAATTACAGCGTGTAAGGTAGGGAAAAAATAGCTCCCATTCTCCCCCAGCCGCTGAGCCAGCCACTGCATATTTATGGTCCCAGCAGAGAGAGCAGGGAAGGGAAATAACAGCTTGGAAAATATTAAGAGGAGAGCTAAGCTGCTCTGCTCCCCGGCAGAGCTGCAGAGGCAGAATATAAAGCAGGCTGCGTTCAGCGGGGCCAGGAGAGTCTGTAATTTCCCTCAGTCAATGCAGGGGAAGAGCAGCTCTCCGCCGAGCTGGGCGCTCGATTACTGTTATCGGTGTCCCTGCGGGGATGGGGGTTGGCTGCTGCCAGGCGAGGGCCTGCAGTGTGGGGGGTCCCGTGGAGAGGGTACTGGGGATGAGGTTGGCAGATCCTTGTGCAGCTTTGCATCATGCTTCTGTTACATCCTGTTTCCAATCGGGGCAGAGCAAGAGCCCAGTGCCCACCTCCAGGCGCTTGACTTGTGTCCGCTCGAACTCCAGCCTGTTCTCCAGCTCGCGGATCTTGGCCTCTTGCCGGCTCACCAGTGACTTGTCCACCATGGACTGCTCCAGGAACTCCAGCTGGCTCTGCAGGCCTTGCAGCTGCAGTAGGGAGCACAGTCTCAAGCCTTGACCATGACCATCCTGGCGCTCCTTCGTGCTGTCCTGGCATGGAGCTGCCAGCCACACTGCTCCCATTCCAATGGACAGCCCCACCCTGGGACTGCTTTGCTCTCCCCATAGGGCAGGACTTGCAACCCATGGTGTGGGTACCAGGTTTCTGGGTACCCCCTTGTCCCCTTAGCTTCACTTGGGGTGCACACCTGTGCCCGACATCAGCACTCCTCACCTTCTCCTGCAGTTCCTGCTTTTCCTTGTTGACCTCCTCCAGTTGTGCCTGGAGGTCATTCATCTGTGCCAGATCCCGGGATGCCTGCAGGACAGGACAGGGTCATCAGCAGGGACTCTACTGTGTTGGTTCTAAGAGGGACATTACAGGGGAGTGTGGGTATCGCAGTTGCTCTTTCCCCCTCACCTGGGCCACAGCTGCCTTGTGTTTCTTCATTAGTTCATTCATGTCTTCCTGATCCTCTTCCAGCCGACTCTGCACCTCGTTCTTCTCCCGCTGCAGCCGGCTCAGCTGCTCCTCCAGCTGAGGGAAGCCATCTGCATCTCCCACTGAAGCCCAGTAGTGGGGCACCCACCACCCAAAGCCACCCTGAATGGTGTGCTGTCACCCTGCTGGCATGTGCTGCACTGGTAGGGTCTCCTCTCAGGTGTAGATGGGGCACAGCCCCATCATGGTGCATCACACCCCAGAAAACACTTACTGCTGCCTTGGCCTTGGCGAGGTCATCAATCTGCAGGTGGAGGTCTTCAATCTCCACCTCCATTGACTTGCGGGCTTTGACGGCAGCTGCACAGGTGAACTCCGACTCCTCCAGCTATGGGGACATGGCTCAGCACTGGGCCGGGGGATGGGGACATCCCATGGCCCTCCAGGGCTGTGGTTTTGGGGAGGGTCTGGATGCACACCTGGTTCTTGAGCTGGGCAATCTCCCTCTTGCTGGGCGCGTTGTTCTTCAGGTGGTCCAGCATTATTTGTGCATCAGCCAGCAGTGCCTTTGTCCTCTTCAGGTCCCGGCGCAGACGCTTCTCTGTCTCAAAGTCCCTCTGGTTGGCCTGTGGCATTGGAGACCATGCCAGGACACTGCACCAGTGGGATGCCCACCCCTCCACAGCCACTTTGGAGTCCCCAAAGCAAGGCATGTGCCTGGCTGCTTCCAACTCTACCTGCTCACTGACAGCAGACAACTTGCTCTCCAGCTCCCTTTTCTCTCTCAGCACCTTCTGCTTGTCCTCATACTCCTCCTCCAGCTGCACCTCCATTTGCTTCAGCTGGGGAACAGCCCAGGCAATCCAGTCAGGGTCGGAAGGGGCCAAGATCCCCCTCTTACATGTCCCCACATAATGGAGACATCAGGTGACCCCACAACCCAGGCATTTGCGCAACCAGAGGCGTGAAGCCCAGTGCACACTGGCCGGGGCAGCAGAAGGACTGGTAGGACCTGCCAGGCAAGCAGAACCGGGCTGCGGCCGCGTGGGAGCCGAGTGCTGCGTGACAGTGCCCAGCTGGCAGCTCCAGCACCTAGCTGGAGCACAGGGATGCATCCTGGCCCAGCCTGGGCAGAGGAGCTGTAGCTGAGCCCTACCTTCTTCTGGCACGACTGCCGAATCTCCTCCACCTCCTCATCGCGGCTCTCCACCTCCTTGGCATGGGTCTGCCTCAGCCGTTCCATCTCCATCTCCAGTCGCAGCTTGGCCTGCAAAGGGGGAGATAGGATCAGAACAAAGGGGACATGGAGACTCCCATATGTCAATCTCTGGGTGCCACTCACCCACAAAACACCCTGGTCAGAGGCTGGTTGGGTTGCCTGCCCCACAGTGACCTGCCAGGCCATGGCACAGAGAACAAGGAGCCGTGTCAGCAGCAGCAGTAGCAGTGCCTGGCCTGACGCTGGGCTGAGGACAACCACCTCCTCTTCCCAGGTAAGCCCAGCCCAGGTAATAACAGCCTGCATGAAACCACCCCACCCAGAAACCTCACCCCTCCCCGTTGTACCTGCTCCAGCATCTGGATGGTCCCAGCCTGTTCATCCAGTTCCTCTTCCTGGTCTTTGACCTTTGCCTCCAGGTCTCTCAGCTGCTTCTTCACCTTGGCCAGGGAGGCTTCATCCTTTGACTCCTGGGAGGAGATGTCCTGCAGCTCAGCCTCCAGTGCTTCTGCCTTCTGTGTCAGCCCCACGATATCTGAGTCCTTGTCCTGCCAAGAGAGGGGGTCACTGTGAGCCCTGGGTACCCACCAGCTGGGGGGAGCATGGGAGGGAACTGCGGTTGCTCACCTCCAGCAGCTGTTTGAGGCCAAAGACTTCAGCCACCAGCACATCCTTCTCGCGGCTCAGCTTCTCCCGCTGCAGCCTCTCCCGCTGTGCCTCCTCATGTGCCTGTGAGAGCTCGCTGTCGAACCTGTGTAAGCACAGTGGGGTGGGCACTCAGCACTCCACAACAGGGACTGGGGACAAGTCTCTAGCCCCATGCCATCACACCACAATGAACACCCTCATCCCATGGTAGCAGGCACTGGGAATGAGCACAGATACAGCACTCGCTCAAAATGTGCTATAAGATGTAACTGCCAGCACAGCAGCATGAAGCCACTTGGAGAAACCCCTCCCAGCACCATTGCTCAGGATCACTGCACAGACACCAGCAGGTCCAGCAGCCTGCCTGTGAGGCCAGGACATCTCCAGGTGGGGACCATGGCTGCTAACAGTGAGGTCTTGGCTACATGGAGGCAGCCAGAGACACCAGATCCTCCAAGCACTGGAGGGGCTGCAACACGTTGAAGGGCATTCAGCAGGGAGGGGCTTTTGTGACACTTTGGCTTCCCCGGTCACAGCCCAGTGTTGTGATCCCATGTGAGATGGTACTGGTCCCATCCTCGGAGGGTACATGAGCCTGTGAGTGGTGAGCACTCAACACAGCCTGGAGCAGCCTCTCCCAGTGTCCCCAGGATGGGATCAGCTGGGTTTGCTCTGAAATTGCTGCCTTTGGGGCTTGGAAAACAACTCTGCGCTTGAGTTTGTGACCTGTGTTAAGCACCTCGGCAGCTAATCCCCGTTTTGCCTGGCGCTGGGTAATAAACAGCTGCATTAGCAGAGACTCCAATCCGCGGAAATTGAAATTAATTAGATTGGATTCTCTGGCTGTATTTGTGTGTGATCATTACCATAATGAGATGAAAGCGTCCCTGCTGCTTAATAACGTTAGTAAACTTTGGGGCTGGGAGAGGGGATGGGATGAGATGAGTGCCAAGCAGAGCCAGCAGGGCCTCAACAGCACCCGCACCATGGGGCACAGTCCCACACTGGTAGATCACTCAGCTCCAGGCCCCCCAAAGGGGCCCCGGGGTCCCCCCTGCAATGAACACGTCCAACACAGACAGTGTCATCCTGCTGGAGACACCTCAGCCAAGTGGGAACTGGTGAAGTGCCCAAATCCCTTCTAAAATGGTAATGCCACTTTGCAAGAAGGCTTGCCACATGGCATGGATCCCATCCCCTCTGTGGCAACGACATTATCCCCTGAGGGTTCCCTGTCACTACCAGCACAGTCCCCACCTCCGCTGCTTCTTCTCCAGGTCATGGTTGCGTCCTTGCTGGCCCTCGAGGTGCAGTTTGGTGTCCTGTAGCTCTGCAGCCAAGCGCTGGCACTTCTTCTTCAGCTGCTGCAGCGCCCGCTGGCTCTCCTCGCTGTCTGCCTGTAGATCTGTCAGCTGCGGGCAGGAGCAGGAGGGTAGTGAGGGCTCTGGGAAGCCACCAGATCCCTGTTGTTCTGGCCATGTACTCGCTCAGCTCCGAGCAGCCAGTAGCTGCCCACCCCTTGCCTGTCCCTGTGCAGAGGGGACCAGGGAGTTCCCAGGGTTGAGACCCACTCACCCTCCGCTCCAGCTGCCTCTTGCTCTGCTGCTCCACCTCCAGCTTGTCCTCCAGCTCCTGCTGCAGCCGCTTCTTGGTGAAGTCGATCTCCCGCACTGCCCGCTCATATTTCAGACGCCATTCACCACCTGTGTGGGCAAATGGGGTCACCAAGGGGGTGGTCCAGGACACCACGGTGAAGGGGGCATGGTGTTGCACACACAGGGCACCCAGGGTGTGCTGGTGGCAGGACAGTACCAGAATCATCATCATCAAGCTCCCCATTGAGCTCAGCCGCGCGGATGAGACGAGCCTCCATCACCTCCATTTCCATTGACTCCATCTGCTTCTTCAGGGCATCATATTTGGCCTGGGAGGGGACATGTTCGTGGTGAGCATCAGAGAGGGACTGAGGGACACTGCGAGGCTGGGGAGAGGAGCATGTACCTGCAGGTCCTTCATTTCCTTCTCAGCCCGCAGCCTCTCGGCTGTTTCAGCATCCAGCAGCTGGGAAGCTGACTCCCCGGTGTTTCGCTCGTCCGTCAGCTCCGATGTCAGCTCTGCAATCTGGGGTGGGGGGGAACAGGACCATGGGACAGTTGCTGGGATAGGCCAGCACAGCACCACACCCCGTCCCGGCACTGGCAAGGACCTACCCTGCTCTCCAGGCGGTCGCTGTTGAGCCGGAGCTCGTTACGTTCCTTCTCCACCTTCTCGAGTTTGCTCTTCAGCTGCTGGATCTCTTCCTGCAACAGATGTGGTGGTGAGGGAGGGGGCAGGCGCAAGGCGAAGAGGTTGGCAGGCAGGAAGCTGGTAGGTCTCTGCACTCCCCCAACTCCGAGGCAGGGTGGGGGTTGCCCGGGGAGGGGGAGCTGCTCTCCCCTGCCAAGAGTAGGGCAGGGACTTTCCCCAGCCCGCTCTGCCGCCATGCTGGCTCCAACCCCATAAATGGTGTTGAAACACCAGGCGGCCCCGATAAAGCTGGAGGGGGGTTCCCACAGCCCCCGGGAGAGAGGGTGGGAGCAACCCACCAACTGGCGGCTTGCTGAAGGGTTTGGGTGCACCCGACCCACCAGGGTGCCCGGGGACCACCAGCCAACACGAGGGAGGCGTGTCCAGCTGGTAGCTTCAAGTACATCTTTCTCTCCCCTCCTCTGGTCCCAGATCAGGCTGGTGGAGGGGCAGGAGGGAGCCCAGGTGTCCCCACCCTGGGCACCCATCCTCGGTGTGTCAGGGTGAAAGCTGAACCAGGCAGTGGCTCCGTGCCGGGCAGGCTCAGCCGGGGCCAAGTGTCTGGTTGCCAGCACGGTGCGGAGCCTCCACATCTGCCTCTCGGCACACGGTTTCATTTCCATTCTCCACGCCTTGTAATTGGGCTCAGGCAACAGCCGGCACTCGGGATGCTAATGACATGCTGATTCGCAAATTAGGGAGCAATTCGAGCCCGCCGCTGATGGGCACGGGGCTGCCACGGTCCTGCATCTCATCCAGTCGTGGGTTCCTGCATTTCACGTGACCATGGGGTCCTGCATTCTATCCCACCGTGGGCTCCTGCATACCACACTACCATGGGGTAGTACATTCCATCCCACTGCAGGATTCTGCATCCCATCCCACCATGGGCTCCTGCATCTCATCCAGCTGCAAGATTCTGTATCCCAACCCAACTTGCAGTCCTGCATCCCACCTCAGCGCAGGACAGTGCCCACAGCTGACACTGCCTGCAACCAACACTGCCCACAGCCCACCCTGCCCCATCCAGCATCCCCTGCCACAGAGATACCCACGTCTTTGCCACGGATCTGGTCTTCAGTGAGCTGCACCTCGATGAGAGGCCGGACGGTGGTGAAGAGTTTCCACCAGGGCCAGTCCTTCACCCCTTTGTTTTTCTTGATGTTCTTCTGCACGCACCGGATGGCCAAATCCTGGATCTGTGTGGGGCACGGTGTCAGCACAGGGAAGGGGTGCCAGCACAGGGGCAAAATAAGGTGGATGGGCAGTCAGCACCCTGACATGCTCCCCTTTGTTAGCATTTGGGCTAATTGCACCCAGCTTAGCTGCTGTTTGATTCCTTCCAGCCCCTCTAAATGCTAATCTTGCAGAAGGCGAGGAGCTGTCGAGATGCCTATTTTACGCCCTCTTTAATACTAAAAGTAGGAGCTGAGATGTTGCTTCATCCTGCTGCAGAGATGCCCAGCACCCTCCTTGCCTGTTCCCCCCAGCCTCCAGTTTCCCCTGGCCCCCCCACGGCTCCCCACGGCTGGGCGGGAGTGAGGGGAGGTGGGAGGAGGAGGAGGTGCTGGCCCAGGCGGCTGCAGAAAGGCTGCACTGCCCATTTTAGGCGAAATCGTGCTGCAGAGCGGGGAGGGGAGAGCTGCTGGGACGAACCTTCCTTTTCTTGAACTGCTGCCGTGCCAGGAAGCCCCTGCATGCTGCCTGGAAGAGGGTGATGTTCCTGCTGGTCTGGGTGTCACGCTGCTCCTCCAGCCTGGCCAGAGACCCGGCCCGGAAAAACACCTGCAGGAGGGGAGGAGGGAGAGATGCCAATGGGTGCTGGCATCCCTCTGGCCACACTGTACCACCCTTCTGCTGCACCAGCCAGTGGTCTCCCCTCTGCAGCCGCCGTTCCAGTATGGAGGTTTTATTCCCCAGGCATGAGGGGAATTCCAGAGGTGGTAGCAAACAGTGCTGCCCTTGTGTCGCCCACACCTGCCCATGCCACTGCTGGCATACGCAGTCATTACTGGGCATCATACCCGGCTCAAGCCCATGTGGTAGCTGCTCTTCTCCAGGTCCAGTGACTCCAGGAGCTCCTCCACTGCCTGTGGAGAGCAAGAGGTGTCAAGGTCAAGCTTGGCTTAGGAGACCCAGACCATAGCACTGGCCCTTGCACAGGGTATGTACCCGCTTCTCGTCCACCACAATGTAGTTGCGCCCGTGCTTCTTGGTCAGATGTGGGGCCAGGACGTCAAAGCGTCGCCTAAACTCCGCAAACACCATGTGGTCAGGGTACCCTGGGAGGAGGAGAGAGAGATGAGCCGTAGGAGCAGCCAGGATGCCCAGGGAATGGTCAGACGCAGCCCCACATGCCCTGACTTGCTGAGATCCATCTTTTGGATGAGCTGATAAGGTCACTCCTCACGGCACAAGCTCCCCAGAAAGGCTGGGCCTGGATAGAGTGCCCCAACCCTCCTTAGGAAGTTTTCCTTGGCTGTTTAGCAATCTTGGCTGGGATCTGAGGAGAAAGTGGCCAGATCCTGCCTCAGGAAAAGCACAGGGATACGTGTGTCCTGTGCAAGCAAACAGGCTCTACTCTGGCTCCACTCTGAGATGCAGCCAACTTCTGCATCAGGCTTGCAGTGCTGAGCCTCCACATCTTAATTAAGGACAAGGTAATAATGGGGACACTGACCCCTGTACAGTTGTCTGTCCATGGCCATCGACTCAGGAGGTGTGTGGGCAGCATCGATTGCTGATCACGCCAGGAAGGGTCTGGTCTCCAAGCAATAAAACCTCAACTGGGCATCTGGCCACATGTATCGATAAATGCTTTGCTGAGCATGACCCAAAGTCCCTCACTACAGTGGGACAGGGGCTGGCTGCCAGCAGGAGAGTTGCCAGGAGCCAGTGGCACCAGCCAAGACACCCAATTAAGGCCATGCCCATTCCCAGCACAGATAATGGCTCCGTGGAGGACTGGTGTCAGGGACAGGATCCTCTTGGGAGGACAACTGGTGCTTGTGAGGCTCAGAGCACAGGCACATGCTGGAAGGGTTCTCCTGGGGAGTGTGGATCCCCAGGAAGAAGATGCAGTCAGAACCCCCAGAGCATCCATCCTCACAGTAGGATGCGCACCACAGCCCTGGCATCCCCCTGTCCCGGGTGCCAGGGGTGCCAGTAGCACGGCTCACCTTGGCGGTACATGCGGAGGGCATCAAGCAGGCGGGAGCCCCGGAGCTGGGCACGCAGGAGGGGCACATCCAGCTGCATGAGCCCAGCCTCACAGTGCTCTGCTGCCGGCAGCTCCAGCTCACTGCCGCTCACCCGCCGGCACGGCACAGCCCGGGGATCCCCGCAGGCCCCTGCTGCTTTGGGCAGGAAGCAGTGCACGAAGTGGAGCTTGGACTTCTTGATGCTGTCGATGAGGGCATCCTACAGGCATAGCAGAGTGAGCTATGACATGCAGCTAGTGCCCTGGCCAGACCTGGGGAGCCTCTGGCACTTCCTCACTCACCACTTGGAGCTTGATCTGGATGCAGAGAGACTTCTTCTTGACGGCAGCCACACCAGTGGTGAAGGTTTTGCGCATGCTGGTGGCCCGGCGCAGCGCTAGCTGGGAGCCTCCCTCCAGCCCTGCCACCGAGCCTGACAGCACCAGTGCTGACCCACCACGGCCAGCGAACAAGCTGCTAATGATCTTCCTGCAGGGCACAGAGGGGATGTAACCTCCCCAAAATTGCCTCTTCCCCCCAAGTGTTCTCCCCCCTGGGACCCCACTCACTTCTGTGACTCCTGCAGCAGGATGGAGGCATTTTGGGAGGCTGGGTTGTGCTTGACGTGATTGAGCCAGCCTGTGGCATTGTACTCGACCCAGTTGGTCCCTGAGCTGTGACCCAGGAGGAAGTGCTGGGGCTTGTCACTGGGGAGCAGTGGGTTGTGCCCTGCAGGGAGAGACAGCACTGATGGGCACGGAACCAGTACTTCACCAACACATAGCCCCATGGCACCAGGCCCACTCTGACCTTTCTTGCCACCTTCCTGGGGGCCATAGTAGGAGAAGAGCCGTTCCAGCAAAGTGTCCTCATTGCCACCTGGCTGCAGTGCCTCCTCCTCCAGCAGCCACAGCAGTCCCCGTGCCTCATCTGTGCGGGTCAGTGACCGGACCTGCAGGTAACACCACAGCTGCACCCAACCCAGCATGCCAGCATCCCCTGGGCAGAGATAGGAGGATGCAGGAGACCTGGACCATGTAGGGAGTATGGAACCTCTGCCACTGCCAGCAGCAAGGCAGTGTGGCACCATGTAAGAGGGTCTCTGCTTAATGGAGACCAAGAAAGGAAAGAGTCCTTATGAAATGCTCTGGGCAGCAAGATGCTCACTGATGTGGAAAAAACTGCTCAGGCACCCACAGGATGGAATCTAGTACAGGGCTGGTGCTAGCAGCACCCCTTGGTCTCTGGACCCTCCTCCAGCAGGGAATGGAGTACTCCAGGAGCTGCTGCACCTTAGGGACCAATGCACCCTGAGGACCAGAGCACCCCAGTGACTGGAGAAGCCTGGGGATCTGTGCACCCTGGGGATATCAGCACTTCAGGGACCAAAGCACCCCAGGGACTGGAGAACCTTGGGGACCTGTGCACCCTGGAGACCAAAGCACCACAGAACCTTTGGTACCCTCAGACCCTAGGAACCAGAGCTCCTTGAAGTTGACAGCACCCTGGGGACTGGAGCACACTAGGGACTGGAGCATCCTGAGGACCATGCAAGGGCTCTTTGCAGCATAGACGATTCCTGGGGTGGCAGTGGACACCATACCAGGGCATGCAGCAGGGACAGCGGCTGTACACACAATCAGCTGCAGTTGCATGGTTGAGACTTCAGGACAGCCCTTCCCCTCCCCTAACTACCACCAAAGAACCAAGAAAGGTACCTGGTTGCCACCTTATCTGCTACAAACCACTGTGATGCAGCCACAAGGAAGCAGGGTGGATGCTTACCAGTGCCTGGTGTGAAGACTGGTCTACAGCAGCTACAGAGCCAGAGGAGCTGGGCTCGGCGTCAGCCAGGGCAAGCTCTATGTTCTCCTGGGGAGGGGTGAGAGGTTCAGTTAGTTTCTGCATGGTGGTAGAGCAGCAATAGGGACCAGCAGAAGGTCAGGATATCGGTCTCAATGGGGTCTAGGCAGGAAGCAGGGATTTTCCAGCACCCCACTGCTGCACAAGTGTGGCACAGGGCAATGCTGGATGGTGAGAACAGACCAAGACACATGAAAGTGTCACCCTGGGCTGCTGGTGCTGAGACGAAGCAGCAGCAGTGATCTTCCCCACCACCACCAATCATGGCCATCCCATCACCTTGCAGCCTGGCACATTTGCAGGCAAAGATGCTTGGCTAGGGCTGGAGCCGGAGTTGTCAGCAAGGGCAGTGCCAGTGGTGGAAGTCCTGGGGAAACACCTCCAGGACTGAGCATTTTGTTGGGGCTGCTTAGGTTGGACTGGTCCAGGGTAAGAAACCAGGGTGGGGAATGTAGGAGAGGCTCAGGAAGAAGAGAGGGGAAGGCAGGAGGTGATGGCAGCCCTCGATGTCCTCATTACCTCCCTGTAGCGCTCCAGCTCGCGGGCGAAGGTGCGTTGGTGGAAGAGGAGCTGCAGGCGCTCCTGGGTGTAGTTGTGGCAGAGTTCCTCAAAGGTGGCACCCCGGCTTTGCCCTGCCAGCTCAGGGTTTTGTGCCCCAGGGGTGTCCACCACTGTCACTGAGCACACAGAGTGTTGGCTCGACTTCAGTGCCCTGCCAGGGACAAAGGGACACAGCACAGTGAGCCTGTGATGCCAGGTCCCACTTCAGCTCTCACCCCAGATCCCTAGCACGTACCTGTTGAGGAGGGAGATGAGGAGGGTGAAGAGCTCAGAGTACAAACCGGCTGCCATGCCCTCCAGGCACTCCAGTGCTGTCAGCTTGGTACCTGGCCAAGGTAATGCTTGAGTGTCCCCAAGCCAGCATACTCTGGGGCCACCCTCTCTCCCCACCATCCCTCACCCTACCTGTGCCACTGTCACCCAGGGGAGGCTCATCAGGACCCTGACGGAAGGAGGTGGATCGCTGCAGGGTGGCCTTGGGTTGGTGTTTGAAGATGGAGGAGGAGAGCTCCTCCAGGCTGCAGCCCAGCAGGTACGCAGCTTTCTGAGCCCACTCGTGGCGAGCAAACTGCTTCCTCCCAGCTGCAGGGTGGAGAATGGAGCTCAGTTCTCGCCAAGGCATCCCCCCAAATGGGGGGTGCTGCCAGTCAGACCTGAGACAGTTTCAGGGTACAGAATAAGGCTGGGGATGCTGTGAACAGTGGGAGCACATGGTCAGCACTGGAGGGCCTGAAAGATGTTTTGGAATCTGATCAGGACACAAAGGGTGAACGGCTTCATGCCTCTGCTAAGTTAAGCCCAGAGCCGCGTCACAGGGCAAAGTGGGGGTCGTCCCTTGCCACCACGGCCCAGGGACCCCTGGGGCCTGCAATGGTGTAGGGCTCCAAACCACCCCAGTATGGGATCGTGGCCCTGCTCAGCGACCTGCACCCAGCAGCCCCACCATGATGCAGCAGGACATATCACAGGTGCCGGACACGGGTACATGGGTGCCAGGAGAGGGCAGGTGAGGTAGGAGTAGGTTAATGGTGAGACGCAGGAACACAACAGTGGGAAGGTGGTGGCACAGGGGAGGGGGAAGCCAGAGACACAGGTGGAGAACAAGACTTTACCTTCATCGGCGTCTGCATTGTGAAAGGGCAGCATGCACCATGCGAACAGAGACAGGGGTTAGAAACAAGAGCGCGGCACGGGCACGCGGCACGGCACGACCCGCCTGCTGAAACACCCCATGTGCAGCCACCCCCCATGCACATGCCAAGCCTGGTCTCCCCAAAGGCATCGCTGCAGTGAGATGTCGCAACTTGGCTTGGGGGCCCTTCCCCTGTGAGTCCCAGTTGCACAATGGGCATTGGTGGGAAGCAGCTCAGCTCTGCCTCAGAGCATGCGGAGCTGCTCTTGGATCCAGTCCAGTATAAGGGACCAAGGAAATCCCCTGCACCATCAGGGCTGGTGCAGCTGAGCTGGCTGTGACCATCCCCAGCATCCATGAGATGCAGAGAGGGCTCCAGGAGCAGCAAAGGGCTGCAATGTTTGCCCCATGCAGAATGCAAGGATGCTCCCCATGAGCAGGATCTGGAGGTGGTCCCGCAGCAGACGCCCACGAAAGGGTTCCCAGCTATCATCCTGCCGCGGTGGCTGCAGCAGATCCCTGCTGCCCTCTAGTGTCTTGAGCGCCCCACGGACCAGCATTTCACCTGGTGCACCCAAACATCCCGCTGCTCTCTTATCTTTTCCCCCCAGGGCTGCAAACTCTCTCGGTGCAGGTGCCAGCTCCTGATGCCCATCTCAGATGTGTCATGCCCAGACCCTCCCACGAGGATGCAGCATCACAGCGCGCTTCCAGTGCCACGAGGGGTTAGGTAAACGCCCCATGGGGAGAGGAACAGCTCTGTGAAGCCAATTTCACCACGCCCAGGGATGGAGCGCAAAGCCAGTGCCCATCTGAGTGACACCCGCAGCCTGTGAGGAGCTCTGGATGCCAGGGTAGCCCTGCCCCACACTACCAATTATGCTAAGAGGACCAAGTCAGGGGACCCTGATGGGCAGCAGGCAAATTTGGGCCTGCTAGGAGGGGGCTAAGCAGGGGTCAGGGTTGGTCCTGGCACACCATCAGCATCCCAAGCCCCCATTTCAGCCCCAAAACCAGCCCCACGTGGCACCACCCGGAGCAGAGCCCACCATGGCTCCGATTACCAGCTCCGTCTGCCAGCAGCTCTGCAGGAAGGACAGCAGGGAGAGACGTTATACTGGGGACAGAGGACACCTCCCAATCCCCCAGCCCCAGTCAGGATCCCCATTCCCCAGGTTGGCAGGGGCCAGCCCAAGGTCTGAGAACGTTTGATTCCAATCAGCCAGTGGGATTGCCCTGAGCACTGGGGGGCAAGTCAGGTGAACCAAGGGCAGCAGGGCACTGTTCCTTGGCTGACACAGCCCCAAACATCCCACTAGGGTTTCGCCACACTGGGGTACCCATTTGAAAGGTGCCAGTAACTGTTCTGGGACCCCATACAGCCATCAGCTCTGAAAATGAACTCATTAATGCCTCCTGCTCCTGAGCAGCTTGTTACCTTTTGTGGCTCCAGCTGCCCCTAGATGATAGATGGCGCCCAGGATGAGCCAGAAGGCCTTTTGCTCATCACCAGAGATGCCCATCACCTTCATGGCAGCCTGGAGCTTGTTGAACTGCTGGGTGGCCTTCTGCTTTTCTTCTGGCTGTGGAAAGCAAGGGGAGTCACTGCTGTGGGAGCCTGGCTCTGCCTCCCCCGTACCCAAATGGGCCAGGAAACCCTGTCCCCCTACCACACACCCCCACTCAGACCCACTGTGGTGACCTTGGAGAGGGGCACGATGCCAAAGACATTGTTCTCTGCCAGGTGGTTGAAGTGAAGCTCAGTCCTGCAGGGATAAACACTGAGGTTGGCTCTGCACAAGAAACCCCCGAGGCCAAGGGCCGTGCCCTCGCCCGCTCCAGCTCACCGCAATGCACTGTCGGAGCAGGCCAGCAGGTAGTAAAAGATGTTGAAGGTGGCCTCGTTGGTTGGACGCTTGGCAACACGCAGCTTCTCCAGCAGCAATGTCTGGTAGAGACGGGAGGGTTGGGAACCATCCCCAAGGGTCCCGCTCCTACCAAAAGCCCCACCCTGGCCCACCCCAGCCTCATCCTTGCTCCCTGCCCAGAGTTTCACAGTGACATGAGAGTCTCCTGCCCAACAAAGGGCATTGTATCATCTGAGCAATGCATGGGCATCTCCTCTCCTGGGGTGCCTGCTACTACAGGAGAACAAAGTGGCTCTCTGGAATTTTAAGGGCTCTGCTGTAATTGCACCAGGGTGGTATCTGATAAAAACAACACTGTGCTCCAGGGGAGCTGAGCTCGTCTGTACCTGAGTGCGAAGAGAGACAATAGCAGGATGCCTAACTGCTAAATGTTGTATGCATGGCTGGGCAACTGGTGGGGGGGTTGATACAGAGCTCATGGGTTAGCACATGGCCAGGTTGCCAGCAGAAACATCCTGGTGAGGATGGACTGGCTCCCACCCTGAGGGAGGGCCACCCTCAGGTGTGAGGATGGATCAGACCCCACGCCAATGAAGGCCACCTCAGTGAGAACGGACCAGCTTCCATGCTGAGGGGGACCATCCTGGCCCCCTCACCTGTATGGAAGCAGATGCCACCTGCCCAGCCTGGTCGAAGTCCAGAGAGATGATCTGGGAGAAGCGGGTGGCGTTGCTGTTCATGCCAGTGCTGCTATTGCCAAAAGCCTCCAGGATGGTGTGGAGAGCCTGCCACTTCTCCGCTGCGGGAAGAGAAGCAGGGCAATGGGGCGCAGGGGCTGTGCAGGGGTGACTGGAGCCAGCACCACTGGCCAGGCAAGCACTGCTGCTCCTGTGCCATGCCCCATGCCACACCAACTCCCAGCAGCGCAGTAAAGGGATGGGTGTGAGAAAGTGAAAGCACACTGCGTGTTGCCTGCCTGGCACTGCCGGGTGGGCTTTGGCTGCAAAGCAAGGGGTATGCACAAGTGGCACGGAGACCTCATACCCCACCAGAGACTCACCAGAGAAGACCTTGCCAGTGCTGCCAGCAATGGTGGCGAGGTACTGGACGAGGTGTTGGCAGTTGGTGGTTTTGCCGCTGCCGCTGGCGCCCAGCAGCACGATAGCCTGGTCCTGGCGGCTCATCAGCATGCTGCGGTAGGCGGCCTGGGCCACTGCATAGATGTGTGGGGATGTGTCTTCCCTGCGGCACCCTTTGAACATATGCATGACCTGGCAGGCATGGAGGAAGAGAGGGTGAGGGTCAGCACCCTGCCACCCACACAGCCTCCCTCTGCACAGTGGCATGGCTCCCAGCCACCTGTCCTCTCCAATCCACCCTGCAGCAGAAGGGTCACCTTCTCAGAGTACATAGAGGGGGAGCTCAGCGGGTTGATGATGACCATGGTGGGGCCGGCGTAGGTGTGCAGGAGGTTGCCACCATAGCGCTGCCGCAGTGTGTGCAGCACGCTGGACTCATTGAGGTAGAGGAGGCTGGCAAGGTCCTCCACACGGTCACAGGAGGGTGGATTCGCCTGGTTGCGAGGATGCAGGAGAGTGTCAGGTGGGGAATAGAGGTCTGCCCCCACTGTCACCCACCCTGTGGTCCTACCTTCTCCACATCATCCTCTTCAACCTCCAGGATTGTTCCATCATGGTCCAGCTTCACCTTCATCTTGCCCTCAGGCAGGGAACTGCCTTCCTCTGGCCGCAGCTGGCTGCCTGTGAGGGGCACAGGGTGCTCAGCAGGCCTGTACTGGCAGCTTCTCAGGGACACCTTAGCTGGGCCAGGGTGGGGCTCGCTGTACTGCAGGAAGGTTGGGGGTGTTTCACATTCCCATGGCACTAGGCTGACCCAACTCACCTAAGGAGAAGCCATCCCTGTGCACCAGCCACACTTTCTCAGTTTCATACCAGGCCTCCTCGGCTGCTATTTGCTCCTCTGTCTTGGCCTGTGAGACAGTGGGACATGGGGCAGTCATGGTCACCTGCTCCTCACCCCATCTCACCCGCTCCCCACATCTCTGGGGCTGGAGAGGACAGGACTGTCTGGCCACAGGGTCACATGCCAGGCAGACGTGACCAACCTCTGCAAGACACAAGCCCTCCCAGAACATGTGCCCATCTTGCCCATTTTCCCTGGGGACCCCAGTGGGTTGGGGGCTGCAGAAACCACCAGGGCCCTGCCACAGCTTGGCGCAGACTGGAAATAACAGTCGGCCAGGAATGCATTCACCACAACCCCCTTGGGCAAGCCTGGAGAAGCCAATCTCCAACCCACAGCCCAGAGAGCAGGTACCCATGCCAGCCACGTGCTGGGACACAGGGACACCAAGCATGCTGTAGGGACATGGTACATGCTGCAGGGACACAGTGTAGGAATACAGAATGCTGCAGAGACATAATGGAGTGACACAGGACATGGCACAGTGGTGGTAGAGGACTGTGGCATGGGAAACACTGGCTGACACAGCCAGCACAACAAGGACATCCCAGCCACCCAGGAGGAGGGTGAGTCTCAAAGCCAAACCTGAGCTGCGGCAGGGACAGGGCCAAAGGGGGCTGCAGGGGTATCATCCACTTGACCCTGGCAAGGCCGAGAAATGGAGTGTGAAGGTGAGAAGGGTGAATCTCTGCTTCACAGACAGCATGGAAAGCAGCAGGGGGAAGTAAGCAGGGGCAAAATGCCGCCGTGCCAAACCCTGCAAGTGCTCTCAGTGCCATCCACTACCACTGCAGCCAGCACAGTGGCAGGTCCAGTGCAGTGCTGGGGACACAGTCGAGAAGGATGCTGGCCATGAGGCCAGGCTATCAAAGCCCCAAGACTGGAGGTCACTGTGCTGATCCACTGCAAGCTCTGCCAGCACCATGTGCCACAGCTGCTTTGGCATGAGCCATGCATCCTGACTATGCCAGCTGCCCCTTTCCATCCTGCTCTGCACATCTGCCCACCCTAGTTGTGACACCTCCAACAAGAGCACCTTTCTGAGATGCTCAACTCCCCAGCACAGCTCCAGTAGGGAGAGGCACCCAGCCCCGGCCACCCCGGCACCCTCTGGCCCCGTGGGTGACATGAGAGCCCACGGGGTAGGGCAGGACGGGGAAAGCCTTACGCTCCAGCAGGAGGCGCGGGCGCAGACGCCAGCCCAGCGGCAGACAGAGGACGGCGAGGGGTCGCCAGCGGAGGCAGAGGGCTCCTGAGGACAGGGGTACAGTACCTGGCTGGGTGCTGAGGTGGAGGCGGCGGGGTCCAGCTAACAGCAGCAAGGAAGAGAGAAAGGAGAAGAGAGAGGGTGAGAGGAAAAGAGCAGCAGCAGTAGCACTGCTATACACCACAGGGCCCAGACATGGTTGCAACCCTGCCACAGCACTGCCTGGGCAATCCCCAGCCATAGGTAGCTCTGCCCAGGGGATGCCACCAGTGGGGACTGCTGAGGATTGCAATTCCCCATAGTTGAGCACATTGGTCTGGGCAGTGACCTAAAATCCATTGGCATCTCTTCTGCCAGAGCCAGCCAAAGAGGGACTCCAGGACTAGTAAGCAGGTACAGGGGTACAATCACCCCATGTGGAACACACAGCATGGCCAGGACAGCCACACACTGCCCATATATCTCCATGCCCAGGTAAGCAACACACAAGCACCAACGCCCCTGGATTTACAGAAGTGGTGAAGATCCTCTCCAGCCGGCGCTGGGCCTCTTCCTCTGGGCTCAGCTGGGATGCAGGGCCAGGGGCAGCCTGGAGGCAGAGCACCATTAGCACCAGGCTGGTTGCCCTCCAGCCCCTGACAGCATGGTGCTTATAGCACACAGGTGCCAGAGGGGCTACTACAAAAGCTTTCTCAGCCCTGCAGCCTGACAGTGCTTAGTGTGGGCACTGGGGCAAAGGCTGTCGCAGACCTATGGTTGCAGAAGCCAGCATTGTCAGGACACCAGCAGATAGCCTGCGGTGCCCAAGGACCCGAGGCCCTTCTTCTCACACACCTTCTCGGGGGGTGCCAGGGTGGGTTTCCCAGGGGTCGGCCGCTTCTCGCTGAGTTGCTGCTTCTTCTCCACATGAGCCAGGGGGAAGACAAGGGGCAGTATGATGGGGAGGCCGTAATGCATACATAAGTGCCCCAAAAAGTGACCCCCCCAACCCAGCACTGCACACCCCAAAACCACTGCAAACCATGCAGGTGAGCTCACACCATGCTGCACCGGGCAGCACAGCCCTGTCACTGTGTTAGGGTACCCCTCACCGTGCACACACCGATACCTTGTGCCGCTCCAGGGCGGTGGGTTTCACAGCGGATGCCTTTGCTGGCTCCACTTTCCCTCCTGAAGGCTGCACCAGCGGCTCTGGTTTGGTTTCGGCAGCTGGGGATGGGGATGGCTTTGCATCCCCCCCAGTTGGCTCAGGAGACTTCTCCTCCCGCTTGTCCCCCAGCCGGAGCCGTGCACGGTGCTCTTTGGTTTTGCCCTTCGTCATGAGGGTTTTGAGCCCCACTGAGATCTCATCCTTGGGTTCTGGCTTGGCAGGGGCTCCTGGCATGGCAGGGGGAGGTGGTGGAGCTGGGGGAGCTGGGATGGCAGGACGGCCTGTGTCCTCTTTCCTGGGGGGTGGCACCGGCTCAGGAGACTTGGCATCTCGCACAGGCTCAGGAGACTTGGTGTCTTGCCCTGGCTCCTTAGCACTGCTGGCGTCCTCCCCCGGTAGGACTTTGCGGACCACCTTGCGCACCACCCGGACCACCTTGCGACGGGACAGCCCCTGGCCATCATCCCCCTGCACCTCAGTGGCTGGGCCTTCCAGCCCATTCACAGCCGCCCCGTTCAGGACTGCTTCTGGGCTCTTCCCTCGCCCAGGCTGTGGCTCAGGGCTCTTCGAGGGCTCAGGAGTTGGGGCTGTGGACACCGCGTCCTTCGGGCTCTCTGACTGCAGCCACAATGACATTGGTGTGAGTTGAGGTCTGGTGGTGTGCTGCCTGCTACCACAATCACCCACTCTGTGGGACATGGTGCTGCCCAGGGCTTTGTGCACTACCGTGGGAGCACAGTTCCCAGCCAGACCTTGGCACTGAAGGACACAGCACCCAGCCCACTTCCCCAGCCAACCTACAGTCTCCCACCAGACCCTAGGACAGGGAGTGAAGGTGACGTCACCCAGCCTAACATGCAGGGACCCATCAACCCTCAGGATGCCAGTGCAGGGGTAAAACTCAGTGTTCAGGACACTGGCAGCCCCACTGCAGCGTGCAGGGGAAGCTGCAAGACTTCCTATCCTAACAGTTTTGGTGGCCCAGCACCGTAACCACTGAGGTGGGCATCAATCACCAACAGGCTGGCATCTCTGCCAAAAACACCTGCCACCCTCCACAGGCTGCCGTGGAGCAGCCACCAGCACTCCCCAGGGACTGAGGCGGGTACAGGCTCAGGGGATGCTGAGTCCATGACCTTCTGATATCCCCAAGTAAGGACTCTGTCCCCACCAAGGGCAAGCCCTGCCCGCAACACAGCTCCACCCTGCCCATGCTCTGCAACACTTACAGCCCCATCCTCCTTCCCGGCTCTTTTCACAGCTAAGGCTTTGTCCTCGTCCTTGACCTGAGGGTCAGACAAACAAAAGGAGCGAGTTTCAGCCCGCCACAGGGCCCCGCTGCCGGAAAAGTCACAGAGAATGGGAAAAGTCCCTGGGACCATCACTCCATGCCATTGGGGCAGCAGGCTGCTGCATGAAACTGCCCCAGGAAACAAGGACCTGTGTCCTTCCAGGCTTCATGGGGGACGAAAAAATGGGGGAAAGCGCAGAGATGATCCTTGGCTACAGTAACCCCAAAGGTGGGGAAGTGCTCTGCCAGCCTGGCCCAGGCCCCCTCCTCGAGTGCAGCTCGCCACGGGGGCTCTGCCTTTCTGCATGTCAGCCTGCCAGGCGTCACAGCACGTTTTAAGTGTCACTGGCTAATCTCTGTGGCAGCTACACTGTGGAACATGCCAGCTCCCTGTTGATTGGGGTGACACTGGTGGGGTGGGCAGTTAAACCTTCCAGTATTTTGGGTTCCAGGGCTTGGTCATGACGCTGCAGTGGCAGCGCATGGTGCGTTCCATGGGCAACACTCCTTGACTCGTCATGGCACAGCCCCCACAAGCATTTGGGGCTGGCCAGTGGCACTCACACCGTGTTAGGGACCAGGCCAGCAAAGCAGTTGTTAGTGATGAGGTTAGTAATGGCATGCATGGCCGTGTTGGTGACTGCAGACGTGCTGCAGCAGGGCGTGGGGTAGCTCCTTGTTTGCTCAGTGCAGCCCCTAGCATGGAAGCACAGAGAAAGGCTGGGAGCACTGCCCTGAATGTGGCACTGGGCAAACTAGGGGAGCCGGTCGGCAGTGTGCGGCAATGTGACCAGAACGCATGGCACGGGCAAACATGCAAGAGACTTCCCTTCTGCTCCCAGAATGCAAACCGGGATGAAAACGCCATGGCGATGTCTCATGGAGCCGCTGCCCTGGCTGGGGAGAGAGGGAGAGGGGAGACGGGCTGGGGTTGGCACATGGGACACTGAACCATGGCACACAGTACAAGCACATGTCCTTATTCAGGAAGCCCAGTACCCTCAGGGATGGGCACCTGAGCCCACCAGCCCTGGCAGCGGGGAGTGCCTACAGGAAAGGCTCTGGAGACAGGGAAGTGGTCAGGCTAAGACTCAACAAAATTCACTGTGCCAAAAAAGTCCCTTTAGTCAGGCTGCAGGACTGTGCCCCACATTCCCCCTGGGCGGGCCAGGCCACTGCAGTAAGCAAATGCCAGAATGAGGGAAGGGATATTTTCTGCCCCAAGCACTCTGCTTGCCCAAACAGCCGGGGTTATTCTGAGCCTGAGTCTGTGCCAGCGGCTGGGCAGCTCCAATGGGGACCCTGTCCTGGCTAATGCCATGCTCTGAAAACCAGGGGGGTCTCACCCAGGGGTGCCAAGGAGATCTCACCATCTCAGGGCCAGGCAAAGATGGAGGAGCACCTAGCCACCGAAACAACCTGCCTGTCTGGGCAGGGCATCACCCTGTCCCCAAGGGGTCCCGTGTCCCCCTGTCATCGTAGTGTGTAATGCCAGTACCCAGAGCACAGGCCGGGCACCAGGGTCCAGAGACAAACTTGCTCATGAATCAGAGCCCCCAAAAACCTCTGTCCATGGCGCTCCCACCTCCATGCAGCCTGGCACCGCTCCAAAGGTCCCTGGAGAGCACCAGCATTGGGGTCCTCATGGGAACTGCAAGAAACACCTCCTGGCCACCAAAGCACTCCAGAGATGGGCACAGGCTCCTCATGGCCCCAAACCCCTATGCCAGGACTGGTTCCCACATGCCCCCCTCACAATCCCCCACACCACACCTTGCTGGTCACGCTGAGGGTCCCCACCTTACCGCAGGGTCGGGGCAAACGGGGAGCAGGGTTTCCGCTGAGGCGAGCGTGGCACAGCGCAGTGGGAGAGGCACTAAAGAGGCGGTAGCCGGCGGCGCAGGGACAGCTGGGCTGATAGGGCCACCCTAAAAATAGCTGAGGAATGCGAGGGCCCCGGCGGCGTGCGCAGCAGCTGGAGGGATCATTGATGGGGACACACAGGCAGCGGGGCCTTGCCACTGCTACCGCTACCGCCACCGCCGTCACTGCCACAGGAAGTGATGTGGGCTGGCAGCAGCCGGACACTGCCGGAGGGAACTGCTTGGCCTCTGTCCCACTGCTTGTTCTGGGGGAAGTGAGGAAAGACTCCCCAGGCTGAGCACAGCTTCGGGGCTGGGGGAAGCCAGGGAGGGTCCTGTGCTATGAAGGATGGGGTGGCACATCCTAGGACTCTGGGGTGTTGCAGTGGGGTGCCTGGCATTGTGCCAGGTGGTGCAGCCCAGACATCACTTACTCCTCCTTTTGCTTTCTCATGGACACAGCAGTCCCCCAAAGTGCTCCCAGAGATGGAGACAGCCATGTGCTAGCACAGCAGCCCACCAGCACGTTGTGAAAGCCCACAGTAAAGCTGCTTTCGCAGCCAAGCTGCTGTGAAAAGCTGGAGGTCCCAAGGTCTCTCTGAAAACAGTGGGAGTGGGGCAAGGGGCTGGGGGCCTCCTTGCGCATGGCCTTCTGGGAGGAGGCCAGTGGCAGGGAGCCAAGAACACCAGCAGTGTGGAGGAGAGATGGTGACTGCCTGGGCATGATCATGGTGGGGACTCCAGCCAGTACCTGAGCAGATCATGCCTGACCTGTGCCCAGAGCCAAGAACTACTCCCAGTAGGAGGACGGGGTCCTAGTTAAACACTCTTGGCATGATGCAGTGAAGGGTGCTGACAACATACCCAGGTAGTGCTGGCAGCAGCCACTGATTCATTAGCAAAAAGTCACAGGCACATTCCCCGACAGGAGGAACAAGAGGCTTTGATAATGGGACTGGCCCATTCCCCCCTCCACAGTGAGCCAAACCCACACAGATCTAGGCAATGTGGGGGTCCTGCACTGGTCTTGCCTTCCTGAGGGGTCCTGAGCATCCCTGAGGCAAGGCATGGAGCCACCCTCTAGGGAGGAGCCTGGCTTCTGGGGGCCATCTCCATCAGGATCTGTGCAGCCATGGGAGTGTTTCTGCCCAACCAGCAGATTGCTCTCATTCCCTCACAGGGAACTTTGGTGGAAATGCACCAATCACACAGACAAATTTGCTAGACACAAAGCCCCTTCACATGGTCCCATGATACCCACACCAGGGATGCCTCACCAGCACCACCCCTGTGACAAGGGTAGAAGAGCCAACACAAGAGCTTCACCCAGAGAAATCATGGGCAGAAGGACAAAGAACCTCCAGCACAATGGGAGTCCTGCAGACCCACCTCATGTGCCCCCTGGCTACCCATGGAGTCCCCCAGTGGGATATGGGGCACAGCAAAGAGTCAGCATCCATCCAAACTGTGACCTTGCACCCAGGGGACAGTAATCTCCAGCAACCAGGGCAGACATGGCTGGTGGGCAAATGGCATGTGGGGGTTGCTAAATGCCTGCAGTCTCACCAAAGCACTGGAGCAGTTGGAAGCATTTCTGGAATATTTCTGCCTAGCCAGCGCATGCCTGAGCTCTGCCAGAGGAATTTTGCTGGTAAATAAATAAATACAAACATGGAGCCAAGCCAGCCTGGCTGCCCCATGCCAGGAGCAGGGCTGGGATGTGGTGGGGTGATTTCACCTGATGCCTAGCCATGTTGTGTCACTGTTTCACTGTCTATGCACCTCTCAGTACCGAAAGCCCCCCAAGATGCGGCGGGTCTGATGTGGTGTGAGTCTGTGCGGATGAGGGTGGTTTGGTATGGTCCCTGCCAAAGTGGTTAAACCCACACCGTACACAGGGAGCCCAGCACTGTCCCCACTCCAGCTGGGGAGGGGCTTTCAGAGCAGCAGCCCAAAATATGTCTATAATTTCCTGTTTCAAAAAAGATCATTTTTATTTAAATTAGGACCAGAAACATTCCAGGCAGCTCAGCGAGGCCCGGGGGAGAGCTGGGCCTCCCTGTGTGCCAGCACCCTGCACTGCCCCAATGAATGAGGGACCTTGGACCATTACCTGTGCCACAGCCTCAGTGGACCAACACTGGCAGAGCCTTGACACATTCTCCTGGTGCACCCTTGCACCACACAGGAGGAAATGACATCCTGTGCCAGGAGGTGTCTGCGCTCCCGTGGCACCCAGAGATGCCATGAATGTGGTCACTGCTGTATCTCTGGCCTCCAGTTGATGCCATCTAAGCACACCAGAACCCAGCACAAGGGTGTACGCTGCAACCTCTCTCCCACGGGCCCATGGACACTGGCATCTCTCTTCTCCCTTCCCAGCCACAGCACTGCACTCTTGGCTGGCACAAACATCTCACCAGCCCTGAGCACTGGCATCAAACACACACACCTGTTCTTGTATCCAGGGCAGCAGCCACACCCCCCAGCCCCATGGAGTTGTCCAGCCAGGGGTTACCCCAGAAGCACAGCTCGTATTGCCCAGGGTGCAGGGAGAAGCTGCCGGAAAGTCATCACTCCAGTTTGGGGCAGACTCCATCCTGCAACGTGCGCCTGCTCAGGGAGCACACAGAGCCCCATGGCCACCACCACAGCCACCATTGCTTCACCCTGGCCACCATCCCACAGGGACAGGACCCTGCCATGCTTAGCATGGCTCTCCCTGGTGCAGGTGACCTGCTCTGCAGGCACAGGCACCCCCACTCTCCCTAAGGAAAGCTTAAAAATATACTAACCAAGTGCAGTTATAAGCTAAAGCAATGCCACACTGCTGCGCTCCAGTGCCACTATGGAGGGGGTCCAGCCCTGCCAGTTGTCAATATTTTGGGGGGTTTCCAGCAGGATGCCAGTTGACCAGGGTGCTGGTTAGCCTGCGGCAGGGTCAGCAGAACTGGGCAGCTTGTGCAAGATGTGGGTCACCCAGCCATTAAGTTTCTATTTATACCGCATCAGTCACACACTGATGTTGTGTGCAGAGCTGCACACACCATCGGCAGCTCCTGTCCCCCAGCATGCTGCACTGCCCTTCCTGATCCCCAGGGAGAGATCACAATGTGGGAGGTTGATGTGGGCAACAGGGCAGGTAGAGCCACTCCTGCGAAGCAGTGTTAGGGAATTCCCAGTCGTGAGGAGTAAAGCTCCTATCCGGGCCACACCATGCTGCCGGGCCACACCATGCTGCCATGGTGACCAGTGAGGGACAATTTCCACAGGTAACAGAGTTGGGCTCTCCCAGAGCCCCTCTGGCAGGAGGAATACCAAACCCAGCAGCACTACAAGCATTTTGCAGGGCAAAACCCACTCTTGCCAGATGGCAAGTCCTTATGGAAACCCACCCTTGCAGCTGTTCTGCCATCCCAGGGCATGAGCAAGCATCAAGCCTGCATCCCAGGCACAGGTTCCTGCTCCTCCCCGTGCATCACTCCTGGCCAGAGCAGTCCCAGCACCCATCAGTACCCACGGCCCCTGCCAACTCAAACACCTGCTGCGAGGATGCTAGCAGCTGGAAGAATCTCAGGGCACCAGCCCTGTGGCAAGGACTGAGTTACTCACATCCCAGGCAGCACGGCGGGTCCCCTGGCCGCCCCGCAGCCAGCAGCGGCTCAGTTCGCTCAGCTCCAGGATGGGCTGCACCTTCAGCTGCACTGTCTCCCCTGACTGCCGGATCATCTCCACGATCTCATCTCGGGATTTGTTCTCCACATTGCGGCCGTTGATCTCCACCAGACGGTCACCTGGTACCAAGCCCAAAGCCAAGTCTTTGGTGCCAGCTCCGGGTTCGGCAAAGTGCACAATGCGCCGATACACCTGCCCGTCAGGGGCCCGGTCCAGCATAGTGGTGCGGCGCAGGGAGAAGCCAAAATCACCAGTGTTGCGCCTCTGCAGCTCCAGCTGCCGTGGGGTGGGGGGTTGTGGGGGTACCAAGGCGGGTAGCCGTAGCTCAGCAGGGAACCTCTTGTCAACAAGCTCTGGCACCCTGGCACGCAAGGAAGTGGTGGGAGGGTGGCATGGATGTCCTGAGGGGACCCCTTGCTTGGTGAGCTGAGTCTCCAGTGTGCGCACCTCCACCTGCGGGGAGGGGGCTGCTGAGTGCTCAGAGGGTGTGGACGTCTCCGAGGTGCTCTCATCTCGGCTCTTCTGCGAGAAGGAGAAGCGTTTGACGATCATCTGTGAGTTCTGCTTGGCCAGTGAGCCAAACTTGGCTGCCCGCTGCAGCACTGAGCCCTTGAAGTTGGCATCATCCACCTTGAGGTCATCACTGGAGCTGGCTGTGCTCAGGTGGCCTGAGTCCAAGATGATGCTGCCCCGGTTGCTATCAGAGTCAATGTCTGTGAGATGCAGGTCAGATCCACTGGCCACTTTGATGGGTATGGGGTTGGAGATCTCCAGGCGGGTCTTGGAGTCCCGCTTGGAGGCACGGTTGAGGTTGAAGAAGCCCCGGCGCATGCTCATCTCCTCCAGGCTCTTGAGCTCAGCTGCCGACATCCGCTCCTTCTTCTCCTTCTTTTCCTTCTTCTCCTTTCGGGCCCCATCCTTCTCTTTGTCCTTCTTCATCAAGTTGAACATGGTGCAGGAGTGCTCAGGGTACACTTACTCCTGTGGCAGGGTGCTGGGTCAGGGTGCTGGTCACACCACGGCTGCCTGCCTGCAGGAGGAAAAACAGGTAATGGTGCTATCAGACAGCAGCACATCCAACACCCCACTCCACCCCACTGCTCACCTCAGCTGCCCTCATCCCCTGTCTCAGGCCATGTCTGAACATTCCAGGGAGAGCAGCACGACAGAGCTCTGAGACCACTCCAGTCATTGTGTCCTTGCCCTGGTTGGGCAACAAGCCCCAAATGTGCAGAAAGGGTGGCCCCACATCCCTGGGGATGCCCCAAAAGAAGCCCAGAAGTATGGTACCCCTGTACATTGCCATGCTAGCCAATGCCAGGGCTGGCTGCAGGCAAGACCCCCATCATCTCCTATAGCTCAGAAGCCCTTTTGGAGCAGCATAGGTGGGCAGGGGAGGAAGGTTTCCCGGTTGCATTTCCAGCAGTTCCCATCACCACGAATGCTCACAGGGTGAAACCAACCATCTCTGCCAGCTGCGGCACCACCGGCGCCTCACCCGGCAGTTCAAAAGCCTCTTGGTGAAGAAACAGAGGCCTCTCTGCTGCTCGCCCCAATTCCAGCCACCGCAAAGCCGCGGGGGACAGCTGCGGGCAGCGTCCTCACTGGGGAGGGAGCAGGAAACACAGCCCTGAGTGAAGGCTGCTCTAATAAACAGGAACCTGTAAAATCACATCCCTCCCAAACTCTGATAAGTGTCTAATTTTAGCCGGGGCGGCGCAGAAGCCTGTGACGCTGCCGGCAACCTCCAGGAACAGTCGCTCTTTCATTCGGGCACCCCGCGCGGGGCGGGAGCACCCAGCCGCTGGCAAAGTCGCAACCTGACAGAAACCCTGGCCCCCTCCCCTGGAAAATCCTCAGTGCACTCAACGCCTGCGGGTACCCACAGCCTTGGCTCACGTGGGGCTGCTATGCGATCCATCTCCTCCCCAGGGAAATCAGTGCCCATCACCCCCCTCAACTTCCACCAAGTGCTTGGGCTGCAGATAAACAGCTCCAAACTGGAGCTGCCGGCTGGCAGCACCGCACGGGACAAGCTGACAGCTATATATAATGGGGCAGGAAGCTGCACAGGAACTTAACTTCGGCACAAAGGACGACAGGAAAACTCCCCACGTTCGAAGCATCTGCTTAAGAGTTCTCCAACTGGTGCAAGGGCGAGGTTTAGGGAACCTGTGGGGTCAGGCAGTGCTCCCCACACTAGCAGTGAAAGGGTCTGTGGGCACCCTGGGATGCATGGATGCCATGGCGTGTCACACCAAGCTGCACCTTGGCTCCAGTGCAGCAATCGTGCTGCATCACCACCACTGCCTGGGCCACCTCCCTGCAAGGGCACGTGGTCCTTGCTGTCCCTGAATGCACCCAAAGGGAAAAGGACAACCCAGTCTCCCCTTGGCAAAGTCACAAGGGTTCGGGGGACAGCAGGGAACTGCTCAAACTCCACTGCCTCTTGGGACTGTGGCAGGAGCAACAAGTGCCCAGGAGAGGCCCAGCTGCAGGGCAGGCAAGGACAGAGGTCAACAGGCCATGGCATGGTGCTGATGCCAGGTGTATGACAGAGTCAAGGCAGCAAGGGGAAGCAGTCGGAGCGTTGAGGTCAGACATGCAGTGTGGCCAGGAGGCTGCATTTGCAAGTGGACTGCCATGGCTCTGTCCACACCACTCTGCCCCAGGGCTTGGCCTGTTCTGCCCTCCCCTGCAGCACCTGGGCCAGACAGGACCCCAAAACATATAAAAATAAGACAGTTCCTTTCTCATCTCTCAGAAATATCGACTGCTGACCTAAGCCTGGGGACAGCACAGCTCCTTCTTGTGACCTACAGCAGGTGCTGCTGGCAAAGTTTCCCTTAGCCCTGCTGTCACAGCGGTTTCTCTCTTCTGGCTCCTCCATGGTGGTGCCAGGGCCTCAGTACAGACAATAGCAGGGAGAGAACCACTTGCACACGTCCCCGTCCCCCTGCTGTGACAGTTGCCACTGGTATCCCAGCTGCCTGGCATCCCCGAAGCAGCATGACCTGGGGGATGCAGAAAGGGCTGCACCCTCAGGAGCACCCTGTGTCCAGGTCATGGCAGGGAGGGGGCTGCTGGGATTCCTTCCCGGGTCTGTGGAGAGGGATACTCAGAAGCAGAGCCACTCGCTGGGCAGGTGTTGGTTAGAGCTGCAGAGCGGGGAGGCAGGCGGCTGGCGTGCTCTTTGTCCTCGGTGGTTTCTCCCCTTGCACACAGGCTGCCTCCCAGCCTTTGTATGCTCAACAAAAAGGGGGGAACAAGCGCTGCCATCTGCATCACTAATCAGGCAGAGACGGTGGCTGGCAGCTCAGCCACATGTGTCCCACACAAGGCCACCGCTGGTAGGAGTGGGGATGGGAGCTTCCTGGGCTGGGGCAAAGAGCTCAGCATGCTCCCTGCACCGGCACCACCAACCCACACCAGTGCAGTTTGTTCCCTTTTCCCCAGGGAGGCTCCCGTCAGCAGCACAACAGGAACCAGGGATGCCGGATGGGTGCAGCCTGACGCAGTGAGCAGGAGGCGGCTGCTGAGTGTCTCTCTGCTCCTGAATCAGACCCAACGCACCCTCCCTGATTCAGCCCAGGCTCGCTCTGGGATTACCCTTCACCAGGCGTGTTCAGGGCAGCGACATGCACGGGCCGTGACAGGGGAGGGAGAGGCGCCTGTGTGCACCAGTTATACCCACAGATTGCACACAAAGACACTGCTGTGACACCTGGGCTAGCAGGGGACAGTGGAGGTCACCTTGGAAGAGTAAAGTGGCAGAAAAGGGGACCTAGATCAAGGTCTCCAAACCCAAAAACCCTCCCTGAGCCCCTCAAGTAGAATTGGTGTATCACACTCACCACCCCACCACAAACATGACCCTGCCAGGGCACTGAGGAGTTTCAGACAGCGAGGAAGGCGTTCACTGAAACTCTGAGCCACTCCTTCCCTTCCCGAGACGCAATCTCGTCCGACACGCTCCCTGCACAGGGACCTGCACTGCAAGTTTCCAGGTTGTCTGCCCTCCCTGCTCTGCTCCCCCGCCATGGTGCTGGCAGCAGGGCCACGTTTGCCTACTGCTTCAGCACAGCAGCTGGTGGCCATTGCCTCCCTGGGTACTCCACGTTGGGCCACCCCACAGGCAGGGATGATGCTGTGCCAGGGAGCAGGTACTGCTGGCAGTGATGTCGAGTAGCCAGCTCAGCTCCCACATAGGGCAAAAGGGTCTGACCTGGGCAATGGCTCCTCACCTCCTTGCCAGACACAAATCTTACAGAGAAGAAGAAATTTTAGGGGGTTTCCAAATCTCACTGCACTTCCTGCTCTTACAGACAACACAAGGATGCGTCAGGAGGAAAACAACACTGTATTTACCCGAATCACAGTGTCCAGGATGTGTCTCCAAAGAGAGATTGTGGGTCCTCTTGTCATGGGAACTCTGTGTCCAACAGCAATGAGGGGACAGCCTGCCTCTGAAGTGTCACTGTGGGCTGGCAATAAAGGCCAGGAGGATGCATGAGGTGTGTATATGGGGTACAGGCACTCACTGTACTCCTGCACATGCCTCGCCCCAAAGCTGGGCAATAAATCAGTCCAAGAGTTCTTACAAAACAGTAGCTATCAGGGAGGTGATCACTGCCAGATGGGAGCAAAACCAGAAGACAATGTAATGACCAGGTTGGGGGGAGGACAGGTGAGTCACATCCCTGTCACCATCGGTTATAGGCCTCCCTCAACATCCATTTCTGGTCCCAAATATGCAGCCTGACCCCCTGCATGGCCCAGCCCATAGCAAAGGTGAAAGGCTGTGCCACGACTCATCAGCGGGCAAAGTTCAGGACTGACGCAGGCGCTGTGGGAATGTCGGCTCCCAGCAGGTGACAGGGCAGTGAGTGCTGCCCAGTAGCAGCTCCTCAGTGCCAGGGGCAGCCTGGGGCACAGCAATGCCATCTGCTGAACACCCGCCATGGGCCCACGGTTTTCTGTAATTGCCCTAAGTTTAGTTCAGGCACTGGCCAGAAGATTTGCATCTCACAGGCTGGCTGGAAACCACACTATTTCTGGACGCGCCTCCCAGCCCCCGTCTGCGGCTCTATATATTCCTCCCCAGGCAAATTAATGTGCTGGCAGAAGCCATGGTGGCTGCAGCCCCATAAGCTCCTGCCACCCCCAGCACAGCAGCTTGCTGCAAGGCCACCCACCCACCTCGTGTTACACCAAAAAGGGACCCAAGTGCCAGATGCAGTTAACGGCGAGCTGGGCTAATGGCTTTGGCGGCAATTCCCCACTGATGCGGGAAAAGGCCCAGGCCACTGTTTTCTTGCTGAAGCTAGAGCTAGCCCTGCAGCAGGCACTGGGGCACCCATGGCTCGTGCCACCCAAACTGAGGCACCCTGCAGGGACAGGCTGTTTGTGTCCCCAGAGAGGGTGTGTGCCCAACTCCCCCCCGCCTCACAGCAGGGTGCACACACACCTCCAGCACCCCACAGAGCGGGTGGTAAACATACAGGTGCTGCAACGCAACGGGGTGGAGAGAGCAGCGAGGAGCACGCAAAAGCACACCCCGCAGTGCACTGGGGGGCAGGCACAAGGTGACACAATGGGACTGCCACACACATGTACACACGCACATGCAGCGCAAGACAGCGGCGGATGCACAAGCACAGGCGCTGCAAGCCAGAAGCGGGGCCATGCGGATACACTCACCCCACAACAGCACCTGGGAGGGGACACTCACGCACACACCCACCCACACGTATACACACACACACACCCCCCCCGAGCCGGCTTGTGCAACGCCTCACGGGCACCCGCACGGGCTCAGGCACTCGCACAGCCCGGCCAGGCCCACCCGGGTGGGCGATGCCGAAGCGCTGCACTCCCCCACACCAGGTCTGCTACCGCTACTGGCGGCTGTGGGGACGCGGTGGGTACTCACCCAACGGCAGTGGCGAAGCGGGGCCCGGTGCTGGAGGTGGCGGCGGTGCCGGGCCCCGGCGGCGGCGGCGCGGGGCGNCTGCCGCCTCTGCGCGCGCCGCTCGGCGCGGCACGGGGGGAACGGTTCGGAACGGAACGGAACGGTACGGGACCTGGGAAGGCTCAAGCTCTGTCTTGACGCAGCGCCGGTGCACAGACTGGTGCGGGTTGGAAGGCACCTTAAGGATCATCCAGCTCCAAACCCCCGCCACGGGCAGGGACACCTCCCACTAGACCAGGTTGCATTAGGTCAAAGAACTCGGAGTGTTCCCGCAGCACGCCCCAAATATACACAGCTGCGCACAGTACACTGCCTCGCCGTGTGCTCCGCCGGGCGCACCCTGCAGCACCCCTCCCGACTCATAAACCGGAGTCCACCCACCCGCCGCGCACCCCACTGCACACACCGGGACACACGCACAGTCACCTTGCACAGCTGATGCATACACACATATAGTGTGCACACCGCCGCCCCGTGTGATTAAAAGGTTAAACAATGAAAGAAAAAGGTAAAACCTCCAACTGTTGGCACAAGCGTTTGTAAGCTCTACGGACCATCCAGCTGTGGATGGGGCAGAGGGTAAGTGAGAGGTCCCCGGGAGAAAGATCCCCAAAATCTACCCTGACCTATGCCCATGTGCAGTCACTATGACACGGTCCTTGTCCTCATCCTGCAACACAACGCGCACGCACCGGGAAACACTGGAATGCTTTTCTCTTACACTGGAGCACACACAACCCTGTGCACTGCACCAGTGCACCCACACACTCCTGGGGTTCCCCTTTTTGGAAGGACATGATCGGAAGCAGTCACTGATCCAGCACAGATAGAGGTGCTGGAATAGGGTGGCTTACCCCTGCCAGCAGCTGCATAGGCCAGGCCTGGGGAATCCAACCTGCAGAACCACTTGCAGAGTCATTTTGGGCCCAGTGCTTCTCCCCATGTTGCCTGTCCTCAAGCCTGCAGGAACCAGACTGTTCAGGATGTAGCCAGGAGACAGGATGTGATGAGCATCTCTCAGCAGGGATAGGTACAAAGCCTTTGTTACATCCCTTCTACTTGTGACTACCTTTCATACATCACATCAAGGTTGGTCACATACAGCTAAAATCCTGTGGCCTCCCCCTGAACCATGTACAGTGTGAAGGCCATCAGTGGCTGCCATAGGCAGATGGTTTTAGGACAAGCCCTGCAGTCTCTGCGCTGGGACAACCTTCCTTGCCATCAGATGTGAAAGAAGATGGATCACCTCTGGGCCCTTCACAGAATATAGATGTTCCAGCAGCCCAAGGAAGCTGGAGGAGGACTCAGGGTGCAGAGACCTCAAAGACAGACAACAATGAACTCTTCCCAAAAGAACTTTTCAGGGAATGCCTCCTTTCTGCTGGAAAGCTCAAGCTGGACAGAGGGACCTAGAGGGACCTACAGGAATAGGGGTCTACCCTCATCACCACCCTTGCTGCCTCCCATGGCTCCTGCTCTGCCCTGAGGCATCCCAGAGCACTCACTCCAAAACCTTGCCACTATCCATCAGTCTGAGCCAGGCTGAGCTGTACAGTCCTGGCTCTTCTGCAATGCGTGTGACAGGGCAAGAGGGACTTAGGTCTTCCCTGAGGTCACATCCTCACCATCTTGCCTTGTTGAGCAGCAGTGCCAGAGCCTGAGCCTTGCCATGTCTGGGGGAAAGGCCACAGAAGATCTCTGCAGCAGTGAGAATCACCCCTGCAAATGCTGGGAATCACACCAGGGTCACTCTCCATCTTGGACACACTTGCCTGGGTGTCACAAGCTCTGCTCCCTCACAGTGGTAAGGCAGCAGCGGAGCTGCACCCATCTGCAGAAGCATGGCAAGAGCAAGCTGGCAGCTGTGTGAAGGGCCCTGTGGTGAGCCAAGGGACATAATGGAGGAGTTGCAGCCTTGTCGTGGCAGAGTACGGCAGCAGCAAGCACAGCCTCCTGCTTTTGTCACACTTTCTTTTGTCTCAGGCACGTGCACCCAGCCCAGGGAGCTGCAGCCATGTGGAGAGCAGGGATAGGGACTGGTGAGCTGGGAGGGGGAGTCTCAGCACCCGCTTGGCTGCCAGGAAGGTTTTCCAGCTATGGTGTCAAGAGGATGTTATGTGACTGTACCTCTGTCCTGCTTGCCCAGTGTGGGTGGGTGAACAGCCAGTTACAGCCTGTGGCAACTCCTGTTTCCTTATCAGAGCAGGCAGGCAGCAGCAAGGCTGATGCTGCTTGGAACTGCTGAGCTGTGGGACAGCACAAGGTCCCTGGCGTCTCACAGAGTCCTTCCACCAGTGGCCACCAAGCAGGGCCAGCTTCTTGCCACCTCTCCAGAGCTAAATATCTCCCATGTGTCCCAGCAAGGAGGACAGATGCCCAGGCCCACAAAATCCCATCTGACCTCACCAGCACCTCCGCCAGGATCAGGCTGCCCTGAGCAGCTCTCCTGCAGTATGAGGTTTCACAGGCACCAGCAAGCCCCATGCCCAAGGAAGGTCTCTTGTGTTGCCCACAGCTTTTGAGGAAGAAGCAGGACAGACCTCCAGTGCTGGTGGTGTTTTCAGTGCCTTCAGCAGGCACAGACAGCTGGCCAGAGCAGTGAAGGGCCCTGAGCTGGGCCGAGAGGTGAAGGATCTGTTTTGCAGCACCGCAGGGCTTCCTAAATAGGTCACTGTTCTGTTAAAATCTCTGGGATCTAGCAGAACCAGTTGTTCCAGACAGCTCATGGATGCACTAGTATCATTGCAGTGGGCTCCCCAGGCACTCAACACCATGCCCTGAGGTCCTTGTGGACTAGGACCTACTCCATGAACAGAGCTCAGCATGAGTTGGAAGAGCATCTGGGAAGCCTAAAGAACCCTGAGCTGTATCCTGGGGTCTCTGCCAAGGGTGACCTGTCCCTAGCCATGTCCAGTGTGGGAGGTGCAGGGAGGCTTCCCCCCCAGTCCTGCTTCTGGCCTGGAGCAACTGCTCGCCCCAGACTTTACCCTGGGACCACTTGTAGCCAGACCCAATGTGAGGGGAGCAAGGTGCCCGCGTGGGGTGTATTAGGATGGGGAGTGGGAGGTGTCCCTGCCTATGGCAGGGGGTTGGAACTAGATGATCCTTGAGGTCCCTTCCAACCTTACCATTCTATGAAAAAGCTCAACATGAGTGCCATAGAGTCCTACACATCTGCATGTCCAATACTCTCACATGCACTGGATGTGGTGGCCTGCTTAGGGTGAGCTCTCCCTCTAGTGGCATCAGGCGAGAGCCTGGAGCGAGCTGGGGCACAAGCTCCAGAATGGCCTGCCCCTCGCAGCCAGGGTTTCACACGGCCAGATGCACAGCGAGGGGGGCTGGGGACCTTGCAGAAGTGTTCCCAACACCAGCCCCATGTTTTGGCAGCCCCGCGGCGGGCAGGTGGTGCTGTCCCTTTCCTCACCCTAACCTTGCGTTTACTGGGACATGGTGGCACGGTCAGCCAGCATGCTGGGGAGCCGGTGTCAGACCTCGGGGGTACCGCCCCGCAGCTCTACTGCTCCACGATCCTCACGGCTTTGCCAACCCTATCCCCATCCCTCTATCTTCACACTATATGGCAGCAACTAGAGAGGGAAAAGCCCTCCCCAGGTCCTGGCTTCCCCCAACCACGGCTGAGCCCTGGGCCCCCGAGGACCCCACTGGAACCCCTGAGGCTGGGCTGGGCGGGTGCCATCCCTGCAGCACGGCCCCGCCAGGGTCCCCCGGGCCGGATGCCAGGGCCTGCCGCAGCAGCGCTGACAGGGCGCTTTGTTTTGTGATGGCTGCCCGGCAGGGAGACAAAAGGGTCAGTCAGACGCTGTAGGCGCTTTGTGACGGCAGCCATGCGCTGAGGCAGCAGCCAGTGCCGCCGCGCTCGCCTCATGACCCCCTATGGCCCCGGGGCCTGTGCCCGCCACGGCACCCCAGTGTCCACACCCCACTAGGAGAGAACCATGCTGTAGGGAAAGAGGGACCTGGTTACCATGGTTACTGCAAAGCCCGAGGCCGAGGGGTGCCTCGTTGCCATGGTTACTGCAGCTCTGAGGCCTCCCAGGCCTACGGCAGCTCCCTCAAGACGTGGAGCTCAGTGTGCACCTACTGAGCCCCACAGCAGCTCCTGCTGGGCAGGGAGGGGCATCCTCGGAGCTCCCCTTGCACACCCTCGGGCCACAGTAGGTGTCCACACAGATATGGAGACAGGAACCTGACATGGCTGGTGGAGCAGGGTGATGCCCGGTAGACACCCAGGTGAGCCCACCACCTGCAGGGGCTCACCGGAAGAGTACTGCACCGTCCCTACTGTGCCAACCAGTGCCAGGTCAGGCCAGCCCCCGCGCTTACCCTGTGATGGTGCGGTGCATTGCCCCTGGAAAATGCCAGAGCAGTCAAACTGTTGAGTCATTTGTGCCCAAGATTATCTGTGCAAACAGTCGCCCTGATTTTTTTTTTTTTATTATTATAATTTTTTTTTTTCTTTTTCCCTAAGAATGTGGCTCAGACCATGGGGATGAGCAACTGAAATCTCCGGGGATCAGCAGGACAATGCCAGAGCAAGCATTGTGCTGACTGCTCTGCAAACGCTGGCACCAGCTCCCAGCCAGTAGCACCCTATAAAAGCTGAGCCGCTGAAGTAGGCAAACATTACATGGGCGAAGCAGCAGTAACCGCCTGAGCTAGGTGAGTCCTGGGACCGATTCGCACCTCTCCCACCTCGCCCCCTGCTTGCCCCCGCCGCCGCTGGCCAGGCAGACACCCTTCCTCCTGCTTGGTGGCAAAAGACACCCAGAGGGACCGTTGCCATTTCCCATGGCAAAAGACAGGCTCACACATCCCTGCTTGCAGCCAGGGTGGCCAAGAGCCCCTCTACCATGGCGCACTGCATTCCTGGCATCTACCCGGCCCTGGCCCCCGGTACGGTCCACCGGTTGGCATCTCCCACCATTAGCTGAGGCCATCTATGAGAGCCTACCATGCCTCCCAAGAGAGGCATAGCAAGGATGCTGGGGAAGAGAGACAGGAGCAGCCAGGTCTGTTGAGTGCTGTCAGGTCCCAGGCAGCTCATGTCACCACCACAGATCCCCACTCTTGCTTAGGCATATTTTCCTAGCAATGGCCTAGCCTCGGAGAAGGAGGAAGGGGAGCCAGATACTGCACATCAGTGGGCATGCATGCTCCATGTCATGGCAGGGGAAGAGAAGGGGCACTGGAGCAGTGATAAAGGAGCACCATGCTTTGGATGTTTCCTGAAGACCCTACTGTGTCCCCCACTCCATCCTGCAGCTAGCATGAGGGTCTTGCTGTGACTGGTGTGACTTGTTCCCAGCAGGAGAGCAGCTGCCATTGAACAGGCACTGTGGGCAGTGGACACAGAGCCAACCCCCAACCCCATGAGCAGGCAGTGGGCATACACAAGGGCACGCTGCAGTACAAATGGCTTTTCCTTCCTCCTCCAGACACCGTTCCAGCAGCAAAGATGGCTCAGACAAACCCTCTGCCTGTCCCAATGGGCCCATGGAAGGTACGTCCTTACATCCCTGTATCTTGCCTTTCCCTGTGTGCAGGTGGGGGCCAGGGAGAGGGGCAAAGCCAGTTCTCTGGGGACAGGAAAGCTGCATGGTAGGCAGTGAGGCAGGAGGGGAGCACAGGAAGCAAGGCACCCTTGTCCTTTGCCCACAGAAATTGCCTCTCACCTACTCTGACACCTCTCAGGTGTTTTTCATAAGCTTCTTTGCAGCACCCTGGCCCAGCCATGCCCTGCTCATACCAATTGTCCTGTGCCAGGCAGTTGCAACAGCCCCTGAAAACCATGCACTGTTAATTCATCTTCCTATCGGTGCAAGCAGGCTGGCAGAGCGGGCAGGGGAAGGCATGAGGGCTGCAAAGGGAGCAGTGGACGCGGCACAACAAGGTGGGAATCAGCCCTGAGGGGTCTGGCAAGAGCTCTAGGGAGACAGGTCGAGGAGGCTGAGAGGGAGAGAAGGAGCACTTTCACGAGCAGGACATAACCCGCCGAAGCCCGGAGCTGTCGCGGGAAAGGAGAGCATCAGCCGCAGCCCCCCAGGGAGTTCCCCCTCGCCCTTTCCCGGTTAATCCTCTTTGCCCTAGAGCGTTCGGAGCAGAGGCCGGGAGAACCGTCAGCCACAGCCCTGCCACCCGCCCGTCCCAGAACGGCTCCGCTCCTCTCTCCGGACGGCACCGCTGCCCCGGGAACTGATCTCCGCAGGGGTGAGCAGGAGAGCGGAGCGGGGGCCAGCCTGCGGCTCCCCCAACACCAAGGCAGGGCGCCGCGGGGCCAGCAGTGCAGGGACGCGCGGAGGCGTGCGGGGCTGTGTCCCAGCCCAGAGGGGTGCCCGGTGCAGCCTCCGCCGGCTCTTCCCTGGACGGAGCGTGACCCTCCGTCTCGAAGAGGCGCTGAACCGCCTGGGGACACTTGCAGGCAGTTCCCAACTCGGCAGCTTGCTCTCCGTTCCAGATCACCGTGTATGACCAAGAAAACTTCCAGGGCAAGAGGATGGAGTTCACTTCGGCCTGCCCAAACATCATGGAGTGTGGCTTCGACAACATCCGCTCCCTGAAGGTGGAGTGTGGCGCGTGAGTACCCAGCGGCCAGCAGCGGGCATGCTTTCCCAGGAGGGCTGCCAAGGCCAGGGGTGCCTGAGCATTGAGTGAGGGCAACTGTCCTTGCTCTGCTCAGCTGGGGGAAGCCAGGCCATCCTGTCAGGGTAGAGCAGCCAGCCCTGGGTAGCACTGACACAGACAAAGGGCCAGAGTATGAAAACCTTTGGCATTCTCCAAAACTGCCTCACACAGTCTAGACAAACCAAGTTTAGTGCCCTGCAGAACGCATCAAAGGTAGCAGTGCTCAGCAAGAGGCTCTTGAGCTCAGCCCAGTCCCCATCTTGCTTGAGTAATTCCACGAAGCACCGTGCCTAGAAAACCACCTTTCTTGCCACAGGGCCCTGTTCTGCCTCCTGCTTTCCTGCACTGTGCAGCTCCCCAGTGCCAGAGCAGTGCCCCTGCAGCCTGTGCTGGACTGGCCCCGTCACTAGTAGGGGCTAGAGAGCAGAAACAGGCTTCTCCCTGTGCAAGGGAAATCTTCCCTGGCACAGACAAGACATCTCCTGAGTTACTCCGAGGCTCTGTAAGGAGCAGTCCCCACAGCAAGCGTCCCGCTGGGGCCGGGGAAGCAGACGAGATAGATCTGTGCTGCTATATTTAGGATTTGTAATGCTAATGGGATTATGGCGGCATGCGTGCTCATGCCATAATCAGCTCACTGCTCCAGTTGACGTGTTCCAAATCAGGCTGGTCACCTTGCACAGGGGGAGGCTGACTGTGGGACATGGGATTTGGGCTCACTTTGGGCCAGGGGGAAGAGACCCTCAAACTCCCCAGCTCACTGTGCCACTTAGCACCCCAAAAGCAGGGGCACTGTGGCTGCGCAGCCTGTGCCATCCACCTTCCAGGCCTCAGCTTGGTCTCTACCTCTGAGCTTGGCTGCAGCTGTCCTGTCCCCAGGAAAGGTCCCCACCCGGGGGCAAGGTTGTCATGTGGGCAGCACCGAGGTTTGCAAAATGTGTCCTGCAGGGTGGAAACATCCCTCTCACCAAGGCTCGTTGTTTTCAGCTGAGCTGGGGGGACCCAGAAAGAGGAAAGGCAACAACTCCCTGCCCAGAGTCACATAGGTTCTGCCTGTCTTGAGCATTAGGCATTGGGGTCTTTCCAGCTGTGCCAGGTTGCAATTGGGAAACAAGTAAGAAATGGGGCCTCTGGGAGAAGAGCAGCCAGGGGAGTCCCTGTGGCATCCTAACATGATGCCGCTCTGCATAAATAACCACTGAAAAGTTTGGGGCAAGTGAGCCACCCTCGTGGGGTAGACCCCTTGCAGGAGGGACCCCATCACCCAGGGCAGATGTAGGATGTTGGTGGTGCCAGAGTCTACGTCCCAGGCATGGTTACACTCTCCTCGAGTTCTCTGCCCATATCCAGCACCATTTCCTTTTCTCCTGGACTTGTGGGCAGAGCCCAGCCCCTGACCTCTTCCTCACACCTACATCTGTGCCACAGTGCCAGCCCCAATCAGGAGGCTCAGAGCTGCTGCAGGAAGCCCTGGCAGCCTTTGCTCTGTTTTTGCAGCTGGGTTGGTTACGAGCACACTGGCTTCTGCGGGCAGCAGTTCATCCTGGAGAGGGGAGAGTACCCACGCTGGGATGCCTGGAGCGGCAGCAACGCTTATCACATCGAGCGCCTGATGTCCTTCCGCCCCGTCTGCTCCGCTGTGAGTGTCCCACGGACCTCTTGCACCTCTGATCCCATTAAAACGTCCCAGGCAATAGCAGCAGGCCAAAGCAGTGAAGTTAGGAAGGGCAAACACAGCTATGCCAGCTGCTCCGCAGGTGGCAGAGGCTGCTCGCAGTGGGCTCAGCTCTTCCCTTCCATGCCCAGCACAACGCGCTCTGTCCTGTCAGGGATCTTCTAGGCCAGCTGTACACAGCCATAGGGGGACAGACAGCCTTACAGCAGCTGTGGCATGGCTCTCAATGACACCTCCCAGGCCAACCCTTGCCTTGTCCTGGCCCAGCACCACCCTGCTGAGGACCTTCACACCATCTCTGCTTTAGGGAAACTACCCTTTCCTACCCCCCTTCCCCACTCCCACCCAACAAAAATAATCAGTTTAGGGTCTGTAACCACCCTCTGTAGGAAACCTGAGAAATGTCATAGGGAGGCACATTTCCCTGACAACCTGACACACCAGGGTGGGAACACTGCCTCCCCCTCACCCCCTGCTCTNCGCCAGTGGGAGATCAGCGATGACTACCCCTCGCTGCAGGCCATGGGCTGGGCCAACAACGAAGTGGGCTCCATGAAGATCCAGTGTGGCGCGTAAGTGACAGGAAAAAGCTCACGAGCAGCAGGGCCAAACTGCTGCCAGCACTGGGCTATCATGGCTAGAAGAGGGACATCCCAGAACTCCCTCACTTACCTCTTGTCCCACTTATCGCCACCTGACGACTCCTTTTCTTCCAGCTGGGTTTGCTACCAGTATCCCGGGTACCGTGGCTACCAGTACGTCCTGGAGTCCGACCACCATGGAGGAGACTACAAGCACTGGAGAGAGTGGGGTTCGCACGCCCAGACCTCCCAGATCCAATCCATCAGGCGTGTCCAGCAGTAGCTCTCCACTTTCCAGTACACCACTGCAAGGTTTCTAAAGCTCACCGGCTCCCTTTTGGTGCTAATACTCCCCTCCCAAAATAACCACCCCTTCTTGTACTGCAACTGCTTATGGAACAACACTCCCAAACGGTACCAACTGCCACAAATTGCCAATAAATGTGACTGAAAGAAAAAGATAAACCAGCTTGGTGGGTGTTTGCTGTTGTGTGCCCCATATCCCCATTTCAGTAGCAGGGGACGCTCCCCTGCCTCCTTTAAGCAGAACTGAAGCCCACTGGGGTTCACACCACAGCGAGTTCATCCCTCGACTGTTCCCCCCAACCTCCCAAACACAGCAGCCTAACCCTTGGTGACTCTGCAGCCATGAGCCTTCCTTCGCTCCCTCCCCTCCCTTTCTCCTGTCACCACCCCATGAGTCTGCCGCCCCACTGAACACTCACGTGCACACAGCCAGCTGACACCATGCTCCTCACAGGCTTCATGGCCCGAGGGATTGAGAGTTGAGTTGTCAGCCACAGAGCATCCCCGTGGCTAAGAGCACAAAGAAGAGTCGCACTGACACCCACAAACTTTAAAATTTTTATTCAACAATTTACATCACTTATTGTCTGTCTTAACGTATTCGATCTACACAAATTTAATTTTCTTTTTTCCTGATAAAATAAAATTTGGATAAATTTTGAAGACCTGTTGGTGCAGAATAAAACAAAAAAAAAATTTAGGTAACTTTTTCTTTAAAACATTTAGTGTGAAATATGACATCATTGGTAAAGATACATCATGCCATTACAGCTCATGGACATTACCTATCCTTACAGTCCGTGACATCACCCATACCGGCGCAAGAGGCTGCACCAGACACAGCTACAGCAGGTATTACACAAACTTCTTCTAAGCCACCCTCTCACGACCAGGAAAACTTTTCCAGCTGGGCACACAGAGTGCGTGAACCTAATCAGAAACACCGGGGAGTGTGGGGGGGGAGGAAACGACAACAACCTTTACTGATCCGTGTGGTTGCACACTATGATATCGACGACAAAGAAGGGCTGCCCCTCTCCGCAGGTCAGAGGTAAGTCAGCTCCTGAGCGGGCAGAGCACAACCCCTCGCGGCGATTTTAATAAACACCAGGAAATTGAAAGAAACGAGAACGTATCGACAGGAGGGAGGCAGGAGGGCAGGCGGCTCCGGCAGCTCGGCCTGGAGGGACCTCTCCCACCCCGGCTTGCAGCCGAAGCACGCAGTTGTGTCTTGCACCACCCTTAACACTGAAATATTCAGGGGAAGAGGGGCATCCATCCCCTGCAGTAAACAAGTTGAGGGCCTTCGAAGGCTTGCAAGCCACCGAAGGTGCGTAAGTACACGTGTGATGGTTGATAGAAAAGCAGCCCTGTTCTGTATGAAAAAAGCTGTCAAGTTAGTACAAATTTCTGCCATGGCGAAGGGAGGGAACATGAGGAAAAGCTGCTCAGGGTCCTTCTCCCATCGCAAAATCCCAACTCTCCTGCACAAAGGCTCTGGGCTAAGCAACAAGTTTCCAAATGTGGGAGTTGCATCCCAATGTACCCAACTCATGAAAAGAAAACCAAAACAGAGCTCCAGAGACTGGCAGGAACCCACCCTCCCCTCCAGTGGGTCATGGACCACAGCACGGGAGCCTGTGCCTCCTGCCTCACAGTGGGAATACACAACAATAGGGTTTCTCTTCAGTTTATTTTGTCATTAGAAGACTCAAGTTTGCCCACACCACCAAGATGCTATGCAGCAGGCTGATCTCCATTCCCTCCCCAAAGCTGTCCCTATCCCCGCTGCCACCCGCGTGCCCAGTAGGATGCCAGTGGGTACCACCACCACCACACTCTCGACCAGAGAACAAGAGGGCATTCGTTCATCTGACAGTATGAAGTGTATCTGAAACACAAGCCAGCACACCCCACTCCCTCCAATTACTAAAGTAGGCTCTTTAAAAATAAAAAAATAATATATATATATTTATATAGCTATACAGAGAGATACAGAGAAAGCAAAGGAGAGAGATAGGCTACTAAAAGAATCAAGACGCGCCAGTTTTCTGCTACAGCTGTCAGCAAAGAACTGTCACCTTACATCATACCCTCTGAGATGGTGAAGATAATGCAGGCAATGACAGCACAGGAATGCAAAAAGAGGGCAGATAAGTCACTTCTGGTAATGAGACACAAATTAAACTTTCAAAACATGTGCATAGCTTTATTCATCTGCTTCAAACTAACCTTTTCACGGAGCTTCAGCGAAACCCGAGTGTGCAAAATGCATTTCTAAAAAATAATGCAAGCAAGCTTTCACATTTACAGTGGCAGAAGTACAGAAAGACTTGGACAGAAATCACACATTGGGGTGAGTGAGTTGGGAGAGAGAGAGAGAGAGAGAGATGAAGGAACAAGAATTGCACAGCTTTGTGTTCAGAGTCACTGACTGCACACAAGCATTTCTATTCTGTTAACTTTAAGCAAGGCTTACTTCTCCTTTACAAAAACAAAACAAAACAAGACAAAAAAACCCCCACAGTAACAAGAACCACAACCTGGAAAGGAACAAATCCCCAGGGTAACAGGAACCCTGGTGCTGCAGAGAGCCCTAATTCCAGAGCAAAGCTGGTTCCAGAACTTTGTTTTGGCTTTCCAGGCAAAGCCTGGCAATGCTTGATTTTGTCTGCAGGAAAACAGCAAAGCAGCTTCTCTTTCTCTCCCTGTCTCCCCCCACCCTCCCCCAACTCCCCTCCCGAGTCACAAGAAAAGGGATTGTGTTAGGAAAGGAAAGGTGCCACCCCACAGGACATCGTCCCCAAACTGTAAGACAGCCACGATGCAGACTCGAGTCCAAGCCTTGTTTTGATCTAGTGGGTCACTGGGACATCACCAAACCCCTGACTGCCAACGGGGCATGGCCACTGTGCTGCCAGCTGGGTGCCCAGCAGCTCATACCCCACCACAAACACTTCAGAAAGACTATGCACATGTGCAAGGCACATTTAGTCAGATGTACACACACACAGGTAGGTGTGTGAAAGAGCAAACGCCGGCCAAAAGAAGATTGATACTGAAAATGAAGGAAATTAATAGGCAGAGTTCTGCCCTATAGTATTTGCAGACTATTTTCCAGACAGTTGTAATCCCCAGGTGTTTTTTTTCCTATATGACTTCAGACTTTCCTTACTCTTCCCTCACTTTAGCAAGGTACTTAATTTTCCTAAAGGATCTTCTATAAATAGTCAAGTAAATTCCCTTTTACTTCCTCCAGGAACTTCCTCCTTCATGGTTCACATCCCCTGCGCTCTTCTGAGTGTGACCCATGAAGACAAGAGGTTCAGGACCTGCTCACACCCTGCAGCAGCACCTTGATGCAGCCAGACCTCCTTTCAGCACTCCCCAAGCCCTGGGCTTTCACTCCTCAGCAGTCTGTTTTGGTCGGGAGATGGCCTGGCCCCAGTTTTTTTTTACTGTGGGCACCAGTTGCTCCCTGGTAGCCAAGGACAGCTGGAGAAGGAGTTTGTGCAGTGCTGGGGTGCAGGCAGGCAGGCAGGAGGCCACACAATCTGTAATACTGCTGGTTAGCTTCACATCAAGAGAGCATGGAAAAGGTTTTTCTGCAGAGATGAGCAATTTCCTTCCATAGATTCAAACAGAAAACAAAAACACTAAAACCAGAGACAAGACAACACTTGACTGAGATTCTTCTACCTTACAAGTTACCCTGGCATCTTTCCCATGCCACCAGCCATGAAGGAAGGAGAAACTAAAAACCTCAGGGATTTGCACTACCCTTCCAATAGCAGCTTGAAAAAAGGAAGGAGGGGGGGAAAAAAAAAAAAAAAACCAACCAAAAAACCAAACAAACCCAAACCAACACAAACACCACCACCCCCCTCCCCAAACCAACCATAAAAAATAAATGCACAGTGTTCTCTCAAGTTAAAAGAGTTTTCCTTTGCTTGCGTTTGCATAGAAAGTCCTGTAGGTCAGCACCAAAGTCAGGTACCCACAACTCTCCTACACTCAGCTCCCCCCAGTCCAACGCTACCCGTGGTTAGTGGCTGTGTTACAGGAGGGTTCAGCTATCTGCAGAGGAACTACATGGTCGTGGAAAAAAAAAAAAAACCCAAAAAAAAAAAAAAAAAAACCAAAAAAAGAAAAACAAAAACCTAACAACCAACCACAAACAAAAAAGTGCATCACACATTCTTGATTTTCAGGGTTACTTATAGCAGCAGCAGCATTAATCCAAGACAACAAACAGTTGTAGAATCGTTCCTAAATGCAGCAACACTTAATGAAATGTCTTTGAGGAAGGTCATCGATAAAGAGGGTCCTTCTCACAAAAGGATAAAATGAAAATTAGACTATTCAGTATCAACAAAGAGAGACACAATCTTATTTACATTAAAAAAAAACAACAAACCAAAAAACAGCAGAACACAAAACCCATTCTTGTCAAGATATTTTTTTTTACAACACCTAAGGAAAAAAAAAAAAAAAAAAAAAAAAAAA
>VWZE01019810.1:185425-204008 GCA_013396675.1 Eubucco bourcierii
AAAAAAAAAAAAAGACAGAAACTCCTAAAGCAGTATCCATTTTTGGAACCCTTATTTAGCACCTGAGGAAAGACTGTATGGAAAGCAGAGAGGGGATTTTTTTTTTTTTTCAGTGTTTGGGTTTTTTTTTCCTTTTTTTCTTTTGTGTTTTTTTGTTTTGTTTTGTTTTTATTAAGAAAACTAAGTTGTGTTTTTGCTAAACATTCTCATGTTTGCAGGAAACAAGTTTCATACCACAGAAAGGACTAGTTTTTTGTTTTTTTTTTTTAAGAGATACTCTACTCATTAATAAGGCTATAGAAAAGGGATACTGCTATCTTACAAAATGGCTTTAGAGCTCTGGACACGTTATACGAAGCTTTCTGATTAACAGTCAAGATAAATCTAGCATGGCATCCCCTGGTGAAAGCAGAGATGTGACTTTTGCCCCTGTCCCTGGGCAGGGAGCAGCCTGACACCCCCCCACCCCCCCCCNAAGAGATACTCTACTCATTAATAAGGCTATAGAAAAGGGATACTGCTATCTTACAAAATGGCTTTAGAGCTCTGGACACGTTATACGAAGCTTTCTGATTAACAGTCAAGATAAATCTAGCATGGCATCCCCTGGTGAAAGCAGAGATGTGACTTTTGCCCCTGTCCCTGGGCAGGGAGCAGCCTGACACCCCCCCACCCCCCCCCAGCAGTGTGCCCCCAACTCAAGGCCACCGTGGAGCTCTCCTGTACCCTCCCCAGCCGCCACTGCTTCGGTGTTGTGCTGCTTGAGCGATGCTGCCCTGCTGAGGACCTGGAGCAGCCACAGCCTTACCCTGTGGTGTAACACGGATTGTGCAAACGTCTAAAGCACTGTAATCTCTGGAAGGAGCACAGCTGGCAGCACAGACTGAGAGTTGCTCCCCTGCACCAGCCTAGGTTCCTGTTTCTCAACTGCTTGTGCCGAGGCCTCTTCACACAAAAAAATGCTCTCGCAGTGGTCAAAGCTAGAACTGCTCTGGTTTCTCCAGCTACTTCACCACACTGATCCTCCTCCAGCCCCAGCTCTCCTCCACCTGCCTGATGCACTGGTGTGGAAATGTGTAGCAGCTTTAAATTAGGTAAAGCCTTGTTCTCTCCCCTTCTGACCTCAACCATCTCCCTTGTAAACAGCCTCCGAGGAAAACAAATCACTAAGGACGGACGGATAGAAAAATCTTCTAGGGACAAGACTCCTGAAATCTTCGGATGCCACAGCAATGCACTGAAAATGTTGAATCAAGAGTTGAAATGGAACATAAAGGAAAGCTACCAGCAGCTCTGAAACACATCTATGAATGCCACTGCTCTCAGATGTTCCTGAGGTCTCACACTGGCCACTTCTGGGAAGGATGCTATGGTAGCACTCTCCTGAAGGTAAAAAGCACTAATTACACATGCAACTCAGAGGACAACTGCTATCTTTTTATCTTTGTCACAGAAGGGAGTGATTTTCCTTTCACTTTACCTAGCAGGCTCCTCCTGTCACCATTCCCAGCCAACAACTAACTGGAATACTCACAACCTGATGAGAACTGGGTATTTTCCCCCCACGTTTCAAAGAAGTTCACAGCAGCTACAAAAAGCAAACAGCAGGATTTACAGTTCAGAAAGGGCAATGATTTTAAGTGAGTTAGTGAGAGGATTCATGCCCTGGAGCTCTCCATATGGTTAAAGAGATGAAAACAGGTTTCATGAACAATCAAGGTGGGTTTAAACCAAAATCAGACTCCAAGTACACCGTGAAAGCCATCAAGTTGCCAGTCCACCAGACACGTGGAGTGGGTGGGAGCAGAGGGTCTCCAAGCCACCAACGCCAGTCATAGAAGAACAAAGCAGCTTTCAGATCATCTCTTGAAGTGAATGAACCATTCCCTGACCCACCACAGAACAAGCAGATCCCACATGGTAGTCTCCATCATATGAGACTCTGTGCAAGAGACACCCAACAGGGCCTGCTGGCAGAGGAGGAGTGGTGGGGAAAGAGCAGAGGAGAAAGGAGAGAGCCCTGCCTGTGCAGGAATCCTTACTCCAGCAAACAGCCAGCCTGACAAAGCAACCGGAGGAAGGGGTCTCATGTCCATGACAAGAACAGAAATAGGAGAGAAGCCTTAACCTGAACTAGTAGCTTCAGAGCTAATAAAAAAATAAGTCATGATCTCACCACTTTCCAATACATGTGTTGAAGGGTTTTATGTTTGAAAACTTAGCTCACTGTAAGGAAAACAATGGCACAAATAAATAGACGCTCGCACACGCATCGCCAGCTCCTTGCCCCCCGGCACACAGACACCCTTGGGTGCAGACCCAGGAGAGGAGGCTGCTCACCCCCCAACCTTTCCTGGGCTGTATTTGGTTTATGCTACAGTACTAATACTCTGAGTCAAACGAAAAATAAAACATGAGACTTATCAGTAACACCTCAGCATTATTTAAATGTGCTAGATTAGTCACAGCTCCATTTCAATTTTTTTTTTTTTAAAAGTTTACACAAAAATAATCAGAAAGCAGACTAAATCTTAAGATATCTTTAATAAGTGCTCAGTAAAGAATTGTGTGAGGACTTTGAGAGGACTGCAGACAGCGACTTGCAGGGTGAGTTACACGACAGCACAAGGAAGCTTCTTCCACGGACCTGCCTGACTCTAGGCAACAGTCTACCCCAGAAAAACCACCTGCACTGGTGAGCCAGAGCTACAGGAGCTCAGAGAGAAGATTTCCTAACTGTTTAGCACTGAGCACACACTGCGGAGCTCATGGAGACAGACAGACATTTGGAGAGAATGATCAGAAATACAGCAGAGAAACTGCAGAGGGTGTTTGTGGATGGGTCCCACCGGCAAGGGGCTACGTGCAGTGGGGGCAAAGCAGTAGAGACAAAGATCAGAGGGAAAAGACAAGCCATCATCTGAACTGTCTTTCCTTCAGCACTTCTTTTGCTATTTAGAAGACAAATTGGACCAGGCCAAAGTGAGTGTCCTCAAATACTCAGCAAGACTGAGATCTTTCTGAAGGTGCAGGGTCAGAGACAGCACAGGGTATTGCTGTTCTGCTTCTGCATCGCATCAACCTCCAGAGTTGATTCAGGGGCAGGGGGACCAGGACAGCACAGATCCCAGGGAAGCAAAACAAGGCTTGTTTTTTTTTTGTTTTTTTTTTCTCTTTTTCTTTTTTTTTTTTTTTTTTTTTCCTTCTTTCTCCTGTTGTTTTGTTTAACATGGAACCCAGCCCTTAAGGCGACAAGTGACTACACAAGGCAAATCAATACACAACAGAACCTTAAAGCCAGTAAAACAAACTGGAAACTTTGCTATTAGTCTTCAACTTTGTGAAAGTATCAATATTTAAAAAAACAAAAAACAAAAAACAAACAAAACAATTCTTCCACCTCAGTTCTCCCATCACCATCCAGTTTGTTCAACACTTTAAAGCTCAGGAAGGCCCCAGCAATTCCACGGCAGCGCTGGAGGCAATTCCACCTTTTGGCAAACAGAGTTGGGAGACTCAACAGAATCAGAAATAGGAAGGTTGGGGGGAACTAGATGTGGGGCACATCTGTAAACATGTTATACATCTGAAAGTTACACACACCTGCAGAGGTGGTACACTTTAGAGGTGAAAGAGAACTATCTGTGACTGGCCAACCACACATTTCTGAACCTGAACTGACACAACACATGATCACTATATAGTATCACACTACAGTATTATACTATATAGCATTTGATACATTACATGAAGCAGGGAATCCATAGGCAGAATTTCAAAACTAAGCACAGCAGTAAGTTAACAATCTTGCAAAAGGTACAGAATCAAGTTTCATTGCCCCACTGTGAACCTAAGAGTCAGGAACAATTTTACTAAGAAAAATAAAAATAATTAAAAATCCCAAACAAGCAAACCAACAAAAATATGTGCTACATGTTCCTAATTAAGGGAAAAAAAAAAAAAAAAGAAAATAAAAGATAAATCTGAGTACAAGGGGTAGGCTTTGCTTCCTGTAATGCCCCACAAGGTCCAGTTTGACTTTAGGAGACACCAACTGCTGCTGACCCCTGGACATCTGCGAGGCAGTATTTGGCCACAAACATCCATGATGAGCACTGAGTGGGGCAGAACACTAATTTTTACTTCATTAATTTCTTGTTCTTGCACTGGACCCTGTGAACTTCCCACATTAAAAAAAAAAAAAAAAACAAAAAAAACAAACCAAAACACAACAGTCCAGAACTACCCAACCCCAAGATGACTTGGATGCTTTACATGAGCTGTGACAGGACAGAAGTGGCTACACAGTGGGGCTTGCCCAGCCCTCTCCACCACTGCCAGGAAACTTTCCTTTCCTTTGGAGGGTTTGGTGATTTTTTTTATTTTTTTTTTTCCATTTTTTTCTTTTTTTTTAAAATTATTCTTTTTAAATTATTTTTTTATTTCTAAGTCCTCCATTTTTGTAATAAAATATAATTTTTATTAAGAGATAATTAGAAGCAGAGCCCGGAAATACACAGACTGCATTAAAATATATATAAAAAAAAACCCAAAAAACACTTCTAATGGGCAGGTGCAGGGAGCCCACCACTGGCATTCTATGGACAAATTGAAAAGGATTCAAATTCCCTTTTTTTTTTCTTCCCCTCCATTTTTCTTTTTTTTTAAAATTATTTTTCTTTTTTTTTTCCTCCCTGATTTCCACCCCCCCAGATTTTTTTTTTCCTTTTCTTCTTTTTTATTTTTTTTAATTTTTTTTCTTTAAGAGAAAAAGATAATTCAAGAAAGGTGAAAGTTAGCAGAACTCAATTCCTCTTCAGTTTTTTTTCCAATGAAAATGGGAAAAAAATCCAGCACATTTAGTGTTAGACAGACAGAGCAGATATAAAGCACCTACAGCTGAAAGCAGAAGATAACTTTTTTTTTTTGCTCCCAGTAGTACAACAGCATTAAACTGTGGGAACATTGGGTTTTTGTTGGTTTTGTTTTTTTTTTTTTTCCTTTCATGTTAAATGCCTAAACAGATTGCTTATTTTTGCATGTTGTCTTTTAAAAAATGAAGTTAACTCTTCAGTTGAAATAGTCCAACGTGTAACCGGAGCCAGGTCAACTGTGTGACTTCACCATGCATCCTAGAACTGCAGTATTACCATCTTTGCCCCCCAGAAGAACAATGCTTTAAGACAATTTTCCCAGCATAGGATTGCTGCTTTACTCCTGGCAAAAACATGCAGATTAGAATTCTCTGGAACAACAACAACAACAAAAAAAAAAACAAACTGCAAACTTCAAGGCGTTTCTCCAGCATTCAATGGAAAACGAAACAAACAAACAAAAAAATTACAAACAGGGGAGGTTTAAGGAAAAGGGGAGATGAAGGATGGTGAATCATCCTGATTTCCCTGTGATTAGTGTGTGTCACTACAGTCACAGAACAAGAAACAGAAACCTTGTCAAGTGGAAATGCCCCTCCAGTGGGTTGCTGTTGCCTGTGCAGACGACAGCAGGAACTTTAGAACCGGGCTTGTAAATCGAGTCTGTGTTCGTTAATCACTTGCATTCACTCTTTAAACAAAAACAACCAAAAAAAGGGGAAAAAAAAAAAAAAAGGAAAAAAGAAAGAAAAAAGGAAAAAAATTATCTATTCAGTACCGGAGATTAAATAATCACATGTGTAGTCTCGTTGAAATAAATTTTCAGATTCCTTAAGAAGTCTAATTACTTTCAGTTGCCATTTTTAAATAACTATATATATATTTGTATATATTATCCTGTGATTCTAGTTATGGTTCCTCTGCTGCACTGAAGATTTAGAAGGAGCATAAAAGCCTTTTGTCCCCCACGAACAGCACAAATGCTGCAGAAAGGTTAGAACAGGCAGTCTTGTCTTGCTACCTTCATTGATCAGGGCGATCCATGGCTTCATTATAAGTGATTATCCTTTTGGGATCTGGAGAGAAAGCAAAATCCTAAGTTACTGACAAGCTACTTTAAGGACCCATGGTTGAAGACATCCAGAAAAGATCTGAAAAGTGATCAGCTCTTGAACTTTCCTGTAGGACCCTGGTGAGACCTTCTCCTGAGCCACGATGCAGCAGCTCAAGTCTCCACATCTGGCTATTCCCACAAGGTGACACCGAGCACCTTCATAGGTGAATTGTGGCCAAACACCAAAACTGGAAACTTATTCTTGGGTGTGACAACAACAGAAAGTAGTTGTGTGTGCACACAGCAAAGACTCATTAAATCTAATTTGACACAGCTTTTACTGCTGAGACTGTTTCTCTCTCAGAGTAAAGCTTACTGTCCTGACTTCTAGCCATCCAAAACACAGAATAAATTCAAACAGCAGGCACTGAGAAATTGAACTCAGACATCCCCAACACCAAGCTAATCCACTCTCATCACCCATCCAAACAATGCAGGACAGAGCAATCCATGTTTTTTAATTCTTTCCAATATCCTTACCTTGCTTCTGCAAATTCCAAACAGATTCCATTTCTGCGGAGACAAAACAAGAAGACCATTGTTACTGATGGTACTGTCAATCTGGATAGAGAACTCCAAACATGCTCTAATTTTCCAAGCATAGCACAGCACTGCTGCAGTTGTGTTGACACTGTCAGACAAAGCCCATCCCTATCCAGCCCTAGCCCACAGGACTACTCGAATTTGACATGAATAGTCCAGCAACAGGTGGCAGTGAGATGTCTGTGACATGGTCTTAAGGGTCAGAAGGCCAAACTGAGCATCAGAAACATCACTGCTATTCTCAACTCCTACAAATCACTTCAGAGTAAGCTTCTCTTCTCTGGCTCCAATGCTGCTTCACACATTACAGGCTTCACGAGTAGCCTGGAGAGATGATTTTTACAAGTTGATGCTTAGCGTGTGTGAAATCATAACTGCTGGACAAAGTGAGTTTCTCATGGTTCACAGCATGCATCTGCTAGAGCACACCAGGCACAGATGACTCTCTAACATCACTGCAAAACTGCTGCCAACATCATCTGAGAGCAAGGTGAAATACTTGAGCCCCCCCAGCTGCCTGCTTGGTTTGCAGTTCTTGCTCCAATTTACACACTTGTGGGCTAAAGACAATCAAATCCTTCCCAGTTCTCCCCAGAAGAACACAGGTGTTGGTTTACCTAAGAAACAACAGTTTGTCTTGTCATTGACAACAAAGAACTAAGAATAGCCCCAAACAAAGTCACATCTTTAAAGATCCATTTAAAGTAACAACCTTTAGCCAGTATATCAAGGTGGAGTTTTGTGAGATAGAATATCTACAAAGACACTGACTGTACTCTGTGCCCAGGTATAGGAGGCCAAACGACAGGAAAGCTGCATTCAGCAGGAACACAACCTGCAAGAATAATCTTTCAAGTCTCCCTTCCACCAGAAAGGAGGGTGACAAGAGTTTGGTAGGGGCTAGGAATGGAGTGGAGCAATGAATTAAGCAGCCACACGGTATGGGCAGTAAAGCACAGAAGGGGGCAATAAGTAAACCAACCAGCATGGGAAAGGAAGAATAAAAAACCCTACAAAACTTGTGGCCTCAGCACGATGTGCGCCAAGTGTCACCTCAATCAATTGCTTGCATGTTCACTTCCCTTCTCCAACCCTTCATCTGTCCTTTGTCCTCCACAGCCTCAAACCCCCTGGGGCAGGAAATTGCACACAAATAAATATACCCAGCCCTCTCTGCACAATTAAGCCTTTTGTAAGGAAGACCCTGGCAAAATTTTACAAGGTCTTATTTTTGCCTCATGACAGTAAGAGCAATACCTTGCACTTCCATCAAGGCAACCCAAAGTGGTTTGGGAACAGTACTCAGCCCCTAATGCCTCAGGGATATAAGCAACCTGGCAAGGGACTAACCTCCCTCCCTCTGCCTGATGCAGATTCCCCAGAAGTAAAATGAACCAGCTACTAAAATTACCTCCAGCAGAGCTAGTTTTCCACACAGTGAAGTAAGATGCACTGTTTCCTAACCGCTGAAGAACATCACCTGTTTTAACAACCTTCCCTAAAGGCAGAGGACAGGAGTACTCTCAGATTGGTTCCTCCTCAGCAGAGCAATGTTTGAGCATCAAACAGAAGGCAGAGGCTGACACTCTACTCTGCCTGCTGCTGAATCTCTATGCAAAAGACCAACCCATATGGTTCTAACTTCACTGGACATGAACTGTTTGTATCGAGATGTGCCTGGCAGTAAGATACTATCAAGACCACATCAAAAAGCTTTTTAGTTGTCAAAATCATGTTTATAAAAAACCCAACCAAACAACAAAACAAATCCCAAGCTTCTCAATCTTTTCAGAAAGGGTGTAAAATGCCTTGTGCATCACCTGGACATGTCGGATGCTCAGTCTGAGAAAGCTACACAAAGGTCACCAGCAAAACTGGACGTGGTATTAACTACTACAGAATATTGTCTGTCATCAGAAGAGCAAGATCCTCTCCTCCATCTGGCCAGACAGACCTTAGTGACCAATTTGATAGACAAGTAGCTCTTCTCCTGAGCCTGCTTTCCCAGGGTGACTTTGAACAAGGACTCCTACAATCACTCACTCCTGGATGGGAAAAGGAGTGTCCTCACCACAAGTTTGAGTTTGAGTTCACCCCTCTCAGATACCCCCAAGCCTAATACTGCTGCTTTCCAAAGCAGGTGGTTAAGACCTGACCAACAGACTGGTCACCATTCCGTAGCAGCACCTTCTCTGAGGACTGCAGCCCCCATGGAGAAAAGGTCATCAGCAACCCTTGAACAACCCAGCCTTGAAGTCAGCCCTGTTCTAAGCAGAACTAGGTCACCTCCTGTGCCCCTTCCAAACCTCATGTTTTCCAGGATTTTTTACAATAGCTGGCTTCTCCACAGCCCTCCAGCTCACAGTTTTCTGAGGAACTGCCCAGGGGCAGGCAGTCCCAGCCACTTTCACCTAATGAGCTCCAGGGAGAGAAATCACTTCTTCTGAGGACTGTCACCAAAACAAAAGGTCAGATGGGGAAGGCTTTGATGTCAGGAATAGACTACAGCACACTTTGGTGAATTGTGCTGAGATTCCCCATAGGTCAATAAACTTTATAGCAGGACTGGAACATAACCTTGGAGGGGAAAACAGAATCTTTGCATGTAACTTGTTCAGACAGGCATTTTCATCCACGTTTTCTTGCTAGAGAGTCTGCCCCTGCAAACAGAAGTGTCTGTGCCATGCTATGGTACCAGCTCTTTATCTTTGGAAGTCTAACATAAACTGACAATTGTCCCTAAAATCAGGTACTAAAAAAAAAAAACCAACAAACAACCAAAAAACCCCAAAACACCCCAAACAAAAAAACATACACCAAAAAAACAACCCACAACAATAAAAGCAAGAAGGAAAATGCTCATTTGATTTATCTATTTGCCAAGACACAACGACTAAGTTAGGGGATTGCCCCAGAAACAAAGCAAGGACTAAAAATTCAGTGTTGTGGAGTCCCATCACTGTACTTAATACGCTGCACTCATCCTGACAACTGGAAAAAGTAGAGACTTGAGGAGAATGAAATCAGCTTTTGCCTTACAGTTCAGGCCCCACAAGACCATAAAAAGCCACAGTCTGAGATCTAGCCCCTTCCCACCAAGGGGGATGGGAAACCAAGGTGGTTTTTTTTTTCCTTCCCCTCCTCTCCTGATGTAAAGGATGAAAATTGCTGAATTCACAGCTCTGCTATTTCTTCTGACCCAGTTAACCATTCCGGCAAATGCCACTCCTGGCTGGCCCACGCTGCCTTGCTCTATTTTCCATGCTGCTCTTCTGCTTCTTCACATGAGTGGAGATGCTGCTGCAATGGAGATGCTGAGAAGGAACAAAGTGGTAGCACAGGCAGAAACCTGGGGGCAGGACAGAAGAGGGGAGCACTCCAGTTTCCTCTTCTTACCTATGTGGTCTTTACTATTGTACAGCTGAACTGGAGACCTCGAATTTTTGTTTCTTAGCAAAGGACAAGCAAACCACCGAGTTTCCCACCACAAGCACTGCCAGAGAGCCTGGTGTTAGTGAGACAGCCTTGTCCAGAAGACTGCAACTGCCCAGACATGATGGAATTCTGCAAAACGTTGAGAATTACTCTGAGACACTTCATCAAGTTATCTTTAAACCAATGACTAAATCAGTAAGGAGATACTGATTTCAACGGAAGTAAAGTTGAGATACACCCTGCCTCCTCTTTTCAGGGACGTAAGTATATTCAAGGATTAGTTTTACCTCAAAACCATGAGGACTTTGTCCCTTTCTAGGTTAGAACTGAACCTCTGCCTTGGTGTGGCATTGCCAATGTCCCTGTATCCCTGCCTCTGTCTCCAACCACAACAGTTGGGCACCAGTGCTCAGCTAATCAGCTCCACCTTGCTAAATCAGGTATGTCACCTGGGAGTATTTGAAGGCACCGAAACAAACAGTGAGTGGCACACACTGTCAGTGAAGGCAGCCACAGTGAAGGATTGTGGTTTACACTCAAGCAAATCACATCCAAGGGAGTGTTTCTGCCCTTTAAAAAGAAGGAAAAAAAACCCAAAAACCAAAACAAAACACCACAGGTGTGGAGAAAAACAGCACAAAGAGCATCTAAGAACAGAAGAGTGCATCACCAGCCTTGCCAGCACCTTCCCACTACTCTAACTTCTGGGGATAAAGCAGCCTGGGCACACACAGAGGAGCACAGCTTCCTCCAGCAGCACCTCACTGCATGGTCACCCAGCACAGCCCCAGCAGCAGTGGTTTAAGCAGGATTACCCTACCGGAGCCAGCCTGCCCTGTGTGTTACCTTCTCCATCCACCCTTTCCCAAGGAAGCTGGGAAGCAATTACAGTCTATAATGTTCCTTGCAGTCACTGGGCAAACCACACACAGGAAAGCCTGCCTTGCTGGAACAAAGTTACTGAGTAAGCTGGAGGCTTTCCCATTGCCCATCAGCAGTCCAAAACGAGGACCTACGTAACTTGGTCACAGCTACAGACAGAGTAAAAAAAGGTGCAAACCTGGGACAGACAGGTCCACTGCAACCACTCCAACTAGTTTATCACTCAAAACCTAGAGCTCCATCCTTGCACCAAGCCACTGCACTTAGAGAAGCTCAGGGCAGGAGACACACCAGGACTACCTCAGTGCTCCATACTCACTCATGTCCTTGCCTACAATCAGTTTCTCTTTGTACCCCTAACCCCAGGGGCAGGACAGCTTTGAAGAGCAAACTATTGAGACTTTGCTCAAAAGCAAACAGATCAATCTCAACAGGGAGAAGTTCACCCTCCTCTCGAAATCAAAACCAAACAATCTGAGGATCCAGCTGCCCAGGACACCCTAACCCTGGCAAACCCCTGTACTCTTCTAAGCACTGAAGAGGGGAAGGCAGTTTGTAGAAGATCGCCAAGTGAAATTGTTCCTTTCCTATTGTAGAGGAACCGCTTGGCTAAGAGTAGGACCCAAGGAAAACAGCCCAAGATAAACTAAGAGAATGGTGTGGGAATTAACCACCACACTGCTGTCCTGCAAACACACTCTGGCAGCTCTTTTCTGGACATTTGCAACACACTGTGCCACAGCAGTTCACCCATGGAGTGACCATGGCTAGGAAGGCATGGCCAGGTACACGGTCATAAAGAGGAGACAGCGTTTTCCATCACCATGGGGCAAAGCGAGGAGCTGCTGCTCCTCCCAATACCCCTAAAGTCACCCCGAAGGACTTAAACACATACAGAAATGCAACACCCAATATCACCACAAAAGACTTGCCAAAACCTGGAACCAATCTCCCGCTTTGTAAATCAGCAATGGTATTTGAAGGCTAAGTAGAAGAAAAACAAGCTGGAGCTGTTTTGAGCACTCCTATCACTGCACTAATAACAACACGGATTAGAAACATCAATCATCTTTCACCCCTAAGTAACACCTTAAAGTTGGCACAGATTGGACTTGAAAAATACATCAGCCCACGGGAGGGGTGGAGTAGGAACCCATCTCCTGAGGGCATCGCAGGGGTGCTGGTTCTAGATGCTCAAAAGCCAGAGCATTCACATGCAGAAGCAAGGAAAGAGCCGAAAACAGTATTTTAAAGAGTGCTTTAGGTGTCAATTTCTGCCACTGGATGTAATTAGCTGTTTAGAAGAGCCAGACTTTGAAGTTAACACCTCCTTAAGAGGACACGGGAAGGGAGTGTGCTTTATTTTCCTGCTGTTACCATTGTTTTACTGAGGTCTGTCTTTCACAGAGCCAGTGAGAAAGGGAGAGCTGATGAGTTTGCTGTACAAAGCTGCAACAATATCCAGGCTGACAAAAATCTGCAAACTTAAGAAAGGGATTGCCTGGAGCTTCCCTTCTACACCACTATTGCCAGTACCCCATTTTCTGATGGAAAAGTGGGATCTTGGCTGGAGACAGACAGGAGGAATGAGAATGGAAAGCTTGCTTTAATACTGCAATAGACTGAGCAGAAGGCAGAGGACCCAGATAGAACCAGCTGATGAAGGCTGTCCTCAAGAACACTGGAGCTTAAAATGTTAACATCGTGAGAGTGAAATGACCTGGAAAAAATATTTGGAGCTTTTTTTTTTTTTAATGACTGGGCTTGCTACTACTAAAGGAATGCATCTAAGTTTCTGTCTGTTATAGAGAAAGTTCGTGACCATGTAACTTAAGAACCCTGCAGTGGGTCAAAACACAGCAAATTTGCCAAAGCTAACCAAATACCAACCTCTTTGCAGAGATGATCTTTGGAATGCAGACATTATCCACATACGTATGTGGAGCGGTAAAAAAAAAAAAAAAAAAAAAAAGAAAAGAACGAACATTCACCTTTTTCCTTCAGTGCATGGGGATGTAATTAGAGGGAAGTGGTGGAGAATAAAAAAGGAACTGCCCCGTGCTTGTCATGGGTAGGTAAGTAACACCACTCCAAAAAGGAACATGCAGTCAGGCTCCTGTTAATACTGAGCCAGGACTAAAAGCCAAGAGCTGCCACAAGACTGCAGAGCTTCTGGGGCTGAGGCTAAAACAGAAAGCAAATCCATCCCACAGGCTTTCCTCTCTTCATTCCCAGTTTAAAGAGTCTGTGTTTGAGTCATTTCAATCTCAAAAAAAAAAAAAGAGAGAAAAAAAAAAAATGAGCTGGACTACAAAGGACTCCATGAAAGCAATAAAATCATCTGAAAGATTTGGCCTACAAAGACAACCAGAGAATTCAATCTGCAGCTTGCAGAAGGGTTGATAAGCAAAGATTTCTTTTGCCCTTGCCATAACACTCAAGAAGTGCAGGCAGAAAGTATGTGAGGTTTGCTTAAAAAAAAAAAAAAAAAAAAAAAAAAAAAACCAACCAANNNNAAAAAAAAAAAAATCACACCATGAAAAACCACAGGAATATTTTTTCTTTCCTTCAAAGCCATTTCATGGCCCGATCTGCCTAGGGGAGAACTGCAACACTTTGGCAGTAGAGGTGTGAGCACAGACTAGGAAGCCTTTTCAGTGACTGAGTATCACCTGGTAAAGCTGGACAGAGCAGATGAAGCCAGACATTTAACTCTTTCGAACACTGATACGTTTAGCAGTACCTGCTCCTTCCACCGGAATTAAAAGTAAAATACACTAATCAAGTATCATCCCCAACAACACCTCTGAGACTTGCCACCTGGAACAGGCAGAAAAAACCCAAACCCCTCAAGATCAATTAAACCTTTGGAATAACTTACCCATGCTGTTACTGCCAATAAGAAACATGCAAGAAAACAAACAAACAAACAAAAAAAACCCCAAAACCAAAAAACTTGGTTTTAAAACAACCCAAACTGCTGTAAGGAATATATCACATTAGAATACTGCACATAAAAAAAAAAAAAAAAAAAAAAAAAGATAAAGTTAAAAAAAAAAAAAAGAGAATGCCCTTGGGCAGCAAGTTAAGCCATTACCTTTAGTGTGATATAGAACAGCAGCCCTCAGGTCAAAAGAACCCCAGCTATCTTTCCTTTCTAGGCCTCTCTGGTACCTCTGTTCTTTGGCGGAGGCTAGCAAATTGTTCGTAGGAGAGGCCAGAGGATTCTCTACTTCATAGTCTTTTGAAAGAAACACTAAAGCACCTTGGCTACTGGTGTCTGCCTTTTGTAGGTCACCTGTGTGATGCGACTCCAAAGCTAAGACACCACCCTCAACAGCAGTCCCAGGCTTAAGAATAGCACTAAGAATTTGAGGGCTAGTCCGTTTATCCAGCTCATAAGCCTTAGGAAACACAGGTTGTTCAGTTCCTGAGGGAATGATTTCAGCACACTGTGAAACCAAAGTGGCAGGATATTCCCCTTGAAATGTCACTTCCATTAACTGATTATCTGCAGATTTCCCCACAACAGTTTCAGGTCCAGCGCTGGGCTCGTTTATGAAAGACAAGCCCCACTGATTCTGGAAGATATCTCCCAGGTTCTGCTGATTTGTCTGTGATGGGAAATCGACTTGCGCTGAACCCAGAAGCACAGTTTGCATATTTGAAGGGTAGATAAAAAGGCTAGACTTCTTTTGTTCCAGAGCTGTTGAAGTTGTACTCATGTCCTGGGGTACTGATTCAGAGGAGGTTGATGGTACAGTATTAGCAGCAGATGAGAGCAGTGGCTGGGTCCCTGGAGAATAGACACTTCCATCAGTCCCTGCTAGAATGGGCCCATTCGAGAAGCTAGCAGAAGTCACAGATTTCATCGCAGACATGGGGACCTGGGACAGTCGACTTGAAGTCTGGGCCTGAGTTTCCCCAGCAGATGACGAAGATGATGACGATGACGACGTGGATGGGGTCTGAGCTGCTTTGTTGAGGTTTTCTTTAACTTTACTTGCATAACTTATTTTGGGAACAATTTTAGCACTGCTATTGTCCACTGGAAAAACCGGGGGTGGTTTAAACAAGGTCCACGAGTCCTCTTTAGACGTAGCCGATGAAGCATGCTTTCCTTTGGGTCGGTCATCAAACTTCTTGCTGCTAACCCCAGGTTTGGCATCAGAGTTTTTTCGCTGTACATCTCCAAGGCCAGGTTTTCCCCGGCCTGCTCCACCTGCCCCAGCCTCATATTTCCAAACAGGTTTCGTATTTTCAATTCGGTTCCCCTTTTGTTCACTATAATCAGGTTTGAAACTCTCAAGTTCCTGTTTTGAGGTTGGTGCACTGACCTCTTGTTGCATTATTTTGTCCTGCACTAGATTCAAGTTCTCACAACCCTTGGCGCTGTTGCGCCTGCCCTTCCGTTTTTTAGGTGTAGTATATCCACTCTCGGAGCCGCTGCCATCGTTGTCGGCCCCTTTGCCTACGTAGCCATTGGTGATATAGCCAGAATTATTGGTTACCACCCCGTTGGGAATGGACACAGCCTCTGGCTTCTCTGAGGACTGGTTTTCTCTAAGTTTATTTTCGTAGGACTTCTCATTCTTTTTGTCCATGCTATTTTTCTGAATGAAGCTCTTGGGTTTGATTCCAGCCTTCCCCAAAGCACTGCCCTTCACAGTCTGCTTTGGGGTCACGTTAGTGTCTACGAGTTGCTGGCTGCCATTGGGTACCCTGGATGCCGGGGTTGTGGTTTCATCAGAGCACAGGCCCTTTAATGACACTTCTCTTTCTCCTGCATTACCATTTAGCTCGCTATAGCCTAGAAGAAAGCCAAAAACAACAAAAAGGCAAGAATTAGAATGTGAAATGTTAAACTTCTGATTGCAGAAAGCTGTAATCAACCTCGAACATATCCAGCTTCCACAGGCATTTTAAAATAGGAAAACATCTAGTCTCTGACACACAAAGGAACATGCTTATTTGCTGGAAGCCACAGCAAGAAGGGTTAAGAACAAAGTACCAGAAGCTGCAGACTCTCACATACAACAGGGTGATGTACAGACAACCAACCAAGGCAGAAATACATACAGATACTATGCAAAGAAAAGACACTGTACTCAAGATCAGTGGCAAGCTGGAGAGCTATTTCATCAGCTACTATTTCCAGGTCACACAGCAAAAAAAAAAAAATTAACTCCCAGGATGCTTCAAGACAGAGAGATCTGCTGCCTTTGCTGCAGATCTGATGGAAATTCATATTGTGAACACGGGTCAACTTCTGCGTCTCCTTCAGCTCCTAGGCCTGCAAAACCAGCAGCCCTCTTCCTGCCCTCCTCCCAAACCCCATCTCTAGTAAAGGCAGGGGTGGGTGGGTGAGAGAAAAGAAAATAAAAAGGCATTTTCTAAAAGGACATGCTCAAACACAGTTGGAAGTTACATCGCCTCAGTTCAAAATATCAATCAACATTTCCCTACACAAGCTCTTTAGTTTTGCAAAGGTGGTAAAACTGGCAAGAAATGCATTCCTCCAATCACCCACCACCACTAGCAATTAGTCTCCTGCCCACTGGAAAACTTCACGATGTCAGTCCCTGAGAGACCCAACACTAGCCTGAGACCTGAGCAGTACAACATTTGCTGAGGGCTCCAACTCACCATACTCTGAAGTTATGCTGTGCCACACAGCTATGCTTTTTTGCTTCTCATTTCTAGGTGTTGCTGTTCTGAAGTGAACCTTGGGAGTGCGATTCAAGCAAAGCTGGAAACCCAGGACAGTACACACTGCAACCTCTTTTTTTTTTTTTTTAATAATTAAATAAAAATCTCTGTCCAGAGATCTATTGCTTTCAAGGATCCTGGCTACAATATCCAGAGAGAAGTCCTGAAGCCCCAGTGAGAGACAGGGAAGCATGTTGTACCCAGCCCAACAAACAGACTCCAGCTGTGGACAGAGCACAGGGACTCTCTCCTGCTGCACCAGCTCCTCCTCTGACTCATCCATTCTCCTTCATGAGGGTGGAAAGCCTTACATCTGCAACTGACCCACCTAAGGCTTCTTCTGCAGTCACTGTGGCACAAAGACCCTCAAGAACAAGAGCAGGCAAAACTCCAGCTCGAAAAATGAATGTTTTTGTTGTTGTCAAAGTTGTCGAAATTAACTGCTGTACTAAAAATATTGTTATCCTCACATCCTGGAGCTTCAGATGTCTGGCAGATATAACTGCTCAAGGTCTGTGCAAGCTGGGAACACAAGAATCCTTGTAAGAATCTTTACAGAAATTCCACAACTGAGTTTGCTGAGCGGGATTAAAAAGGATTTTACTACACACAATTATCTGTAACCACAACTTCCACCATAACTTCCAAATAGGCCGTTAAGAATATTAACCATAAATACTTCATCCCAAATGAAACTGATAGGATGGACTCTCAGCTGAGTCCAAGACTATGAATTAAATATTTCAGACTAATGTGCAGAGGAAGCCTTCTCAAGAGTAATGTGTTATAGCTGACCTTTTATGACTCAAGACTTCTGACACCACTTGTTAATGAAATAAAACAGTAAGAGTGGTCATAAGACCATTGCAGATGAGGAGCAGGAGAACAAAATGAAGAACAAGATCCATTTCTGTAAGGCAGTGTGTCAGCAGTTTCTACTTCCAATTTTCAAGTATTCACAACACTCAGCTGCCTGAGTTTTCTCCAAATCAACATTTGGCACAGCTGGTTCTGGCCTGGACACAGAGGGGTAACAACCAAAATTTAGGGGAAAGAGGAAAAAAAAAGTGAACAGGTGAAGATTATTTAGCAACCTCACAAACGCCTTGATAGCTGGAAAGGGCTGGTCAGAGGAAGCACGTATTAAAACCTGCAGCCTCCCTGCAAGCAGTGCAATAACTACTCCACTTATTTTTCCCCAGTACCTTATTTTAGCATGTGGCCGACCAGGTTCCCCCCAACCTGTTCCAAAACCTGTACGCAAGGGCACCGTGCCTGGCTCTAGGGCACTACCAGCACTATTCCTGGTGACACCCGAGTATCTGCCAAACTACTGCCTCGTTATGTAAATGAAAATTTCAAGAAAAAGGAAAAAAAAGTAGTCTGCGTCGTTCCGGTTGTGTTGGCAATCACGCACTTGCTCTGAACTCGCAATAATCCCCAGGGTGGGGGTTTCAAGATGCAGCGGCCGGGCAGATCCCCAGGGCTGCGATACGGTCTCCGGCCCTGCCCGAGTGCAGCCTCCCCCCCACTCCCCGCCCTGCTCCCCGGTACTCAGAGCTGCCCGGCCGCCGCCTCTGCAGAGTTGCCGCCCGGCCAGGCCACCAGCACGGCTCGGCTCAGCCCCTCTCCTGACCTGGGGAGAGCAGCCCCAGCCCCTGCCCTCCCCTGGCTACGGGTGGCGGCTGGGCAAGGCCCGCGGGCCGGGCAAGGCCCCAGCAGGCCGCACCACCTCCTCCCCACCGCCGCCGGCCGGGCCGGGCCGGGCCCCTCTGCCTTATCTGACTCATTGATTTTCACGCTCATCAATTTTTAACCAGCGTCTCGCCCCCCTCTCGCCACCACCCCCGCTCCCCGGCAGGGCTCAGTGCGGCCCCGACTCGGGGCTGCGCGGCCCAGCCCCACGTGCCCGGCGGGTGGCGGTGGTGCCGGCGGGCCCCGCGGCTCCCGCAGCCGTGCCGGCCCCAACATGGCGGACAGGAAGCAGCCCCAGCGCGGCGGAGAAGCTTCCAGCCGGGCCGGGGGA
>VWZE01019810.1:204300-223830 GCA_013396675.1 Eubucco bourcierii
AAAAGGAAGCGCCGGCCGAGAACAGATCTGAGCTAGTGCTAGAGAACCCGGCCCGGTTTTCCCCGCTCCCTGAGTAGGCAGCGGTGGGTGAGGCTGTGCTGCCGGAGATGGAGCCGCCTCGGAGCGGGTGGGGGTCATTTCCCTTCTCAAGCAAGCGTGGCTGAAGCGGGCTCATTCCCCTACTCTCACTCCCGTAAGAGCTGGGTATTTCATAACCCGGCGCCACGACCTCGCCTCCCGGAGCGGCGCGTAGGACGGCCTGGGTCGCAGCACAGTTCCGTTTCACCGCATACGAGCGCATAAAGCGCAGCCCCGCGCCGTGAGGCGGGTACCTGCAGTGGTTACTGGGAATGTCCAGCAGGGCTATGCTGGAGGATATTCGAGCCGAGACAGAAAGCGGGAGCACCTTAAGCTGCCCGGTTTGCGGCCGCAGTCATGGGGATCCCGGGAAGAACGTCGAGCTGAGCCGCAGAGGCTCCCACCGGAGCCCCGCTTTGCTCCCGAGCTCCACCCGCAGCCCGCTCGGCAGTAGCGCAGCCCGGGACAGAGCCGCCGCTCCCCAGGCCGGAGGCTCTTGGAGGAGCGCGATGCGTGTTCGGTACTGGGCTTAGGAGGGAAAAGGAGGTTTAGCACCTGGTCCTGCCCACTTCCAAGAGAAGTTCTGCCCCTTTGATGCTAACAAAATCACAGTCGGGTTGTTGCAAAGCCTCAGAAAGAAGTGGAGAAAAGCCTTGAAACTTGTTTAAGTTAATAGTTCTCATACAAATGCAGCCCCTACAGCGCGTTCAGTGGGGTCTGGCAGCTTAGCGACCTGAACTCCTGCCTGTGCCCTAAGCTGGAGGAGGGAAAGGCCAGCCGGGCTTTCCCCATGGATGGCCTCCCCACTGCCGAGGCAGAACGGGAGCGAAAAGACACAAGGATTCTATACGGACGCTCGGGCGGCACCGAGACAAAGGGGTCTGCTTTGAATGCAGAGCAGTGAGGAACTGAGGCAGGAGTTAATTAGGAGGGTAGGAAAGGGCAAAGAGAGGGATGAGGAAACCCGAGATTGACACGTACAGGCTGGAGTCAGTTCTGCTCCCAGCTATTCACTGCTCTGGTGTGATGAAGTGCTTCCAAACACACGGTGTCCATCAGAGTGACAAAATATGATTGTGTAATTAAGGACTGTTATAATGAATGTGCATAACAAGACTAAAGAGGCTGCTTAGATGATCATAAAATGCTAGTTTCTTGTTTCTCATGGCTTGCATTTGCAGCTTCAATCTGGCATTTCACTACCAGAAATACCAACTTCTGCATTAATATAGAGAATTATTTCCAAGATTGAGGTACCTGAATAGCATCGGTTCTGTGCCAAACAGTCCCCCAGTTTACATTTCTTTCAGCACAATGCAAAGCCATTTAAAATGCAGTGAAACCACTGAAGCAAGCAACTGTGAACTTTGGGCTTTACCCATGCTCTCAGGAATAACGGTCCTTTCAAACACTGACTCACAGAGTGACCTCACATTGCTAGGGAGACAAGTCTTAGAGTCAGGCTTTAATAACAGTTGACATTTTATTGGTGGCTTGGGATCATTTATTTTCAGTATAAGGAACTAGCTTGAAGATAAACTTCAAAAGACTGTAAATAAAGCAAACAATAATGGACAAATCGGCTCTGCACACACATGTACCAGAAAGCTAAATGCAGAGGGCAGTGAGGCTGCTTTTGGGAAAGACAAAGCAACTGCTTTGCCCTCTCTAAGTGTAATGTCAGATTTTTATGTCTGAAGCTTGCTTGAAATCCAAAGATGGCCTAGGGCCCATCAGCTTCAGTGACACACCAAGCAAATGGAGCCCAGGCTTCCCAAAGGAGGTGGGTGACTGCACATTGGAAGGTAACTGCATGGATGGCAGGTCAGAGCCCAGCTCTGTGCCAAGCTGCAGTTTACAGGCACTACATGTTCCAGCGTGCAGTGCTGCACTGCAACCCAACATCTCCTTTCTGCCATGCTGGGACATGTAGTCTTCACAAGCTATGCCTGGTATCAACCCCATCACTAGCAGAGCCTTGCATCAGAGATACTGCAAATTAAGTCAACAGTTGTTTGGGATGTGGAAAGGGAAAAGCAGAGATTTCCACCACTCCTCATCTAAGCACTTCCCTGCCTCACTGCTCTGAGTTTGGCAAGCCAAGGGGGTCTCACGCAAAGCAAAGTGGTAATTTTCCTTGGAATTCCACCTCTAGTGCCAAGTATTCCCACATCCAGGCACAAAGCAGGGCACAGCCAGCATAATTTCTAACTCAGTCATTTATTCAAAGCTTTATTTTACAAGGCTTTGAAGCAGAGGGCTTTTCAGAGAACCTGCCATTTAAAGCTGCAGAATGAAGGCAGTGAGGAACAAATCAACCGCTACAGAAATCATGAGAAAGTTTTCTTGCAGTGTCTGACCTGAGATGAATTTTGAATTTGTATGAAAAATGCAGCTAAACTGAGAAGCTATTCAGTGGATTTTCTGAGAATGAATAATTTCAACTCAAAGGCAACACTCTTTAGGAGACTACATTTAATTTCTAAAACTATACAATTAATGCATTAAAAAAACCCCAAACCACTGACTTTGGTATAGTGCTTGTGCCTGTTTCAAAACTGGGAAGCATCACAATTACCCTATTTATGGAGAATAGGAAAGACTCTTAGATAAAATGTGTGGCATTTATTTAATATTTGTTTTGGTCACAGTGTTTTCATTTGTAGTGAGGGTTCAGACCTGCAAGATTCTCTATACTGTAACACACCCAATACAATGAAGCACTCAAGCAGATGTTTAATCCCAAGTTGGTATCTGAGTGTTGGGGGAAGACTCAGATCTCAGAAGCCATTTAGTCAAGATGGACAGTGGGGTGACAATGCTCCCTCCTTGCAGCCTTTTGCCTGGCCAGGGGCATAGCTGTCCTCACAGAGCTTACAATACAGCTAAGCTGGAGCCTCTCCTTGACTCCATTTTTGTGCTCTGCTGTCTACATTATTTATAGGTACGGATCTGGTCTCTTTAAAGATTTCTTCCTCTAAAGAAGACTTGATAGTAAGCTTTGGGTTAGCTCTTAAAAAGAAGCCAATAAAACAACACCACCACCAACAGAATTTAACCCCTCACTGAATTGTAGGAAAGGATATTGTTGATGCTTGTCTTTTACATTCTCCACAATTTCAGCATTTCCACTGTGCTGAACTAAGATGTTTTTCTCTAAAAAACTTATCTTCCAAATGCCATAAGCACACTATGTCAATCCTTCATTCACTCCCCAGAAAAATAAGGCAGCCTACCACCAAAAATAATCATAAGGCATAGTTTTGTGATGCAGCAAAGGGAAGCTCCTAAAAGGGAAGGTCATCCCTCTCCCTTTGCCTGCTTGCTTCTGCCCTGCCCTCACAGCAGCACTGCTGCTCCTGTGAGCCCATCTGACAATTTCTTAGATGAAAAAGTGCACCTTATTATTCCAGTTAAGCTCCCTGAACTGTTTCACAAAGGGGCCAGACAAGTATTAATGCCCTTAAGAATGCTACAGCAGCTCAGGAATTGCCTTCTACAGCCAACACTGCTGCAGGGATGACCCCTTCTGGGAATCAGGCAGTGGGGATACAGCTGGGGTTGCAGCCACTTAAGTCATCTAATTTTATTTTGCTCATATTTGTGAGTCAATCCTCCTGAGTGCCTGAAGAGGGATGGCGTGACCATCCTTCAAAGTGTTTTGAGCAAGCTCTAGCAGAATGGTTGTAACCAGTGGGACTTCCTTCTGGTGGCTACATCCATTGTTTAATAGAACTAGATCTGAGAAACATCCCCTGTTGTAAACACATTAAAGTGTTCACACAGGCATGAGTAACATCTGCTGCCCGTATCTGCATGAAAAATTGTTTACTGGAGTGCAATTGTATGAAGTGAGGGCAGCTTCTTGCACATGTAAGAAGTGGTGCAGGAGGCAGGCTAAGAGGTTTGCCTCAGCTGAATCTTTCATCAGTACTTGTTTGGGGTTTCAAAGAACTCTGTCTCTGAGTTTTCAGGTAGTTCTGGATCTCCTCCTGCTTCCTCAGATAATCATAAGGACTGCAGAGAAATACATCCCAACACCTTCCAAAGCTGCCTTGCTGCTAGGGCCTGACACAGGCAGTCTGGCCTGACTTACATGGGGGATTGTGTCAGCCACTGCTTGTGGTGGACTTTGACCTCTGGAAGGCAAATGAGAAAAGTTCAATCTGCAAATCCCAAGCACTTTTTATCTTGTTATACAACACAACAGTCACAAGGTCACCAGCCACTTACATTTCATCCTCATTCCATGTGGACACCAAGCACTTATTATTTTGAAATGGGGATTTTTTTAATTACTATTTTTTAAATGTATTAGGCCTGTCTGCATCTGGCACACAGAGACCTCAGTCCCTGTGTTTGGTTGCAAGATCTCCAACCTCACAATGCCTGGCACTAGTAGAGAAAAGACTCTGGAAGAGTTATCACCGTGATGGTTGTTTCATTATGTTAGCTACAAGGTTAGAGATTGAGAACAGGCCTTGTCTGAAGGAAAATTAAAAGAACTGGGACCATTCACCTCCAAGGACTGAATTAAAAAGTCTCCAGCAAAGGTATTACAGAACACATAGCCTAGAGATAACAGCTAGAGAACTTCTGTTCACCTTATCTCAAAACATGAAGGGAAGGGCACAAGAACATGAAGAGAAAAAGAGAGAAGGTAAATTAAAAGATAAGCAACCACCTTTTAATACTTTGCATAAATATACATATGGAAGTCACTGACATGCAACATTGTGAAGAGCAAGGTGTTATATTTGTAGTCTCAAAGTATGGGCACAATTCAGCTAAAAGCAAATATTTAACATCTAAAATAGAGGGCTTGGAAGGATTATTATCTATTGTTCTTCAGTGCTCAAGTGAGCTTCTACCTCTCAGGACTTAAGAGGAGATTTCTGCTAGGCATCCAGCATCTGGAGACCTCAAAAAAGCAGCAAGGGACAGAATTTACTCATAATTAAACCATCTACCCTGAAGAACATATTAAATGAATATAAACAAGACAGCTTGATGGCTCAAGCAAGACAGGGAGGAAAATGCAAGGCACCAAAGGCTGCTAATGACTTGCAAGGCAAGCAATGGTCACTGGAGAGCAGACACCTGTTCATATCTAGGTTCCACAGAAGGGTTCTTGCATCCTCAACTTAGTTGACTTATGGTCCAATTTATAAAATTCAGGTATTTTAGTTACTTAATGACAACACTGAAGACAAGAGTCAAAGGCTAACACACTCGCTTCATCTTTACCCCTACTTCCTTATCTTGAAACCTGGTCTACAGTCCTACTCCTGTTCTCCCAGTTTCCTTACTGCACTGCTTACCTACTCCCAAGGTAGGTATTGCCCTGAATTGCAGGGCAAAGGCTACTGCTCACAGCAAAGGGTTTGTGAAAGAGCTATTCTGGCACAGGTCCCCAGGTGGAGATACAGTTCACAGAGGCAAAAGAACACACTAAACCATTTCCTTAAAAGGCAAACTACGCCATCAGAACATATCAGCTTTGCTTTTTGCATGCCATCGTTGCTCCAGGGTTAGCTTGGGATTTTTACATTCCAACCTGCATAACTATTCTGGCAAGACCAGTAATTCCTTGACCCGGAAATAAATAAAAACACCACAAAGAAAATAAAGATAATACAAAAAGAGCTTGTTTTAACAAACTGCCTCTTCATTTTTCTATACATTAAAATAGAAGAATGAATGAGCCAATGGGAAGGGCACTGTGTCCAGAAGTCACCTGTGGGGTGAAGAACAGCAGCTGAATACCAGTAACACAGCAACCTCAGGAGAGTTTATTTATATGTTACAGAACAAGAATATCCTAATGAAGCTGATGGACAAGTGAAACCTAAAGACATTGCTTAAACAACTCAACTAAAACTAAACCAGAATTCTAGACACAAGACCCTTGATCTACTGGGAAGTAGCATAAGAATTCATGCACCACGTCCAATTAATAATATTCATTCTTCATTATCATCTTTACACTGCAATAAATCTCATATTGGCCCCAGGAAAGGATATGAGTCAATCCTTGACTGGCTCTGATTCACCAAGAAACCAACATATATAAAATTACTCTAGATAAAAAAAAAAAAAAGCAAGCTAGGGTTTGCCTCACTGATAATTTCTCTAATGGCTGCTAAGACTGGGGTAATAGGAGAGAGTGGAGAGAGAACAGGACTACATTGCTATGGAAACTAGAATTTTCAAAATAAAGACCTTTGCAGAACTGAGGTTGCAGATCTAAACCAGCCCATAATGGTTTTGCCATGAGATCCAGCCTGGCTGACCAACCAAGCATAGGCAAAAAGCTTTTATGTGATGATTTCAGATACCCACAGCTTGACTTCCTTATTCCAGTGCAGGGACAGGCCTGGAATAGAAACCTCAGACTTTGGTCTGCTACCTATATAGTTTTGGGAGCCTTCCTGCCACACAGCCAGTCTGGTCAGGCCAAGGCAGAATGAATCTATGACCACCTGAGGCAAGAAGTGTTACTTTTATCCACCATACTGATACTTCCAAACCATTCCAGAGTACTTTTTCCAACCCCACACCATCCCCTTTTTAGTTAAACTAAGACAACACAATACACACAGCTTACAAAGTTCTGATTCCCTTATTCACACTAGGAAATTCCTTACCCTGCAAAAGGCTCCACTGCAGTCACCATTCAAGGTATCCAGTCCTTTGCTGCCCATTAGTCCCATTTTTGAAAGGCAGCTGGTAACTTTACCATTTGCACCTAGGCAAAGGGTTTCTCATTTGAGACACACACATACATCCACACCCCACCTACCTAGTACCACCTAACCCATGGCTGCTGTCAACAAGTCTAGGCTCCAGAAGTGCTGACACACAGTGCTAGGACTATGAAAAATATTTAGAGTTGCTAAGAAGTGAAGCTCAGCAGGTTTCCTGCCCTTTTCCTTATCTCTGAGCCCCTTGTCATGACAGTCTGTAATGAAGGATCTTGCTTCCTGAGAGGAGACAGAGGGTATGTACTGGCTTCCTAAAGATAGCCCAGATTCCTCTGAATTCCCAGTTGCTAGCTAGTAATTGCAGGCAGGGCAAGAAACCCCCCAGTGCTTACAACCACAGGGCTGCAGATGTTGAGATTAATGGCTTCTGGGTAAGCTCTTGCCTAATGCAACATTACTCACTTCAGTGCACTTCCTGGGATAGTGTCAAGTTCCTTTAAAATGTCTCAGTTTGTTCTCTGGAAGGCTTTTCTTTACCTATAGACTTTACTGAACTAGATTTGGATCCAATTCCTTCCTGCCTTCAGCGTAGCTGAGTCAGTGCAGACAGGCAAGTCACTGTTTGCTTTGGGAGGGCTAGGGGTAGGCAACACTGGGTTCAAAGGATGGTTTACTGTGGGCATGCCAACACAGGCAAGGAGAGGGACCAGCACTCAGGCTGAACTGAGGACAGTGGCAAGCAGTGTGTGAAGATCAGCACTGTGTATGCTAGAGCCAGTCTGGGTGCATTCTGCCAGTGTTAGCGCGCTGCTGCACCCAAACTAATCGGCTCTGGACCTTATCCAAGTGACAAGCTGCCTGCCTACCACATCAACAGCCTGTTTTCCCCACTGGGAAATGACCTCTTCTTGCAAAAGGCAGAGCTTTTGGGGAAGCAACAAAGTTTTATACATACACGATTCACAGGGTAAATAAATCCAGGAAGCCTGAAAAGCACAGAGCCTTTTTGACTGGCTGGGATGGGCAGGTTGCTGAGCTGCTGTCTCCTCCTCCTATGACCTATGCAGTGCCTTCGCAAAGCAGTGCAGGCTGGTGAGCTACATTTGCAGGCTAGGCAGGGCAGGGCAGGGAGCAACTCTCACTGAAGGGAAAGCGCAGGCTGTGGTGAGAGCAGGATTGTAGTGCCCAGAAATGACTGCTAGATGGTCATGGGAGTGGTATTGAGCTGGTTTTACCTATAACCCATTGTAACTACAGTCTGCCATGGAGACAGCCTGCAGCTTCACAACATTCTAGAAGCACAGCCAGGGACACAGAGCTTCCTTTCTTATTGGCAACTAACTTTCAGCTCAGCTTAGCTGAGCATCAAGTGAAATCCTTACCAACCCGATCTTGTCCAGAATTCTCTCCATATTTGTCAATTTGGAGATGTATATGGTTGAAGTTTCCATCTTTCAAAGAAACAAAAAGCATTTTGCACAGGTGGAGGCTAGGGCTGGCCTTCAAGGCTCTCACACAGTTTCAAGAGAACAGTCACTATAGTGCTTTTGCTATTTATAGCATTTGCTCAAAGCCAACCTGAGGTCCTAGCTGTCCTTCATCTTAGCTGGCTGCTGTTACAATGAAGCTAGCTCAGTGCGAAGATGGCCCTCTACAAAGAATAGATCAGCTCATAAACACAGAACAGCTGCTTAAGCAGAATGTGAGGAAAAGCAGCAATGATGTTGCTGGGCAGAGAAAAGCATCACAAGAGCTCACAGATAGCCTCCTTTCTGCAAAGGCACATGCGCACTGCTGTTGTTCAGTCACATCTCTCTCAAGCTTCCTGGTAGCAGCATCAGCAAGTGCATTCTGCCACATCTGAATGGCTACAGCACTCTATCCTCATCTGACAGTAATGACTTGGCATCAAGGTTTCAGTTTTGTCACCTCCTTCCTCTCTTATAGCACCATAAAAATCACAAGGCATGAAACCTGCAGCACAAAGGAAATTCTCGCTAGCGCTGCCTGCTGCAGTACCCTTCCCTCAGCCAGGCAGGTGACTGCAGGCATGGCAAACCCCTCCTAACCTACATTTGATTCCTGTAACATTTCAGATCAGGCACTTCGCTTCCAAACTTGGCAGAGACTTATCTCCTTGGCCAGATTTAGCATAAACAACAGAGACTAAAACTCTCAGGATCACAACAATCAGCTTTGCTCCTTTGGTACAATGCAAAGCTTTATGGCAACAGACAGCTCAACTCCATAAAGCCAGCATTTTATGTTTGTCTTTGAGCCCAAGAACAAACAATGGAATCTTTTAGGGCCATCCAGGTTTCTCCTAGTGCAAACTGCATGCACATTAAGGTATAAAAGATCATCTCTCTCTGGTTGAATGGGTGCAGCCAAACACACTTGATGTTGCCACAGCCATAGTGTCCAATCCACTACTGGGCAGAGGTGGTGTGTTATGTGTCTGGAAATGAGTGGCAAGAAACATGATGCTGATGGCTGTTTGGCCAGCCCAGGGACACTGGCCACAATGAGACAGCAATGGGCAGACTGATACCTCTTAAACATGATGGAAATAAACCCCCAGGGAGAAGTTCTCAGTGTATAAGCACACTAGTTTGCCAGTGGCATAGAGTCTGCCCAGGCCTTCAGTGCTTTTGTCCATCCCCCTTGCTATACCTTCTTAGTCCTTTCCCACCCTTTATCACCTCTCTTTCTTCAAGACTGCTTAGCTAATTAAACTACTGCAGTTCCCCCTCTTTTTGCCCATTTCTACCTGCACCGAATGGCAGCAAGAGAGCTTTGCCACTGATGTCACCACTACCTCTAAGAAAAGAGCTGACCTGCAAGCTATTTTTAGCCACATTGTGAAGTTGTGGAGCTATTTTGGTCACATCTCTGTACAGTAAGCTGCAGGACGCTGACAGGCACTGTGTTTGCCTAGGGCAACAGAGGCTTTAACGGTGCAGAACAGCTTGTGACTTTGCACTAAGGCTTCTCTGCCCTTTCTATGCTAGTGGACTCTACACTAAGGCTGGATTTCCTCATTCTTTTAGAAAAGAGCAACACGTCTTTCTGAGTTCTGATGGATACCAGAAGTGCCATAGAGCCTTTGCATTGCAGTCCTCCAGCTTCTGCTGTTTCTACGTCTGGAGAAGGTGCCATTTGTTCTGTGGGCTCCCTTACTCCCTAAGAATAGACAGGTGCAATTATGAGTCCATAAAGACTCCTTTGCATCAGACCTTTGAAAAAGATCAATAAACACTAGGCTACTGCCTGCTGAGAAGTCAGGTGCATGTAACTCTGGAGGTAGGAGGAAGAGCAGAAAGGATCCATTTACATAGCAAAATGTTGCTCTGAACACAGACCAATGCCTGGGAGCTCTGGGGTCCATCCAGGGCACTGGGCAGAAGGAGCCTGGTCTAGACAGTTGTTTTCTCTAGTGCCCAAGGGTTGATTGCCAAGTTTGCTGGGGCTGTGGTTGCACATGCAAAGGACAGGCTGATCAGAAGCCAAAGAAACTGGATTTAATAAAATGAAGAACATAGATACAAAAGGAAGCTTGAAGGATATAAAAAAAGTGAGGTAGATGAGGAGAGAAAAGAAAACACTAAACCCAGTGTGTTTAGGAGAGGAATAAAGAATGAACAAGTAACTGTATATGCAAGGTTTTGAACAGCTGTCAGCCACCCCTCCCCAGAAAACTCCTCCTTTGGACTGAAAACTCCTCTTAGGATCACCGCTGTCTTCAGCTATTACACACTTGCCAAAGACCCTTTGATAGATGCACATTGTTATCACCACTATCTCATGCTGCAAGAGGAACGACAATTTCACCAAGTCAGACTTCAAAGTCTTTCTCATGTATTTCCCCCCAGCTTTCTTCTAAAGGCTCTTAAAGAGTTCTCCCACTTAAACCTACATCCTGCTCCTGTGGTGAGCCGCTCCTTATTCAGCTGATGCAACCTGCACCTGTTTTTGTGAGTCAGCACAATTACATCTCCCTTCCACAGCAGGACTGGCACCTGCTAACAGGGTGGGCTGTCCCAGGCAAACACTTGCAATCTGTTGCAAACAAAGGTTTGATTTACAAAGCATCACTGCATTGTGCTGGGTGTTTCAGTAGAAGGAGTTGCTTTAACTCATTTGGTCTCAAGCATTAATCTGTCCATATTACATGTTACAATCTGCAGGCCTGTGAAGTCAGCTGAGCATTAACTAATATTTTATGACATGTAAACTAAAACTAATTCAGTAAGTATTTAACTTTCTACTCAAGTGGTGGAAATGGCATAGGCAGAACAATATTGCTTAATCTGTTGTAATTTTAGCAGAACAGAATGGAACTGTCACAGCTCAGATCAGACACAGAGACACGTCCAGTAGCAACATGTCAAGACCTATCGGGTCAAAAAGCTCAATGAAGTGTTTTTTGGTGTTTCAGTTTTCCCCAGAGCCACACACAAGGCTGGCAGCAAGCATCACATAGTGAAAACATTTTGGTGAGATGAAGAAACACAGCAACATGTTGTATTCTTTCCCTGCTGAGCTTCAGCAGCCTTGCTTTGGGACACTGCATAAGCAGGATAATAAACACAGCATGGCAAGTCTCTGACAGAATGGATAACTGGTCAGCTCCTGCATGGTGGACCCATACTCCTGTCAGCAGAGCTTTGTCTTGTTCTATTTTCTGGTATGGAAGCACCGGGCACAGAATAACAAATCACAGGCAGCTCACCCCATAGACGTAGGCAGAGGCTGTCCACCAATTGTGTGGATCCAGACAAGTGCACCTAACAGGCTGCAGCTGACAACTGCAATTGTTCGCAGTCTCCTCTAGGGAGTGCAGTCGTAAAGGAAGAAACGAAAACTGCAGCATATATGCCATCTGGGAATCGGTGACTCAGGATATTCAGGCACTCACAAATGGTGTCTGTCCATTTCCAGCACTGGGAGCAGCAGTAAGGTTTGAGCTTGATGCATGAGCAGGATTCTACTAGAACTCGAGGTGCGCTTCAGTATGGGAAAGAAAAGTCCATCAAATTCTAAAACTCAAGATGTAAATCAAGCAGTAGGGCTGCAAATACTGGATAACTCATGTAACCCCACACATCCACAGCTGAATGCAAGTGTGGACAGCACGCTATGGGGCTTCCACCTCTTGCTCACTAGTATATGACACCTTGTATACATCAGATAATCCAGGGACTGCTTGCTGGGTCTCAAAACATTGAGGCTTTGGCCTCTGCACAAAAAACAGCAGACAATTTCTAGAGCTAGCTAGCTGCATTTTGTGTGTATGTGCTACAAACTGAGCAGAGCTATCTACTTATTTCTTCCAGGATTCACAAAAGAGCTAAGCAGATTATATCTGGCTTGACTTTGTGGCAGGCTATCATTGATGAAAAGGCAAAAGGTTGCCTATTTCTCTTTCACAAATCATACACATGCCTTTATCATCTTCCATGCCTTCCTTAAAGAAGCACCAGAACATAAAAGCGATCTGCTTAGAACAGGATCTTCGTCTCCTCAAAAACAAAATCTATCTTCCCAGTGCAAAGGGCAGAGAACAAACTCATCAGGTGAGAGCTGATCAGAAGAGCAGGTCTGCATCAAGGACATAACTACACTCAGAGAGGTACCAGGGTACATCCCACAGCACAGAAGACACAGTGGGTTCTGCAAGGTTGCTGACTGCTTTGTGACAAAGCAGCTCTATTCCATTTCCTAAGGATGAGCCCTCAGTGCAGGGTGCCTTTCTGTCCTGCCATACCAGACACTCTTTACTTTCCTAAGTCAGTGTTACATAAGAAGCTTCTATCACAGGAATTAGGGGATTGCAGAGTGATCCACTGAAGCAGAAATCTTTTGCAATATCCTTGGCTCTTTCACAGGGTGCCAGGCTCTGCATTCCCCACTGAAACCAGTGAGAAGCAGCAGCTTTGAGGACAGTGAGTGAGTTGGGGAAGCCAAGAGGCAACTGTTGCTGCTTATGGATAAAGCTGCCAGACTGGCACTAACAACTTTGCTACATACAGAAACAGACATCCCCATATTCCAAGGACAGCACTTGGATCAGTGGCCAGGGACGTCAGTTTCAGCCAGGCGTGCAAGTGGTAGCAGATACCTGTGGGACAACACCAGCCTTATGCTTTTAGAGATTAAAAGTTCTCTCTGTAGTGAGCAAGAGGACAGTATCTTCTGCTGTGCCTCATACCAGAATTGGGTTCTGCAATTTAAGTGCCAGCAGCTGGCTTTGTCCAGACTGAGCAGCACTGCTAGTATCAGCTAGTGTGTAAGCGCCCATGGGAAGGAGGTAGAGGCACTGAGCACAAGCTTCACATTTACTCAGCAAGCACCAGCTGAAAAAAAAACCCATTTGATTTCTCTGCTCCTCTTGCCTCCCACTTTGTCTTATCATCACACTACATATCTAAGCTACACATGTAAGGTACCACATACTAATGCACTCATTCACTCCCTTTATTATGGCCTTTCTTGGTGCTTCCTCACCTGTCTCCCTCAACCAGTGTACCAGAAACACCATGTATTGAGATAGGAGGGGAAAAAAAGTCTCTAGAAACAGTGATAGATAAAAAGGAATCAATGTCTTTTTCTTGCCCTTGCAAATAACAACACACCTTCTCCCTGACCTGTCCCATTCAAAGTCCAATCAGCAGCATAGATTTCTGTTGCTGTCTAGAATAGTTACAGGTGGTTTTTAAATAGGAGCATGGGAAAGGCAGAGTTAGCATAAAGAGATCTACAGAAATCTGAAGTATTTCCGTCAAGGACGCATCAGGGGATGTTTATGCTGTATGCATTATCAGAGTCTCAGAACTTCATTCTCCACCAATTTAGGATTCCCACACTGGATTACATCCTGCCTTCACATATGAGATGTTGAAGCTTTCAATGAGGTCACACCAGACACTGACAAGCACTGATGGGTGAGTCATGCTGCAGTAGCCAGAGATACTAGCAACAGATCTGTTAATCTGTATGCAGTCTAACTCTTCTTCTGGTCTAGAATATTATTCAAGAGTGGAAAACAATGTCTCAGATATAAGTGACTGCAGAATTGCTGAAAATCAAGGCCACAATTTCACCTGTTTTACAGATTATAAGAATCAGCTGCTAGGAGTATGTTTACAACACTGCAAAACACATTGTTTTACCTATAAATTGGAAGATCAAGATCCAGATAAGGTCAACAGCAGAGCTGTTCATTGCAGATCACTGGAAGAGCTGCCATACCAATAAGGAACCCAGGAGTTTCACCAACTCTTGCTCCAGCAGTTTAAGTCATCATCTCCTGCAAGCTGCTCTTATAGAAGCTACATCCCTGTACCAGGGTCAGCAGATATAAATGCGTACCTGCATACCAGCCAGTCCAGTACAAAGACCAGTATAGCAACAGGGCTGTTGGGCTTGGCTTTGAGCTAAGACATCTAACCATAGTCCAGCAGCACCACACACAGGACAAACTCTCTTCTGCTGACTCTGCTATGTGGTAGAGGGGAGAACCTGTGAAGAAGGACTAGACCAGACAAAAACAATATCCTGAGCCACCACAGGAAGATTCAGTGGAGCTTGTCCATGAAATGTTTGGAAGTGTGGCAAGAGTGACACAAACTATGGAACAAGTGAGATATGGGGACTGAGTGCATGACAACGGGAAAAGTTTCTTCATTTTGGCTAAGCTACTGGACAGCCAGAAAAAGAACCAGTAAGAAAGGGAAGAGGCAAAGTAAACCTAGAAGGAATTCCATAGAAGGATAACAAAGAAACAAGGTGCTGTTGTATTTTCATTGCTATGAAACTAAATTAAGCTTCCCAAGTCAAGCAAAGAAATAATTTTTTAAGATTTCTACTCAGAAGCCAGCCTGAGTGGCAAATGCCAGTGGGACACCTAACAACAGCTGTCTTCTCAGGGAAAGAAAGTCACCTGCAGATTTCATAACCAGAATGAGTTTCAAGTTATTAGTCACCTTTCACCCTTCTCTGCCGAAGTCCTTTTCTTATCCATCCATCCATCCAAGGACCAGAGCCAAGACACAAGCCTGTCCTGCTTATTCCCATTAGTTACTCCAAGGTCAAGACCTCCACAATACTGATCCTTGCTGACCATTCCAGCCATTCTGAACTAGCTCCAGAGTACAACCTGCAGCCCTACTGATGGGAAAAGATCTGAGATACTTGAACACGCTCTCCTTATACTCAGCTGTCATGACCTGCAAAAAGTTAGTTTTTGGACCAACACATTTTGATTCTGCTGTTAAAAAGGAAGCCAAGAACATTGTTATCTACAGCTGTGTTCAAGAGACATCCCAGCACCCCTAACAAAGGGGTGATCTAACAAAGTGCAGTGCATCTTGTGCTGCACGGGACACAATATGTCACACTGATGTTCTGGAAGTACTTCCCAGCAGCAGTTCATTTGGCATATGTTATAAGGCAGGTATAAAATACCACCAAAAACACAACAGAAAAACAACTTAATCAGCTTATTGATATTCTCTTATAGAGAGGGTAAAAAGAATTCCTGTGTGTCCCTGAGCAACTTACATTAAAGACCCTGAAAGTACTCAGAGGAAATGTACATCTGGGGAAAAAAATAAAAAAATTCAAGCCCAGAAAATATTTCAAAGCAAATCCATTGGAAAGATGGACTGGGGAGCCCTCACTAGCAGAAGACATACCTACCTGGAGTCCCTTGGAAACCTGTTTGACTCAGGTGGAAATGACCTACTGGCATTTATTAGTAATTGCCCAGCACAGCAGCTGCTGAGGAAGGAAAAGCTTTGAGTCAGATTGCAAAAGCCACTTTTCCACTTTTGTCTAGTTGCCCAGAGGGTAGAGTGGGACGGTCAGAAGGCTGAGGTTCTGTTTATGCCTCTGACAATTTCCCATATGACCTTGCAAGGGCTACTTCTTCTTGTGTCACTACTTCCCCATTTCTTAATAGATAAAACCAGTCCCCTGACTCACAGGACAGCCTTAAGTGCACAGAAAGGCACAGGTTTGTTTAATCAAAAGGAAAAAAAAAAAAGGTAAGAGAGAAGAGCAAAGCATTATTATTGTTGTCATATAATCCAGAAGAGATTATGTAATAATGCCAGCATTGCTTCACTTTTGTCACTATGACATAATAAACTGTCAGAGGAATCCTCTCTGACACGGTATGCTCATCCCAGGGAAGGTACTGGAGCATTTACCTCATTGATACAAAAGCAGATTACAACAATCTGGAAGACTCTCCCTCGTTTATTTTGGCCAGCCTTTTCCTAGAACGTGTTTTTCCTGTATAACCTTGTAACCCATAATAAGGGCCCAAACTAGACTAAAGGAATGATGGCTGGTTTCATGAGCTAGTAAAAGCAAAACAATTCCTCACAGGGGCATTTCACAACTGGTCACACACTAAAACACACGAGTGCTTATCTTCTTCATCAGCACAGAACAAGCTGAAAGTTCATTTTTAAATGGGTACATAAGGCACAGAGAACACATTCCAAAAACCTCAGTGCCATGAAAGAATTAAAAACCCCAAACATCTCTGTAATTTGGCTAAATTATATCCTGCCTTTATGATGACACATTTCCTAAAACAATAGCATTGACAACTGCAGCTCCTAACTGTGATCATAATAAATAATCAAATTTTATTGGTAAGTTTTATGGTTTATTTGAAAACTTACACTTGTTTGCTTGATAAAAGGTCAGGTTAGAGCAGCATGTGGACTAAAGGCTGAGGAAGGTATGACTGTGATTACAGCAGCTGAAACCCTACCCTAATCACACTCTTATCTTTCTTATCTCCTGAAAGTATTTATAAAGCAACAATTACTGTACTAGGCACTGCTTTGAGTTTGTTCTGAACCAGCATCTTCACATTGCCATCAGAAGCTGATGCTTCTAGAGATGGTGTCACTCTATTGAGACAGAAAGCCAAGCTTCTCATCACTTAGAAGTCATTAAAAAAATAAACTATGACACTTCTGAAGAAGTAGGGGTGTTAACCCCAATGGCCTGGCCAAATTCCCAGCCCTAGTAATTACAATGTGCCTTGAATAAATTCTTGCCACAGTTTCCTTTGGACATAGTATTGTTCTCTGCTTCCTCTCCTACAGGATTATGGAGTGCTGAGGCATGCTCTTAAAGGTCCTGTCTGCACTGGAATGTTGTGAGAGTCTACTCCAGGACCAGCTCTGCAGCAGGATATTGGGAACAAGGTGTTGAAACCAGTCCTGCCTGCCAGTTGAACCGCTAGGTAATTTGTACTTTTTACTTACTGATGTCCTGGCACCTCCTTCAGATGGAATTAAGGTTGGGTATAGCTATCTGATAGACAGACCAGTGCAAATCCCAGATGCAGACATACACGAACTTGTTTCTTCTTTAATGAAATAAATTTGTATCGGGAAATTAGCAAACTAAGCAAAACTAACTTTCTGGATCCCTACTATAATCATCTGAGAAAGCAGCAAGAAGATGCCTAATGGCACAGGGCTGGAAGAGCATACTGAAGGTGCCTGTTTCGTTCAGCTAATGACATCATAATGAACATCATAGCTTTTATACTGTCTGTTACTTTAGACTTTCAGTGGGCTTTATGTAAACTGGTGGTCAAGAGATGACACAGTTTATAGTTGAAGTTGTCACTGAATACATACCAAAGACAGGCCTACTACTTTAAGTAAAATGCTTGGTAGTTAATGGTAAAGCATTAGTCACATTCTTCTGCAGCCACCATTTGAGACTCCAAGGATTCTTACCTGGCACGACTGTTATCCTTTTATACATGCAACACAGAACTGAGGCCCAGACTCTCTGCTGGTGTTTGCTAAGTTAGCTCCATGGACCTCACTAACTGAAGCTTTCACTCTCATAATTCATGAACTTCAAAGGTGATCTGCCTACAGGATGAAATACGAGATGAAGATTCAGAAGAACCCAATTCTCAGTTCTACCTTATGACTCCAGGGGCAGATCACCCCTTCTTACTGCTCTATTTAGTTCTCCATCTACAAAAGCAAACAATAGCCCCTAATTTGACAAAACAAGCACAATTTTGTATTGATAGGCCATGCTGAGCAGATTTGTGGTAAACACCATTGTTCTAACATTTGAAAACACAAATATTTACCTTTCAAGCATGTCCTTATTTTCCCCAGAAGCATGCCTCCAAACCCATATTACTTTAGAAGCCAGAAACTGTAGTTTCAGAAAGTGGTTTTATTTTTGTGCCATTACAAAAATGCCTTTTAACTTGTCAAATGATATGCTACAAATATCTTTGGCAGATGAATGAAACCAAGTTTCCTGTCTTAGCTGCCAACTTCAAGGTTGAGCTAATCAGATAAACCTTTAGTTTGCCTCTCCCAATACTTAAAACAACATATGTCTGAAGTGATCCACGTTTGTCTTAGTTTTCCTATTGGATTTGAAAAGGCAAAGTGTCAGACCACTACGTGACAAGTTGGCAAAACTCTTGATGTTGCCCACAACTATTACAGCCAACCTCTGTTCTCAACTTTCCTCAATTTTTCCCTATCCCAGATTAAACATCCCCCAAGAGCTCTGCTTGTCTAACGGTAAAGGCAAAGCTTAGATCGATGGCATCCAACATCACCCTCAATGCCTGTTGGATGCAAGCCTCCCTATGGTACAAAATGCCTGCCAGTTTTTGGGGAATTAAGAAAGAAGTCTGTTTTGCTTGTGTTATTTCAGCAGTGTCAGTAATGCTGGATTTACAGAAATCTATTCCATATTGTGAATACTTGGAGGGTATTTTATAGTTGAGACACTGTCCCTTCACATATAAGCCTGAACTTAAAAGTGGAAGCAATCCCTATGACACACCCTCTACAAATTTTGTGTCTTATTTAACTGTTTATATTAATTTATTAGCAGGATGTCAGCAGAAATGGTTATTTTGATGATTCCTTGCCCACATACTTCTGAAAGGGAAAGCAATTGTAAGCACAAGGGAGACTGACCTCAGTGATTTCCTTTGTTCAGGCAGAAGCACAATGCACTTAAACACCATGACAAGGAGAGGTGGACTGTTTAGAATTCCTCTAGCTGTAATCTACAGTAAAAACAAATAAACAAATACGTGACTACCAGATGTGATAATTAATTCCTGCATGAAGCCAGCTGTTATCTCGAGTTCATAGATGGAGATACCAAAGCACACAAAGGCATAATGACCTACCAAGTTCAAAACCCACCACTGAGGGCCAAGACTACACCTCAGGAGGCCACGTCCTTGGTCCATGGTCTGTTTTCCACCCCTGCCCCTCTTCTGACCATAAACCAGATGCAGTTTGGCCAAAGGCAGACAGTCTGAAAAGCACCCATTTGGCCAGGCCAGCTGCACAACAGCTAGGACAAGCAGACACCTACCACCTCCTGTGATTATCGCCCGTAGCTGAGCTGTTCCCATCCAGTGAGGCAGCTCCACTCGGCCGGGTATCCTCACCCCAGCCACCCTGTCCCAAACCCAAACTCCTCCGCCACACCTGCCCCCAACAAGCTCCAATTTGCCTCTAAGCTTCTAATTCCCCACCTCCCCACTGCTGCCCAGGCCTCTGCTCTCATTCTCCACCTCTCCAATTGTGCCCAGGCCTCTACTCTGATTTTCTATCTCCCTGCCCGTGACCCTGCCCTCAGTCTCTACTGCCTCAACCTGCCCAGCTCCCAAGGCCTCCTTCCCTCGCATCCAGCACCCACAGGCACCCCCAGCCAT
>VWZE01019814.1:5032-22909 GCA_013396675.1 Eubucco bourcierii
CGGAAAGTTACTATCAAGTCCCCTCGAAGCCTTCTCTTCTGCAGGCTGAAGAGCCCCAACTCTCTCAGCCTGTCCTCGTAGGAGAGCTGCTCCAGCCCTCTGATCATCTTTGTGGCCCTCCTCTGGACCCGCTCCAACACTTCCATGTCCTTCCTGTGCTGAGGGTTCCAGAACTGCACACAGTACTCCAGGTGGGGTCTGATGAGAGCAGAGTATAGGAGCAGAATCCCTTCCCTTGCCCTGATGGCCACACTTGGAAAAGATCTTTCAAGACCATTGAGTCAATCTCACCTCTCTCACCATTAATGTTGTTTAACACATGTATTTGTTTACATTAAAATGTAATTGAAATACATACAGCATATTAGTTCAAGCTGGCTTCTATGTGGAAACCAGTCTATCACTTCCAGTCTCACTCCAGCTGTCCTGCTGCTTCTTGTACCCTGAAAGAGTACCTGACAATCAGTGCGTCTTATCACATCCTGACAGTAAGTGTTGCTTCCATTCATTGTCTGAGAGGAAAAGCCTTGCAGTAGGATAGCCACTGTTCTGCCAATGCCACTCCACAGCAGTCAGACTTTGAGAAGGATTACTACTTCAAATACTCAATTAGTGAAATCCTGGCTATACTGAAGTGGAGTCTTTGCCACCTGCATGTAGTGAAGGCATGATTTCAGTCATTGTCTGCATGCAGTTGCAGCACACTGAGGCTCACAATTTTCACTCATAAAAGGTTAATCCCTGCTCTAGGATTAACTCAGAGTTGTTATAGTTACAGACTACCCCAGTATTCCACTAAGACAGCCCCTGCCCTGAGATAGACATATCAGTATTGGCTGTGAAAAAAAAAAAAAAAAAAAAAAAAAAGACATTAAACATTAATTTACAGACATAGATTTCAAGCTGAAAGACAACCTGGAGGAGAGCTCAAGAAAAGCACCAAGCTACGTCTGTCAGCAACTAGTCCTAGAAAACTAACATGAACTTAGCTTTTACCCTCCACATGAGCAGGTAATCTTATCATGCAAATCAGTGATAACAGCTGTAACAAACCAAAATTAATTTATATTCATTTTGCTTCTTAATACAAGTATTTTTAAAGTAGATTCATTGACTCAAACATAGTCAATAATTAAAAAACAGTATTATGTGGTTATGCTTTCATGACTTTCCTATACCCTGGCAGTATGGACAAAACACAGTCCCTGTTCTAAACATATACCAAGACCCACTAATCCTTTGCACATATCTGATGATACAAGGCTATTATGAAAGATTAATATCTAAGTATTCTTTTGAAGATTAATAATATGATGTGCAACCATGTTAGGCTGCACATCAGGACCATCTGTATGAAATCACAGCAACTATTTTTCATGCTGAGTACAGTGCATTCAGTAAGAATGATCTTTAGCACGTAAAAACGGCCAGCATCAGCCACACATATCTAGCATTATTCCTTGTCTAAAAGAAAGCTAAGAAAATAAATGAATTAAGACTGTGGGCACAGAGGAACCAGGTTTCTGTAAGCGAGGAAGCTGTACAAAACTAGAGCAGTTTGTGCTGTGAAACATTAACCTATAAATATAAGCACAGTGTGATATAAAATAAACATGAAGGAAAAAAGAAAAATAACTAAGTGGTTGCTTTTTTGCATGTGCTTATTGTCAGATTCACAATAAGAATTTTGGTCATGTAAAGTACCATACAAACAGTATAAACAGTCTCAATGAAGTGGCTTTTTTTAGTGTTTTCCTTTTCAATTTGTCTTTTCAAAAAGTTGTAAGGGGGGAAGAAAAGACATAATGCAATACTTCTCTTAAACATGGAGATGGGGGTAGGGTGGAAGGGGGAAATCTCGTGAAATTTCTGTTTGCAACTGGTTTGTTAAACTTCGACCATGAAACAGAACCATTTAACACATGGAATATAGACACCTTCTGTACAAACTGGCATCACCCCTTTGGGTAATTTTGTTAACTCCTTACCCATTTACTCAGCACTCGGAAATGTTGTTCCGTGGACAAAGCAGACTACAACCCACATCAGCAGCACTAAGCAAACAGTCATTCAGAGTAAATATTAACAGAACTTCATTTAATGCAGGAGACCACATCCATTTGCATTGTTTTGTTTTCTTTTAAATGCTGAAATATTAGACTTGTGAACACAGAAAGACATCTACAGGCATAAATATGTCCAAGCTTAAACCAGTCCAGGCACCATAATGAAGGTCCCCAGCAGCAATTTATCCAGTACCCACTGAAACTAATGGAACTCCTTCCACTGACTTTTAAGTGCACTGAATCATGTGGTTAGTCACCATTGTGTGGTTTTAAAACTATATAGAGAAGGGTGGTTTCTTCTCATAAATACATATGCTCATATTTTAATCCAAAATGGGTTATTTACTAGCACAGATTTCTCTTTATAAATTTTTACTTGTGTTCACTAGAAAATAGATTAGGTTTTCCATGGTAAACATTTTGCTTGACCAAAAATTGCTAAAGTATAAAAGCTTTTATCATGTATAAGAAACGATAAGAGTTTTGCCAGGTTCTCGTATGCTTACTTCTTTAACTTATACTTCTGTGTTAGGTAAGAGGACTGTAATCAAATTTAATGGATATAATAATAAACAAATTTTAGAATTTTAGTCCAGGGTAGGACAATAGGGAAAAAAAAACCACCTTTTTTGTTGTTTGTTTGTTGGTTTGGTTTGTTTTGGTTTTTGGGGGTTTTTTTGTTTTGTTTTGTTTTTGTTAAATAAATGAATAGGTAAATACATGGCATAAAAGAACAAAAACTGGTCACACTTTACCAGAAGTGAGAGCTATCCCATGCAATCCAGGCATATCCATCTCCGGGGGACAAATCCACAGCATTTGACATATTTATCCATGCAAGTACCAAACAAAGTGAAAATTAAACTAAATTCCTAAAGTAATATTTGCTTCTGTTACATAAGACACAGGGAGCAACAATTATAGGAACATCTCCTTAGGCTACCTCAGGGATAGTCAGAGGAAGTTGCTGACTTTGAAAAAGAAGATGACTTATGTACCTGCAGAAATATTTAAAAAGCAGCTCCTATGCACAGGCCATGGACCTACATATTTTCCTTGGGTTTGGAGAAGGAACTGAGTGAAAAGGTAAAAAATCTAAGACTCTCAGAGATATTTCCAGGAACATTGACAGCTAATCTATTAATTTTTGTCTTTTTACTTGTGCAGCGCTTACAGTTGGCACAAAGAATTTTGCAAATGATGCATACGCACTTTATGCGAAACAAATATGGGAAAACTGAGAGCAAGTCAAGGCACAACTGCCGTCTGCATCTCAGTTTGCATCTATCTGTGGGTCATTTGCCACTTTTGCAATTCTCTTCCACAGGTCACAGCAACACACATGCCCTGCACTGTACAGGCAGGCCTGTGAGGAGCCTGATTAATGGGAGGGGAACTCAGAGAGCATCACACTGCTAGAGAAAGAATAAGAGCAATTTGACAGGCACCCTTATGTTCCCTTAGCTGGTGAAGGTCTTTCCATGTGCTTTGTTTCATAGATATGCATGAGAGGACAAAATCCCACCTCCTCATCATATGATTCCAAGGAGATTCTGTTGTCAGGACGCTGCAGCTCTACTTAGCTAATTTAATTGTTATGTGGGGCAGCACAGACTTGAGAGAATAGACTATTCTTTATGGGACATACAATAACACAAATCCATGTAGAAGTTTATATAGATAATGATGTCATTGATAAAACTTGTCTTATTAGAAGATAACTAAGATGATTATTTTTGTATCATAAATTCTTTCTTCCTTACTGTGTTGTGATCTGTTTGTTTTTTTCTATAGACAAACAAGTTAATGAAGTATGCATATTAAAAATTACTTCCCTGGTTTCTGCCATATGATCTCAGTACAAATGCTTTTAATTTCCAGATATAATGAAAAGATCCTCTTGAGTATTTATAAAGGCTCTCATGGATGATATTTTCTGGTTTATAAATTGCTTTCAAAGCTATTTAGGCAATACCAAACAGATCATGATACAATCCAATAAGTCTAGTGTCATTCTGGAATACGGCAGGCAATGAAATTACAAACATCTATGCTGAAACAGGAAACACAGGAAGATATTTATTTCTGAAGGCAAGGAGAAAATCTTTTTTACTAAATGCTTATGTAGTGTGAAAGTAAGCCTAGCGGAGGCATGAAATCTACACAGTGCAAACTCACTTCACACTGAAGGATAAAGGCATTCTGAATACCATTCTCTTTGCTGTAGAATTTTGAAGTGTCTGGTGTGAAGAGTACATGTGCCTGAAGCACCCACACATGGTTCTGTAGTAATTGAGCAGAAGACACATCATATTGTGTGGGAGGGTTGCTGTTTGTGGTGGAAGGCCTAAATTATACCTAAATACCCATCTCGGCCCCCCCTGCCTCCCTTCTCCCCTTCTTCCCAGGTGGAAGAAGCGGGAAAGCAGAGAAAAGCCTTGACGCTTTTCAGTCTGCCATAGAGACTCCATATTTGGAGTCACCAGCACCCTGCTTTTTTTCTGGAAAACAAAGGTCACGGTGCTGGGCTTGTGCATCTCCCTTTTTTGGTGAGGTGACTTGGAATTTGTTCCACGAATGTTTTTTTTTCTGTTGCTGTTGGTCAAAACACTCGGTCAAAACTCTTTAAAAAACCCGAACCAACTTTTTTGTTCGCTTCTACGATTATTATTTTGCCTGCTACCTGTTGGCATCACATAGCGGGGCACTTGCCTTTTCCCCACAAACGGCGGACCTGACCCCGTCTGTCTGTCGCGCCGAACCAGGGGACTGCAGGGCTTGCCCCGCGCTGGGGGACCGCTGCCCGCCTGAGCTCAGCCCAGCCCCAGTCCGTTTGATGCTGGCTGAGACCAAGAAACAGCCCCGCAGCAACTTTGTGACACCGGGAATTGCCGGCCCGCTGCTCTAGATCGAGAGCTGAGCCCTTGGCCGAGCCTCGCAGTCGATCGGACTGCTCCAGCCCGGAAATTGGGACCCTGCTTCACCCAGGGGCTGACGGCTCCGATAACCTCCTGAGTGCCACGGAGGGTTTGCCTCGCGTCCGTGATCTCCTTGGTCGACGTGTCTCGTCGGAGCTACACAAGGGGCGAAACCACACTGCATCACTGCCACATGGAAGGCCACCACGCGGCAGGGACTGTATCTTTCCTCATTCAAGTTTCTATCCATACTTTTGAGTTATTAATACTGAGGCTCCAATCAGTGAGTAAATTCTCTTCCTGAAATTCGTGGTAGTTTATGTTTAGTCTTAAGGTGGCAGCTTGTGCTGCAGCAATCTCTAGCTACTCACATTTTTCTAAACGTCTCTTAAAATCATTTAAATTAATTTTATTAAATGTATATACATTCTGCAAAGATAGTTTTGCCAACCGCATATTAGAATCTGTGTGTGGATTGTAAATAAGTTGGGGACATTTTCTTTATTTAATAAAAATATCTAATATTTTTATATCAGTCATTTTACAATTCATTTATAACCCAGATTCAACCCCTCCTTAACATCGTTGTACAGCATGAGAAGTAGCACGAGAGGAGCAGAACATAACTTTTGGATTAACTGGACTGTAAGTAGATATTTAAGGATAATGTACTCACACGAAACATTTTCATGGCTACGGTTCATCTTATCCCAAACTGAGTTGAGTTGGACAAACTTCACACTTAAACTGCTGCTTCTTTCTAGCAGCTCTAACAAGATGCTAGGGCTCAGTTGCAGCAAGTGGACAAGACAAATCCTTCTACCAACACTCCTTAGAGAAACAGCTGAATTAGTAGCAAAGAAAAAAACTCAATGCATGTTAAATGTCTTTTCCAACCAAAACATTTTTATGATTCTGTGATTCTATGTGTAAAACTATCCAGGAACAGGATCTGATCCAGAATGGAGACTCATTAGGGAGATAGGAAAGCATTAGGGATAGAACGATTGTCTGTTTCTGGAAGGGAACATATCCTTAGATGGAGGGATACAGTGCCAGCAGCTTGAGAAACAAGGCTATGTAGACAAAATACTTAATAGTGTTCACAGTGTAAATGAGTGAATACAAGGAATTTCTCAGGGTACGGCAGCTTGCTGGCATAAGACCAAAATGCAATCAATTCTTCCTCAGCCTATATATCCTGGAAAAGAAAAAAAAAAAAAAAAAGTTGTGTGGTTCTTGAGCAGACTTTTCTGACCTCCACAATATTGCTGACAGCACTATCCATTTGCTTGCAAGAGCTGAAAAAGAAGGTGGTAGATACTATGATGTCTAGCAGAACCAATTCAAATGGGAGCTTCTAGAAGCTTTTCACTTTGAGTTAAATGAATGGCTTGGTGAGTGACACTATGCCAAGGTCTCTCCTAAGGATTGTCAACTGATGAAGTCAGATAATGTTGCTAAGCCCTAAAATATGGCCCACAGGCCACCATTTGAAAGAATTTAAAAGAATCATAACCTACATCATAACTAATGAATCTAGATACAGGATACCTGATATGATTCTGTAGTATGGTAGATTAATTCCATAACTGCATTATGGTTTAACATTAAACACAGACAATTTTAACAGCCACTTGCTACCAACACTGGCAATTCTTTCCCTGCACTGCTCCTTCTTCATATCCTGGCAGGTGGAAACGTGTGTGTTAGAGGAACTTCTCTAGCTCAAGGAAAGAGAAGTAGTGGTGTGTGCATTAGGGAACACTGACATGTAAGTCCACCTTCACCGAGGTTTGCATTTGTCTGCATAGCAGCTAACCTAGAATAAAAATTAGCATTTCATTTGACAATCACTTGTCAGAGGACTGAGCAGCCATGGCAGCTGCAAATTTCTTATTGTTCAAGACAAAACCGACCTTTGCTGCATTTCATTAATTTTGGAAGTAGATAATGTAAACAGAAAAACCTGCTTACACAGTAAGAATATCCACAGACTTATTCTGTAATGGTTATTCCACTTTATAGTACACTTACAGTCATAAACAGATATGTCCCATGTATCCAGCTGTTTTGTTAGAAAAAATCTGTTGGTAATCTAATGTAGAAAAGGAGATCTTTTTGCTTGCACTAATGATTTTACAAGTGAAAATCCTGTGGCTCACTATAGTAACAGTAAATGGTCTTTTCATATGGCACAGCTAATAAAAATTTGAAAAACAAAATTCAGTATACTTTCTTAAAATTGACCTAAATAAAAATTGTCCTAGACTATAATCCTCTAGATTCCTGCTTTATGCAAAGTGTTTGCCCTGAATCCATGTAATTGTTTTGTTAAAAAAAAAAAAAAAGATAATAACAACAATAAATTATAGGGGAAAAGGAAGAGATGTATGAAATGTGACACTACAATCAAGTTTGGAAAGAAAGCCTTCCACAGCCTCTGCACATATCTGCAGTACTGAACTAAAGCACAGGGCAAACACCTGGCACCACTGCATTATGTGTTCTAGAAAGAGTAAATCTCAGGCACATAAGATAAAATACCACAACCTCCCTGAAACGGACAGTTTGTGTTTTTACATCACATCCTACTTTATTTAGAATTCTCCTCTTTAACAGCTGATAACTGACTTTAATTAGTTGCATTTAACAAGCAAAACATTGTCATAATACACACCCTCTGTGAAAATGTAGTTACGTATGAAGAAAAAAAAATCTTCTAGCTTTCAAAATCAGAGTTGCTAATTAATACTTAGTCAAAGGAACTATATACCCATATTCTCTTCTTTACATTTCTTGTGCATTATCACCACATATGTGTTACAGAGCAGTGGCTCAAAAACAGAGCCCCTAATCTGATGCTTTCCAAACTATCTGGCCGTTAAGAATAACAGAGTGCTCCTCACGTGAGGCCTTAGGCTCCGGAATCTGATTCCCTCTTTGTTTACTAATTTCTGGATTTAGAAACATTCCAGGCATGCTACATAGTCCCACTTATCTTACAGGCATTAAAAGAGCATGGGGTTTAGAGAAATGGAAGGGCTAGAAATATGAAGACCAGTATAGGTGGGGTTTCATAACATCGGTCCCTAGAGTGTCTTTAATTTGTGTGTGTGTTTGTGTGTGTAAGAATATGTAAATAGGAGCATTTGCAGCTGGAAATTCTGATGAACTCAAGAACATACTGAAACCTTGTAGGCTTTAAGTATGCTAAACACTGAAAGGTACTTAGAACTGTGAGTCATTATACATGTCTTCTGCTTGTTCCACAACAAAAACAGTATGAAGAAACCAGGTGCTATAATTGGGTCCCAAATTACCGCACTTACTAAATAATACACAAACACACAAGACATAGCTAGGGGCATGCTGCTGCTCTGACTGGTTTCTGGGAGCTTTTATAAACATAAACAGTGTTATTGAAAAGTTCACAAGTGATTTAAAGAGGCACTAACATATGCTCCTACACAAAGAAATCAAATTTGTGCTGCAGAAATCAAATCAATAAATAAAAAATAAATGTAGGCTGTAAAAAGAAAGCATTCCACTATGTAGTTGATTTTGGGTTTTTTGTTTTGTTTTGGGTTTGTTTTTTTAAGAAGAAAAAGTAAATTAAATGGTCAAAGGAATTTTAGTCAATAAAAATAACATTCTTAAACACTACAAATTGTAACTGAGTAAGATTCATACAATAATGTTAAAATACTACTGAATTGCTTTGGAAACAGAAGTGGTCAGAGTCATATCTAGTTTCAGCAGCCTGTGGGGTTATTTAATGTGTTGTATATCTGCTAGAATTGTTAACCTAACAAGTAATAAATAGTTATAGGCAAATCTCCTTCCAAAGCAAAATCAAAATAATAAAAACTTTTAACATAACTGCAGGAATACTAACTGAAAAGACAAACATATCCACCTGATTGCCCTTTTGTATCACACAGGCAAAATACAAAGATACTAAAGCAGGCAAAAATGTAGATATTATTAGGCCCATCTTAAAGAAGCTTCAGTGTAATTGAGAATTGCATTCATAGAATTAAGTTCCCTCTAATATTATCATTTGCTGCATGGACATTAAATCTAATCCCTCTGGGATTAAGTTCACAGAGCATAAATTCAAGTGCCTGCAAAGACAGCAGTGACAGACATTACTGTTGAGTGTTCCTTCATACTGCACAATTATACATGTATCCCCAAATACAGTGCAATAGAAAACTATTCTGTGTGTTTGTATATATATGTGTGTCTATGTGTACAATTACATATGTACCTATGTACCTATATGTACCTATACATATCATAGAATCATAGAATCATAGAATGGTAAGGTTGGAAGGGACCTCAAGGATCATCTAGTTCCAACCCCCTGCCATAGGCAGGGACACCTCCCACTAGTACAGCTCACTCAAGGCCTCATCCAATCTGGCCTTGAACACATCCAGGGAGGGAGCATCCACAACCTCCCTAGGCAACCTGTTCCAGTGCCTCACCACCCTCACTGTAAAGAACTTCCTCCTAACATCTAGTCTAAATCTCCCCTCTGCCAGTTTAAGCCCATTGCCCCTTGTCCTGTCATTGCAGGACCTTGTAAATAATCCTTCCCCAGCCTTCCTGTAGGCCCCCTTCAGATACTGGAAGGCTACTATCAGGTCCCCTCGAAGCCTTCTCTTCTCCAGGCTGAAGAGCCCCAACTCCCTCAGCCTGTCCTCATAGGAGAGCTGCTCCAGCCCTCTGATCATCTTTGTGGCCCTCCTCTGGACCCGCTCCAACACTTCCATGTCCTTCCTGTGCTGAGGGTTCCAGAACTGCACACAGTACTCCAGGTGGGGTCTGACGAGAGCAGAGTAAAGGGGCAGAATCACCTCCCTTGCCCTGCTGGCCACGCTTCTCTTGATGCAGCCTAGGACTCGGTTGGCTGTCTGGGCTGCATGTGCACACTGCAGGCTCATGTTGAGCTTTTCATCAACCCAGACTCCAAGGTCCTTTTCCTCAGGGCTGCTCTCCAGCCATTCACCACCCAGCCTGTATTTGTGCTTGGGATTGTGCCTACCCAGGTGCAGGACCTTACACTTGGCCTTATTGAATTTCATCAGGTTGGCCTGGGCCCAACTCTCCAGCCTGTCCAGGTCCCTCTGGATGGCATCCCTGCCCTCTAGCAAGTCGACTGTGCCACACAGCTTGGTGTCATCTGCAAACTTGCTGAGGGTGCACTCCATTCCTCTGTCCATGTCACTGACAAAGATGTTAAACAGCACTGGTCCCAGCACTGACCCCTGAGGGACACCACTTGTCACTGGTCTCCAGGTGGACATTGTGCCGTTGATCGCCACTCTCTGGGTTCGACCATCCAGCCAATTCCTTATCCAGCGAGTGGTCCATCCATCAAGTCCATGTTTTTCCAGTTTGGTGACCAGGATGTCATGTGGGACAGAGTCAAATGCCTTACTCAGGTCCAGGTAGATGACATCAGTTGCCCTTCCCTTGTCCACTGTTGCTGTGACTTCATCATAAAAAGCCATCTATATGCATATATTTATATAACTGCATGGCTCATTTTCAGACAACAGTGCCCTTTGGTTTTGACTGCATCCTGGCATTATGCAAACCAATGCCCTATCAGGGTACAAAAAAGTGAAAATTACAGAAGCAATGTCTCTTGAAAATAAGTTAAACATTTCCTACCTTCTGCATTTTTAAAATCAGAGTTTTAATGAACCACCAGCACACACTGTTATATAGCTTTCTAGCTATTGACTTCTCCATTTAGCAAAGAAGTGGGGCTAAGTAATACAAGAATTACAGTATCACAGTATCACAGTATCACCAAGGTTGGAAGAGACCTGAAAGATCATCAAGTCCAACCCATTACCACAGACCTCAAGACTAGACCATGGCACCGAGTGCCACATCCAAACCCACCTTGAACACCTCCAGGGACGGTGACTCCACCACCTCCCCAGGCAGCCCATTCCAGTAGTGAATGACTCTCTCAGTGAAGAACTTTCTCCTCACCTCCAGCCTAAACTTCCCCTGGTGTAGCTTGAGACTGTGTCCTCTTGTTCTGTCACTGGTTGCCTGAGAGAAGAAGGTAACCTCCTCCTGGCTACAACCACCTTTCAGGTAGTTGTAGACTGCAATTAGGTCCCCCCCTGAGCCTCCTCTTCTCCAGACTAAACAATCCCAGCTCCCTCAGCCTCTCTTCTTAGGGCTTGTGCTCAAGGCCTCTCACCAGCCTCGTTGCCCTTCTCTGGACATGCTCAAGCACCTCAATGTCCTTCTTAAACTACAACTGGACACAGTACTCAAGGTGTGGCCTAACCAGGACAGAGTACAGGGGAGAATGACCTCCCTGCTCCTGCTGGCCACACTATTCCTGATGCAGGCCAGGATGCCATTGGCCTTCTTGGCCACCTGGGCACACTGCTGGCTCATGTTTAGGTGGGTGTCAATCCGCACCCCCAGATCCCTTTCTGTTTGGCTGCTCTCCAGCCACTCCCACTCCAGCCTGTAGCTCTGCATGGGNCAATGAAGATGTTAAAGAGGATGGGGCCCAGTACTGATCCTTGGGGGACACTGCTAGTGCCCGGCCTCCAGCTGGATGTGGCACCATTCACCACCACTCTCTGGGCTCGGCCCTCCAGCCAGTTCCTAACCCAGCACAGAGTGTTGGCATCTAAGCCACGAGCTGACAGCTTAGCCAGCAGTTTGCTGTGGGGCACAGTATCAAAGGCCCTGCTGAAGTCCAGGTAGACCACATCCACAGGCCTCCCCACATCCACCAGGCAGGTCACCTGATCACAGAAGGAGATCAGGTTGGAGAGGCAGGATCTGCCCTTCCTAAATCCATGTTGGCTGGACCTGAGCCCTTGGCCATCCCTCAGGTGTGCAGTTATTGCCCCCAAGATAATCTGCTCCATTTCGGATTCTGTTATAGAGGAAGAATTGGCCAAGTTATATTAAAAGAAGATTCTCAAATGAACCAAATATTTGAAAAGTGCAACCAAGATCAAAGTGCAACATTAACTACAAGAAAACTCTTCAGAAGTTGTGACTAAAGTAATGCACTCTAATGCTGAATACAAGTCAGAATTTCTTGTTCTTTCCCACATTTACTGACCACATTAGTGGACATTTCATAGAGCTGAAGGACAGAGAACAAAAAAGTATTTTTAAGTATCAAACCAATACTATTACATGAAATCACTATATAATTACATCTTTGTTTATTATATTGTGTTTAATGCATTTTTAATGCATCCTCAACTTAGGATTAAAGATGCTAAACACACTTTAAGAGACAAATGAGTGTGGTGGATCACATTTGGTTTGTCTATTCAGAATGCAGATTCTATGTGGGCCTAGAACTGGTAGAAAGTCATAGCCTTGTTAAAACCGTTTTCAGGAAATTGACTGGAATCAGAACTGAAGATTCCTTGGAAGACAGAATCATTTGGGTGTGGCTTATGAGCTCTTCTCATGGAGGATTTATACAAGTGTAAATGTAGAAGATTTACTTGAAGGATATTCAAATATCACATTAATGATTTCTCTCCAGAGGGCAAATAGGCAGTAAGGCCCCAGCTACTACCAGCAAAGTGAAGATATTTAAGTTATACAGTTATTTGCAGCTGTGATCTACAGGAGTGTTTATAAATAAATATAAACATTTCCTATGAAAGAAGCAACAAACCTACCATTGTGGCAGCCCAATCCTCAATTAACGAAAGCTGGTTTGGACTTCTCTGCCACTACTGGTATGTTAAAGAGAGCAAAGAATATCCAAGAATATCTCCTCCCCTATCAGCCACTGATAACATTATGGGATCTATTCCTGATAGAGGGGACTGAGACACAACCATCCTCTGCTTTTTGAGGAAGCTGCAGTGAAAGGAGGAAATCCCCCTCCTACACTCTCTGTCTTGGTTACGTGCACATGTTTTAATGCATTGGTTGCCTAAGGCAGAGGCATTTTATAAAGCACTTTGTCCAACACGCGAATTCAGCATAGGCAATCACCTCTACAAAAATTCAAACACTCCTCTGCTTTGCTTTAAACTATTTTTTCCCTGTAGATTCCCCAATGATGTAAAATGAAGCAGCAGATGCCAAAAAGACAAACAATTCAGTACCTGACATTCTAGACTGATGTAGTCAATGGGTTTGTGGGTATAAAATTTGCATTGTGTTTCTCATGGTCATTTCTGTGAGTCTGATTCTCCTTCCCGTCAAGTCAATGGGAAATTCAATATAACCATCAGCAGGCAGAACTGGTCTGGGAGTCATGAATATCCTTCATTTGACAAAGGAGACTGAGGGTTGTTATTTCCATTACTGGAGTGGGCAATGCAATTATTGTGGCAGTTTGTGGGAACCACCAGGATTCATGTGTCGTTCTGTTCACTCCAAAATGGAGAGCATAAAATTTCCACTGGAAATGTTTGAGCAATTAAATGAACACAAGAAGCACGGAGCAGTTAAACTCCAGGATTGAGTATAAACATAGTTGTTTGGTTCAAAATTCCCTGCCTCAAAAAGGACTGTGACTAATGTGAAAAACGTTTTTTGAATCAGAGGAGCAAAAAGTGCATCCTCTGTTTTTTTTTTTTTTAAATACTTCCTTAAATAAAAGCTTTTATTGGAGAAAACACATTGCCTCCTATAAATGCTTGATGGTAGCAGGGAGGACAAAGTTTCCCTTTTCAGAAGCAAACTGGAGGAAGAAGTGTAAAATTCAAGGAGAGAAATGAAGAAAAACTTTGAATGGAAGAAATGGTGCTGGTTGTGCAGGTGTTTCTTTGTTAATCACAGTTACTGGCATTTCAGAATCAAGAACATTGCGTCATACTAGGCTGAAGGAGTCTTGAAATGTGAGAGTAGGTAATTCAGTATCCCCATGATACAAAGTTTAAGCCGAATCATAGACTTCAACCACATTATGAAACACCTCTATTCAAAAAAGACTCCAAAGCCATCTGCTTTCTCCAGAAAATGTTACTACGTGTAAAGCAACAGACCAAAAAGTCTGGGGAGATATGTGACAGAGAGCACGAATGCTTACTGCATCATTCAAGTTAGAGGAAATACAGTACTGTTGGGAAATAAAAAGAAATAAAATAGCAAAACCACCTTGTATCATTATGCAATGTAAAATACTATTGACTAAGCCTCTTTAAAAAGCAATAGTGACAAAATTACCTTTTGTAACTGAAAATAAAAACTAAGTATAGGAGACAAACATTTTCTTCAGATGCCATCATCAGTTGGCATCACTGTTGCTAAAAGCACTGATATCAGTTCAATTGAATATTCACTAAATACATAATACAAGAAATCCCCTGTGACCACCTATTCTGCCTCCTGATTGATTCTGGCTGAGATTTCTTCAAAACAGCTTCTTTATAGAATGATTCTTTCCCTAGAAGAGAGTTCCTCAGAGGTATGTAAACCTGATCTACCCATTTATATGTAAGTGCAAACACACTAGGCCAAAACTAGACTCTTCTCTGGATGTAGATCATAAATATTCACTGAGTATTTCAACCGTTTCTGGACCAACTATTTTATTAGAAGATAATATAATCAATATAATATAATCAAAACATCTTATTATAAGCCTGTCCCCTTGCACTTAATTCTCTTATCACCTCTAATGGAGAGGTAATTAATTGATGCAAGATACAATTTTTGAAAATTAATATTTTTTATTAATTTTCAATATTCAGAACTGTTGCCACTCTGACCACTATATTTTAATAATAATTAGGTTCTTCAGCAACGGTCATGGAAACATTACACATATGACAGTATAGGATCTAGAACATTTAAGCAATAACTAGCAAGAATATAAACATTAACTGAACTGGAATAGAAGGTTCCCGAGGTTGACACACCGCTTGCGGTTAATTGTACCTCTTGTCCACTAGACAGACTCAAGGAGCTCCTTTCTGCTTATGGTAGGTGGCAGTTGGTGAATTACGAGAGGCTTTAAGAACACAAAATATGAAGTCTTCTGATTTCTTGGGACTAACTACAGCTCCAAACAGTACCCAAACACTTGCAGAGGGTTCTGTCAATGTCTTGTGAGCCACTGAGGCATCTGATTCTTCCCAGGCTTCACAGGGTGCTAGGGAAAGAAAGCAGACAATCTCTGACCTTGTCTTGGCTCCTCTGGATGATTTGTGTATCTCCAGGACTTCCCATCTTGGTAGGAGACTTTCAGGTGCAGGCAGGATGTCTTGCAATGCACACTCTCAGCACAATGTCACGCTGGTTATGCAGGCCTATCCTGTGGAGGCATTTAAAGCCTGTTCCTGGTAAACTTGAAGCAAGCAATTTCCAAACAGTTGATCAGAACTAGCTTATAGCTTAGCATAATGTTGCAGAAGACAATGGCAGAATCACTGCAGAGGCAGAGAGCAATGACGACAGCAGGCAGCAGCAGGCGTGAATACAACGGCAGAGCACGCTGTGTTACCTGCTCATCTCTTTTTACCAATACAGCCTGAGATTAATGGGCCTCTGGACATAGAATAGCCAATCAGAATGGCAGTTAGCTGATCTTGACCATATTAGGTAAAGCCATAGGTTTGCTTTATCGAAATTTGGGAAAAACATAGGCCTTGCACAAGGCAGGCACAAGCCAAGTGTATGTACCTTGTTCACCACAGGATGCAAACAGGAGCAAAACAAGTCTGGGCAAGCCAGACTCCTTAGACTCAATGGCTCCAGGTTCTTTGTCCTCTTTTCTGCTGTTGCTTCTCCCCATAACAGAAGGAGGAAGAGCATAAACCCATGCCTGAGCAAGCCAGGACATGTATAAGCCTATTTTGGCCTATTCGAGCCTACCACGACACCACCTTTCTGCAATTCCCACATTCTGCTTTAGAATACAAATCAATGTTTTGTTTTTCTGACAGGTGGCATTACTGAAATAGCTGTCTTTATCTTCTTTCTAAATGCTTTTCTTCAGACTAGCATCTACTTTCTGTTACTCATCTAGCAAAACGTTTTTTTTAAGTTTCCAATAATCATTCAATAGTTATTGCTATCTTTTAATAAATTATTTAGATCTTAATTATTTACATAATTTTTTTAATAGAAGAGGAAGTTATGAGGCACAAATTTAGGAAAGGTACATATTACTCTCCACAAATTTTGATAAAACATGACAAACAAAATTAATTCAAACAAAATAAATACTGAAAGCAAAATAATTTTATTATGAACTAGCATTTATTAAGGTGAAGAACTGAAAACAATTGCTGAAAAATAAAGTGAAAAGTTTCCTAGCAGAATTGGTTAATCTTTAGAACTCATTTTGTTTATTCATTATTAATAAGCCTGGCATAAAACACAATGTGTTGATGACAGAGATATGTGGAGTGTTGTGTTCAATTCCAGGCTTCTCTGTACAAGAGAAAAGAAAAAAAAAAAAAAGAAAGAGAGAGAGAGACCAGAGCAAGTACAGTAGGTGCCAATAAAGGGCTTGGAGCACCTGTCATATGAAGAAAGAGTGAAAGAGCCAGAGCCATTCAGCCTGGAGAGGAGATGGACCAGAGAGATCATATCAGAGATCCTGATGGAGGTGAGGAGAAAAAGGGGTGCAAAGAAGATGTAGCTAGATCATTCCAAAGAAAGCATCAGAAACAATGAGCATGCATATATATATGAAGTTTCAATGTTACAAACTTTCAGAATGAAGAAATTCTGCACAAAACCTCCAACAGGAAAAAATATTTCAGAGGCTGAACTTGACCAGTTTATAAAAGGATTAGAAGATTCAGTTTCCCACAGTAATTGGTAATACTACTAAGCCACTCAGAAGACACCTTCCAGTCTTAATTTCCAAAACTGGGCTTTTAAAAGCATGCCATGTGTAAGAACATTTCAGATGTCCTGATCTAGCCACAGTCAAATTCAGCTAAGAAATTGTTCCTCCTAAACAGTGCACATGTCAGCACACATGTGATTGCCCCCTTACCCCGCCCTCCTAAATTACTCCTTAATATACACCTTAAACACAGTTTATCTTAACAGTTTCAGTAGATGTTTTTAAACCAGATCATTCTGACAGAACTGTTATGAAAGCAATTAGAAACACAGGTCACATAAAAGCTTTGACAAGCAACACTGAAGGCCAGCTTCTTAACTTGTATCAGTTATAAGCAGAGTAGGTCATCTTACCCTGACAAAATCACAGGTATGAATCTTATTTTTTTTTCCTAGCCATTGAAGAAAATAAAATCAGATTTTCCAGGGACTGCAGCCTCACTTCAAGCACTGTGTGTAGTTTTGGTGCCTCAACATAAGGACGCCAATCTATCAGAGTGTATGCAGAGGAGGATGACCAAGATGGTTAAAGGGTCTCAAAAGCAAGTTAGGAGGAGTGGCTGAGGTCACATGGTTAGCTCAGCTTAAAGAAGATAACATTGAGGGGTGACTTCATCACTGTTAAGGAGGATTTGAATCTGAGTTAAAGTGGATTGTAATGAGGCCGATAAAAAATTATTACATATTTTTATTAAATATATAATGAAAATTTCCTCAAACTTATTTACAATTAACACACACAGATTCTGTTACATGGTTGGTAAAAGTAATTTTTGCAGAACGTATATATATAATGAGATTGATTTAAATGATTTTAGGAAAGGTTTTAAAAATGTAAACCACTGGAGAGTCTTTCAGCACCAACTGCTACTTAAAGGTTAAACGTAAANAGCACCAACTGCTACTTAAAGGTTAAACGTAAACCTTCACAAACTTTAGACAAGAAAGTTAGTTTACTCACTGTTCAGAGTTGGTGTTGTGGTAGGCCTAAGCAGACCAAATAGGCTTGTACATGTCCTGGCTTGCCCACGCGTGTTTTTCTGCTCTCCCTCCTTCTGTTT
>VWZE01019820.1:9152-24873 GCA_013396675.1 Eubucco bourcierii
GGTTGTAGCCAGGAGGAGGTTACCTTCTCTCAGGCAACCAAGACCAGAACAAGAGGACACAGTCTCAAGCTGTGCCAGGGGAAGTTTAGGTTGGAGGTGAGGAGAAAGTTCTTGCCTGAGAGAGTCATTGACTGCTGGAATGGGCTGCCCAGGGAGGTGGTGGAGTCACCGTCCCTGGAGGTGTTCAAGGTGTGTTTGGACGTGGCACTTGGTGCCATGGTCTGGTCTTGAGGTCTGTGGTGATGGGTTGGACTTGACGGTCTTTGAGGTCTCTTCCAACCCTGGTGATACTGTGATACTGTGATTGTACTATGGTCATCTCTCTAATACCATCTACATGTCATTCTGGTTTATGGTAGTGCAAGCAAGGTCAAAGAGAGGCACATTATGTGCATAGAGCAGCACATGCTAAGGTTTCCAGTGTTACTTAACTCTTCCAGAAATTTGCCCTTTGTTTCATAAAGAAGTTTTGAATAACCCACAAGAAAACCCACCTCTTGTGCAGATGAACTCTGGCATTTCTGTAGAGTGCCCTACCGGGACACAGGGCAGTAGCTGATAATTATGTTGTTCATCTTGGATGTATATGTAAGTGTGCTGGAAAAAGACAAAGATATTTCGATATCTGTTTGAAATTTTATGAGAAGTCATTGTATATAGCACAGAACAAAGGAGGCATGCTGACAGCACTACTGCTAAAACACAGACATGCACCCTTTTGTGAAAACCAGCTTGCTTCTTGTGAAGTCCCATGGGAATCCAGCAAGCAATAAAGAGTAGCTGGCTAAAATCAGTAAATTAAACATCCTTTTATTCTATGCTGATATTTTACTACTGAGCTGGGAGTATAATGGAAGTCTCTTTCTCAAACTAAGTGTTCTGTGTCGTAACTGCTGTCTATGGTTCTCTTAATACAAGAAACCATCCCTGGGATTCTACACCGCAGAGTACAGAATCCTGGCACTTCTGGTACCTTTCCTCCTTTGGGAATACTGACAGGATAAAGGTGCTGAGTAAAGGCCATATGTTTTCATACTGTTGAAGAACACTTACTGAATATGCAAGATTTCTTTCAGGCAAGTAGTTCCACAGTCATTCTGTTGTTCTTTGACTGTTTGAGGCTATTCCTATCAAGAATCGTAGTGATCCTGTAACTGGTAACACCATAAAAGTAAGAGTGGCCATGCACAATTCTTACCTATTCTGTTTCTAGGCTATGAGGTGAACTAACATGCTGTGTGCAGTTCTGGAGCCCTCAGCACAGGAAGGACATGGAAGTGTTGAAGTGGGTCCAGAGGAGGGCCATGAGGATGATCAGAGGGCTGCAGCAGCTCTACTGTGAGGACAGGCTGAGAGAGTTGGGGCTCTGCAGCCTGGAGAAGAGAAGGCTTCGAGGAGACCTGATAGTAGCCTTCCAGTATCTGAAGGGGGCCTACAGGAAGGCTGGGGAGGGATTATTTACAAGGTCTTGCAATGCCAAGACAAGGGGCAATGGGTTTAAACTGTCAGAGGGGAGATTTAGACTGGATGTTAGGAGGAAGTTGTTTGCAGTGAGGGTGGTGAGACACTGGAACAGGTTGCCCAGAGAGGTTGTAACTGCTCCCTCCATGGAGGTGTTGAAGGCCAGATTGGATAAGGCCTTGAGTGAACTGTACCAGTGGGAGATGTCCCTGCCTATGGCAGGGGTTTGGAACTAGATGATCCTTGAGGTCCCTTCCAACCTTACCATTCCATGATTCTATGCTTATTAAGCAAGAGGGAAAATATTTTATTTGCTAACACAGTAAACAAATTACAAACATACCTACATTTAGTGAACCACCAGTGGTTCTTTTCAGATTCAAAAAAATAATTATCACATTGAGTAAGTATATTTACAACCAATCCTATTCCTGTCTTGCTTCATATAACTAAACTCATGTTTGTGTGGTTTTCAGTCTCCATGTCAAGGTAATCATCCAGTTGTCCTCATTCAAACCAAAACAGACTTTTCTTTTAGCAAATCCGTTGCAGTACTTGTTCAGTCTTGGCTATTTCAGTATTGTTGTTAAGAAAGAGACAAATGAGGAACCATCCCTTCTCCTAGTTAGTCCTGCAAGCAGTGCCATAGTTTCATAGCATATCTTTGGCTGGTCTGCTAGGACAGAACAGATAGAACAGATATAAGAGAATCTGCTAGTCCCAATGCCTCTGCAGCTCATTTACAGCTTGAGATAGGTAACTGTATGAGATGTGAGAGAAAGAGATGTGGGAGGTCTTTTTCTTTTATGACCTCCTGAGCATAGTCCTGCCACTCTGGTTTCTAGTTCCCCAGGCCCTGACACTTCATATTTATATGCTAAGACTCATTGGCAGAGAGAATGTAACCATGCTTTCCTTTCAGCTTACCATGGGGCTCCCAGAGGCCTATATGCCTTGCAGGCATAATACCTATTGCATTTATTATCAATATAGATATTTTCATCCCACCTATGGCTAAATCAATGCTAAAAATGCTGAGATATACAAACCGACTCATCATGATAAAGTCTGGAACCAGTAATAGCTGAGAAGGAAACAAATGTATCTGTGCTCGCTTTGTAGAACCTTGTTCAGTCTAAGAAATGTTATGGTTGTGCAAACACAGACAAAGAACCTCTGTATCTGAGCTCTTACCTTGCTCAACATCAAATAGACTAACTGTTCAATCTGCATCCTAGATCCTCAACTGCTTAGTGAGGGAAAACTCTCATTGAAGCCTGGCAGAAAGAACATATCATTTTGTCCAGAAACTCTGAATATGCAGTAGCAGCTGTGGGTTGTCAAATCCAGTGTTGGATTATACCCCACATCATATGCTTCAGCACTTCATACAGACTATGTTTAAATTAATTTTTAATTAGCTCATTATATAGATAGAAGATCTGTTCATCTCAAGTTTCATAACCACAACTTTGCCTACAGGTCTCTCTATCAGACAGTTGGATGATGCCAGCACCCAACTTGAGCTGGAAGTGCTCAAACCCTGCAGCAATGAGACTAGTATTAAAAACCCTGATAGTATCAGGCACCACCCTCCATTATATCATGATTGCATTTCCATCTTCATGCCCAACTTTCTTATGTACTATAAAGAGCTTGTGGAGGGTGGGGGTTCGTGATTGCTGGAAAACCTACATGCTGTTGAGAGCTGAAGATTATTTGACTGTGCATAATGGTGCTACCCATAATCTCTGCATAGATTTTGATGATTAAGTGCAAGTTTAGCCCACCCAAAGTGATTCATAACGAATTGTTGGTCCATAGATTGCAAACCACAGATCTTCTCCCTCTTCTGGTTGGAAAAGATTTTGTAGACCTGTAAGGCTAATGAAATGGGACAGTGCCAGTTGCCTGCAATAGGGTTAGGTGCTTTGGAAATACCTTCTCTTCTCTGTTCAGGATCTATCTCTTATTATGAGATGTATCCTACGTGTACACAGCTTGCAGCATGAATAGACGTGGCTGAGAAAGTCCTAGCTTTACAGATCTGGAACTAAGGTACATATAAAACCATCTGTTTGGGTCTGAACAAGAAATACATGGCACAATGAGGGCAGGCCACACATCACTTAAGATCAAAATGTTGTGCTTAACCAGAGATCGTCCTTATCCCTCTGACACCTACATGTTAACAGTCTCTTCACTAGATGTTTTCAGACTCATGAACATGTTCTAGTTGAAGCTACTAACTCACTCCAATGTTTTCAGGCACATTAACATGTTCTGTTTGAAGCTACTAACCCACTCCAATGTTTTCAGACACATTAACATGTTCTCCTTGAAGCTACTAACCCACTCCAATGTGTGACAAGTTGACAACTATTAGTAATGAGTTATTAAAAAACTTTGGGTTTTATTTTTTTTCCCTTCCACCAGACATACCCTTAGAAAATTAATTTCCATGAGACCAGGAGGGAATGGACATTTCACATGCTTCGGTACGACTTTTTAAGGAGAGTTGCACCACAGAAGAATAGCTTCAGCCCAATCAGATGGGAGGTAAAGGCTAGTAACTTAGCATGACACAAACCACAAGCTTGACTCAAAAGTTCTTGGGAAAAAAAATAAATTATGTTTTGTTCTTTATGCTACAACAAATCTTGTTGGGAGATTTAGACTGGATGTTAGGAGGAAGTTCTTTCCAGTGAGGGTGGTGAGGCACTGGCACAGGTTGCCCAGGGAGGTTGTGGCTACTTCCTCCCTGGAGGTGTTCAAGGCCAGGTTGGAGGAGGCCTTGAGTGAGCTGTACTAGTGGGAGGTGTCCCTGCTTATGGCAGGGGGTTGGAACTAGCTGATCCTTGAGGTCCCTTCCAACCTTACCATTCTACGATTCTATGATTCTATATTCAGTCTCAATTTAATTTCTATGAAATTCTGTTCTTGGCTGCATGGAACCATATTACACTTCAGTGATGGGAGATAATCCAACCTCAAAGACTGCATAAGCACTTCAGTGATGGGAGATAATCCAACCTCAAAGACTGCATAAGCACTGCTTCCACACCTCTAGAATTTTGTAATAAATTGAATCAACTGAACACAAGGGGGAGAGGGGAATAGGTCATGGCAATGAGCAGATCTGAATGAGTGGTGAAACCAATGACTCTTCTTAGTCTCTAATTTCATTCTTGTTCAGTGTTTGTCTAGGAAGAACAGAGCAAGGAATGTCTAAGGGTTTATATAGGCTGTTTCTTTAGGTCTATAGTAGGAAGCTAAATCTGAACAGGAAGCTCTGCTATAAAGCAGAAGGGGAGACTGATTTGCTATAGGGATATCATGGTTTGGTTTTTTTTTTATGTGTAACAAAGGAAGATAGTGACTTTCTTCAAAGTCCATCTGTTTGAGATCATTCATCGTTATTGATTTCCATTCCAATCCTTCCAGATTCTCTATGAGTTAATGGCATTCAAGGACCAAAGCTTTGTGATATATTTGCTGTGGTTTTATCAAAAGTGTACAAAGTTTCACCTCTTCTCTACTTCTTGATCGTGGTGAGCCTGAGGATCCAAAACTGAGCTGCACCAAAGCATTTCAGTATCCCATTTCACTGTAAACTCACGTTAAACTTGCTATTCTCTTTGAAGTCATCAGAAAAACCCTGACTGACATCAACCGAGTACCTGGTTCTGTGTCTCTGACAAAATTACTGCTTGTCTGGTATAGCAGTCTCTGTGGCCGCTGAAAGAGAACAGCTAAGACAGTTTCTCAGAGGCTGGGAATCCTTAGAGCCCAGGTAATTCACCCTCTAACTAGCCTGGCATCTCCTTTTCCTGTTCTTTTCAACTTGTTCTAACCTGTTAGTACCACTGGCACTGTGTCATAGGTCTGTTCTGAATAGTCGGTAAGCGTACAGAGGGATGGAGATAACTGTTAGACGTGAAAGGGGGGAGGTAAGCAACTGTTTTGCTTGCCCAGGAGATGGAATATGCTCTCAGCGCTGGCTATTTCTCTGAATATAGATGTTGCAGAGGATTTTCTGCAAGAGACAGACATCCTGCCTCCAAAAATAACTTGTGCCTGATCTTTTAAAACCCTTCGTAATGTACCTTGCCAGTTATGTTGCTGAGCAGGTGGGTTGAGAGGATTATTTCAGCTGTGGCAATCAGTTTACACCTTGAACCACAAGATCGGATTACTTTTGGTATTTAATTTTGAAATATTTCCCCCAGATGTACTCTACCTTTTCACATTTCCCGGATGAATTTAATTTTCTTATTTCCTGCTCTTATTTCCAAGTTTTCTCTGGTCCCCTGTGTTAATTCTCTGTCTTCACTTACGCTTACAACGTTTCCTGATTTAGTATCATCTGCAAATTTGATTACTGTATCAGCTTTTTATATTACTCGGTCAGTAGTTTAAAAACATTGCTAACATATTAAAAACTGGAACTCAACAAAGTCTCTGGAAATTTCCAAAGGGAAAGTTCCCTCAAATCCTTTATTCTTGAGGAGTATGTGTATAGTTAATGTAAATTACATAATTGAATATAGAATCATAGAATCATAGAATGGTAAGGTTGGAAGGGACCTCAAGGATCATCTAGTTCCAACCCCCTGCCATAGGCAGGGACACCTCCCACTAGTACAGGTTACTTAAGGCCTCATCCAACCTGGCCTTNCATTGCAAGACCTTGTCAATAGTCCCTCCCCAGCCTTCCTGTAGGCCCCCTTCAGATACTGGAAGGCTACTATCAGGTCCCCTCGAAGCCTTCTCTTCTCCAGGCTGCAGAGCCCCAACTCTCTCAGCCTGTCCTCACAGCAGAGCTGCTCCAACTCTCTGATCATCCTCGTGGCTCTCCTCTGGACCCACTCCAACACTTCCATGTCCTTCCTGTGCTGAGGGCTCCAGAACTGCACACAGTACTCCAGGTGAGGTCTGACAAGAGCAGAGTAAAGTGGCAGAATCCCCTCCCTTGCCCTGCTGGCCACGCTGCTCCTGATGCAGTCTAGGACTCAGTTGATATGGTCAAGACTACTCAATAGAAATTGCTAACATCAATTAATGCTTTCTTTGCTCTGAAAGACAGCCTACAGACATCTCAAAGGTGTGAAATAGCATAATTGGTGAGTGGAGCAAGGTCGTACAACTGAATGGGTGAGTTTTTATAGGAAGGCTGTAGCAAAGGAGTATTCAAAGCTATCACAAACGTACTTCCTGTTGTAGGTGAAAAAATAAAGACTGCAGTTGGAAAAGACTCAGAGACAAGCTCGATACTTCTTTTAAGGAGCAGGAACAATGAAAGAAGTGGTAAAGAAAGAAGACACAGGCAGTATTTTGTGGTGCTCTAAAATAGTGGTTTGAACTTCATTTATAGTGAGTGGATCCCACGGAGCTCAGCAGGAAGAGCATGAAAAGAGAAAAATATTTGAAATGGCCACTGAAACAAAGGGAGTAAGAAAGCTGAGACAGAAGGTAAAAAAGATGTGTTGATTTAGCTGACAGAACAGATAACTAATGTATAAACTCTGAGCAGTAGAATAAAGAAAAGACTGAATTTTTAAAAGTTTTTAGACCCAGTTTTATGTTATCATCTAAGCAAATCTACTTGAATATTTCAGGTGCCTTTGCTTTAAATGATTTACTAACATGTGATCCATCACACAGCGATGTGATTTTTTTGCCCTGTTCAGCAGTTTAGTTAGAAGTTTGTCTGGCAAGTTCTTTATGCAACCTCTTTGTGCTTGCAACCTCGTGGTCCTTACAGGTTATTTATTCCTGTACTTGTCTGACTTTTGTGCCTTTCTGAATTGTTTGTCTTTCCTTACCTTTTGTGATTGTCTGTATTCTTACTACAGAAGAAAGAATGTAGTGAGATATTTTCCTATTTCTTTTTGCGATAGATGTCGCCTGCATTCTGTTTTTATTTCTCAGCTTCTACCATTTTGTATTTTAAATACTTTATTAGGCCTAATCCTGAACCAGGTGCTAGGTGCTGAGCAAGCAAAATAGGAAAGCATGGGCTTTGTCCCAGTGAATTTGCAGCTTATTGAATTTCATTGCATATTCAGCTGTTCTGGTGTTTGGAACACATAACATCGTATTTAAAACGTTCACAGTGTTCTAAAACATAGCCTTCACCAAATGAGTATTAGTAAATATACTTTGACTAAATTGACTAAACTGGAGAAGTTAGCTGAGTGCTCTGACTGTTTTTCAAACAATGTCTAATTTCAAAGACCACAGGAAAGTAATGGTCATCTAGAATTTAAACTAAAGTGGTGCTGTTTGTACAAGATCTTGTCATGAAGCCCAAAGCTTTTTTGTGTAGGATATTCACTGATTTTGTGAAGGGTCTCACTGTGTGTTCACACTGCTTTTCCAAGCATGGGTCTGAACAGGTAGAGTCTCAGTAGAGAACAATTATGATTATCATAGAATCATAGAATGCTAAGGTTGGAAGGGACCTCAAGGATCATCTAGTTCCAACCCCCTGCCATAGGCAGGGACACCTCCCACTAGTACAGGTTACTCGAGACCTTCTCCAACCTGACATTGAACAACTCCAGGGAGGGAGCAACCACAACCTCCCTGGGCAACCTGTTCCAGTGTCTCACCACCCTCACTGCAAAGAACTTCCTCCTAACTTCCAGCCTAAATCTCCCCTCTGCCAGTTTAAACCCATTGCCCCTTGTCCTGTTATTGCAAGATAACAATAATAAATAACTAAATAATCCCTCCCCAGCCTTCCTATAGGCCCCCTTCAGATACTGGAAGGCTACTATCAGGTCTCCTCGAAGCCTTCTCTTCTCCAGGCTGCAGAGCCCCGACTCTCTCAGTCTGTCCTCATAGGAGAGCTGCTCCAGCTCCTAATTATATTTTTAAAGAGGTCTATCTCTTAATCTAGAGCAATTGTCCACATCTGTAATCATAGCTATGCTTAGTAATCAGTTATATTAGGAGTGGGAGCAGTGGGGAAAGGAGATCAGCTTGTAGTTTGTAGAGAAAAAGAGTCTGAGTTGGAAGGGGTCAGATCAGAGACTTGCCTGTAAATGAAAGGCCAGCTCTCACTAGGCTCTAGACCAGTGGGGGGGAAAAACAAAACAAAACAAACAACAAAAGAAACAAACAACCCCCCCAAATCTCACCACCCCTGAGGAAAAAAAAAAACCAACCCAAAAAACCCCAAACACCTCAGTGCAGTTCTCTTGTAACCTCACTTATTAGGCAATTTTAATATAGCTGTAATACACTCCCTTCAAGCCAGATCTTGGGTAAGACCTTAGAAATGCTCAGCTGTGCCATGTGGCTTGTAACGAATATCACAAAGTATTGATTTATTCCATAACCACTCCCTGCCATGTGTTACGTAAATAATGATGTTTGATAGAGTGTGTGGTTCTTCACGCTGTAATGCATAGGTCTTGGGGAGGTCTGGAGTCAAAAGATGAAAGCCCAACTGCCTTCAGTTGTCCTCAAAATCTGTGCATGAGGCTGCAGCTGCACACACATGCACCAAGCCCTTCCCTTTTGAGTGCGTTTTGTAATGATGATTTTAATGTTTTATCTGATTCTGATCTAGGCACACACAAAAATCTAATTACATAACTTTGAGTTTTCTGAGGCTTTTTTCTCTCTTTAGCACTGTCAGTAATCTCCATTGGGGGAAAAAAAAAAAAAATCAATTCACAGTGCTTTCACTGCATGTGCTCACATTTATACAGATTCAACCCAGAAAAAAGCGTGCAGTCTGAAAACTCCACTAATTGTACTTCAGCTGGGAGGTTGCAGAGCAGCCTCATTCTGTTTTCCCACAGCCAAAAGAAGGCCTCAAGGCCAAAGTATCACCTCAGATTCCTTTTGATCTCAACTTATATTTTATTAACCCTTTCAACTTCACCGAAAGCGTGCAAGGAAACACGTATATTCCTTTTCATATAAAACCACCATTGTCCTTACATCTTGCGTGCAAATGTATGGACAGTTTTTCATACAAAGGATTATTTAGATGTAATCTATATGCCTTGTGAGTTTCAGATAAGAAGAGGCAGGCAGCATTTATTCTGCGATGTTTATGATTTATTCCCCTTTTATTTTCTCTCTTTAACTCCATCCAAAATATTTCTGAAAGTCTTAGTGAAATATAATACTAGACGCCTTTAATGGCACCTTTTCATCTCTCAATTGCAGAGTGCTTTTCAGGGCTTAATTAAATTTTACAGCATGCCTTTCAGGTGAGTGTAATTTGAATGCATCCATTCCTGTTTGTTAGGAAACTGAGGCAGGGAGTGGTGATTAACTTAAGGCTTTGAGCCAAATAGAATGGCAGAGTGAGAATTATGGCCCTGGAGATTTGATTAGTATATGTAATTCCAGCACGATTTGGTTCTTAAAGACTTCATCAAATAAATGGCAAAAATGATACTTTCCTGATCTCACAGAGGAGCCAAACAGCTTCTCCAAACTCTTCCTTTCTGATAGCTAGTGGTTTTGTGCCTCAGTTGAGTTTTGGGGCCTCTCAAATCTTTGGGTACACCAGGTGTATTCTCAGCCTTCCAACATGATCAGAAGAAAACAAGTGGAAAGTTACACTCTACCTCCATCCAGCATCTTCTCAGCTTATTGTGCAGGCCTTTCATCCCTTTTTACTGACAGTCCTGTTACAGTGGGATTTGAATGCATCCCTCAACTCTTAAAGTCGCGGTCTTCTACATGATGAACTCTGTAACTTCAGTTGTGAAAGACACGAGGCTCCTTGCCTGGTCCTTGCCAGTAGTGGATGAGGAATTTTTCATCAATCTTCTCGCTGGAAAGTATTGACAGCTGCCTGTCCTCATCTGCAAATAGGCAGGTGAAATGGAAGAAAGCTGCTGGGAAGACAGCAGCTACTGGGAGGAAAGTGTTCATTTATCCTGCACATACATCTTACAAAGATCTTTTATAGATTCGACCAGCAGCAGCTAGGACTCAAACACAATTACTGATGATTCTGTAGGATAGACCATAAAGCATGATACAAGAATGGGTTAGGAAAGTGGGGAGATATACTTGCTGAGCCCCAAGTCATTATGGGTTGAAAATCATACCTGCTTTGACCAGAACCTGTCAAAGGAATGGAGGTCTGTGAGTGCCTCACGCATGTCTGGCTCCCCATTTTATGCTCCTATCTGCAGAGGATGGTATTATCTAGCCTGTCTGGCAGACCTGGAAACTATATATGCTGGAATTTAAAAAGTGGGGTATGGCCTTTTCTTTGAAGATATGTGAAACAGAACTGAAATCAAGCACGTGAGAGATCACACAGATACAGCGTGCAGGCTGAGTGTGCCCCTTCCCTTTGTACCAGACATTATAGCGAGAGAAGGTCTTCTGGCTGTGAGACAGACTCATAACAAGAAGAGCAACACTTTTAATGAGTTGAGGGATCTGTCTTGGGAAGAAGGTGTGAATTAGTTTTTCACTGTCTCAGTAGAGAAGCCAAAGACTGAATGATGCCACTCTGTCATGAGGAATTGGTCTCAGTTCTAGAGGAAAGAGGGAGGACGTTCTTGCTGCTGAATGCATAGCTCTTTGCAACCTGGCTCTGCTGGAACCTGAGTCCAAACTGGATAAGCACAACCCCATCTGGACTTTTTGTAGCCTGAGCAGAACTCATGTCCCTCCAGGTAGGGTATACTATGTGGTATATAGTATGTTTTCAGTGTGCTGCAGAGCAGTTGGTCAGTAGCCACTAGGTAGGGTGTAAAGGAGCCAGAGAAGTTTTCTATTTCCAGCACTCTCTGCCTGATCTCCTGAAATTACATGCCTGAGTGAAATGGCTCCTCATAGTTCTGCTGAGGCAAATCTTCTGTTGCCGTTTTATGAAACGAGCACTGCCTGGTTTGTCTTTTTAGAAGAATAATGTGATCAGAGTACAAATGAAGCCATGCAATTGCTCAGTAGTTTTTGTGCTTACTGTTGATCATCTTTTTAACACCTTTCTTTTCTCCTTCACTCTGACCTCTTTAAATAGTGAAGTCAACAGCTGTGGCCATGTGCATGGGACATACTTTGACAGCAGCAGGACTCAACTAACAGACTCTGGAACATATTATTTCAACAGCGTCATCTGGGCTCTTCTATTGAAGAGCTCTTCTGTGTTGAAGGTTGAAGGCCTTACATTTTCTCTCCTTTTCATCTTTCCACTACACCAGCACTGCAGAGTGACCTTAAAGTATATGTAGGAAAACGGGCCTTGGGGACAGGCTTTGCTTCAGGGTTAGAAACCCAGACTTTTTTAATTTACAAGTGCTTGGCTCTGTGTAAATCTGTTTAAGTAGCCTGACTTCACATCAAAGTATTTGAGTTGTACTCGATAAGAGCAAAAGTGTCATTGCATAAGCAAAACACACATTCCCTTTGGGAATAGCAGGCAGAGACCTGAGCACAGTGCACCTTAGAGGATTTGTTGCTACTTTCAGTGACAGATGGTTGAGTTTGGGTGTTTTTTGGTTTTGGTTTTTTTACATTACTACTATTCCTCCAGATTAAAACCTCAGCAACAAATGTGATTTTGAGCCTCGCTTATGACTAAGACTATTTTGCAAGGCTCCTTTGAAATCTCTCTGTGGGGCTGAACTACTGACTTGGGAGCCTCAGAGCCACTGGGAAGGAGTGTAGAAAGTGCAAAGTGTCCAGAAGCCTAATTCACCTCTCATAGAGCACTCCTATTGACCTCACCACCTGAATCCCTCAGCTGTCAGGAGGGCCATGGCAAGAAGTCAGTTATGTGTATCAGGAGGAATTTCTAGCAATCCCATGGTGGTGGGTAAAGGTAGAGGAATTCCTATAAGCACAGTGAATTTCCTCAAGATCAGGATACACCCCAGCTACTCATTAGGAATGATTCCAAAGTGGTGTTTAAGTGTTTAGCTTTCAGGACCATCAGCTATACCTTTCATTTGTCCTTTGAAGATTGTTTTTTTTTTTTTTTGCTCTGTAAAATGACTTTTTAAATGGCAAACAAGTGCACAGGCACACAATCAACTGAAAAGGAAAAAGGAAAAAAGAAAAAGAAAACAAAATGTCATAGGAAGAAGCTGAGATTCTATCTGTTTTATTGAATGATCCTGGAATACAGCAACAAGGGGACAGTTGCATGCTTAATCATCTCACTCTTAAAAGTGAAGACGACGCTTGACAACAAAGTGCATTGATATGAATGTAGGAGTTGAGGAAAGGGAAAAAAACCTAAGGAACAAAATAAGCATAAAATGTAAACAAAACTCTGGTAGGAGTATTTGTAGTGACAGATGCTTTGGTAGATAGGGCAAAAAATATATTCCTTTCTCCTAAAGGGAAATACGTGGAAGTCCATCAAATAAACTTTGTCCTGGCATATTTTATTTTTGCATGGAGGAAAAGGAAAAGATCTTTTTTGATGTGGGCTTTTTTTTTTTTTTTTAACTTTTCCTNGTATCAGAGAGGGGGCTAATTGTCAAGGTTATATCTCCAAAGATGATTGATGTGAGGCTGGGTTTTTCTGTCAGCCTGTCACAAAGCAGGAATGTTTAATGTTCTCATTATTGGTTACGCTGTTGTGTATATTTCTCTGTCAGCACTGCGGACCCATCTGAACTGCCAAGGCACTTCAAAGCCCTTCAGGTCATTTATCATCCTCCTGACGCTGCGAATGTTCAGCCTCAGCTGAGTGCCAGGGATTTGTTATGACTTGAGAGCCAGCTGACAGACAGGTCTGCTGCAAAAAGGATTCCTTTTTGTCACACTGCGAAAACATCAATGTTCCTATAATGGCCTACAACTGTCAAAGGGGACTGCCACCTGACAGTTGTGTGGTCTCACTAATTTGCAGCCCGGTGACTTGTTTCCTTGAGTTTAGATTCAGTTACGGTGTCACATGCAAACAGGTCACCATCTGTCGTCCTGTGCCAGGGGGCACATGGTAGGGGGTGGAGAGAGAGAAGGAGGAGGAAAAGATGAAGTGGCAAACTGGGGGTGGGGGAGATGCAAGGGGAAAATATAAACCCCTATGCAAATAAAAGCTGGGTCTTTCTTTCAGATTCGGGTTTCCTGAATGTTTCTGGCCCACCACCACGTGAATCTCTGAAAGTTGTGATGAAAATCAAGGCAAGGAAAGAAAGGACCTTGCAAACAGCCAGAGCTAGAGAGGGGAGGGGGTGGAGGGGAGCGAGCGAGAGAGAGAAATATCAGGGCTTTGTTTCCTTTCCCAGGCCATGACATGATTAATCGTTTTCTTCTGATCTAATTTTGGAACATGAAAAACAGCACATTTGTCTTGAAGAAAAATGATGTGCCGTACTGCGCAGATGGAAATTTCGAGCAATGAAAAAGATTAAAGTGAAATTCCACTCCTTAGACCTAATCATGAGTTGTAGATTATTCTGTCGTTCTAACCAGATGGTAGGCTTGATTCCACAACCCCCTTCTTATATTAATGAATACTAGACTGTTATATTTGACTTAGGTAAGTGAAATGTCTATCAAGCCTAATGGACTGCCAGCCAGCATAACACATGTTGTACCACTGAGGGTCCTTGCTGCATTTTTCATGTTTTATACTAATGTAGAACATTTTGTTTCCTACTGTTTTCCATCATTGTCACTGTTTGCTAAATATTTTCACATGTAGGGGGAAAAAAGTAAAAAACTTGTGTCCAGAGCTAATTTCCTCGCGTTGGTCTCAGCTATAATTCTGCAAGTAAAACAGTCACCCGAAGCAATGCATACAAGAACTCAATAGTAACTTGATTAAGTTCACAGTCAACAAGACTGCACTAGGCTGTATGTTAACAAACCTAATTATAGGCAGCATGGTGATAAATTGTGCAGGGTGCATGTAGCACATCTCTGAGGTCATGTCTAGAAAAGAAGTTTTGCCCCAGGGGACAGGGATGGGGTGTCATTTCTAAATAAAGTAAACACAGGTTCACCCATGTTTCCCATTGGGTTGCCTTCCGCTTTCTTACAAATGTTTTTCTAGCAGGGGTGTCCCAAGAGGTCCTCACAAGAACGGAAAAGCAGATGAGCAGAGGAATGAAAGCCTGGGGTATTCTTTTTAACCTTTCCCACTGTGCAGTCCTGTGACCACCACATAATTTCCACCACAGTTAGACTTGTCAAAGGCACGGGTACTAGTAATCATGTGTTAGGATGGATGCCACCACTTGTGCTCACAAACTATGTTATCATTCTCACCATTTAGCTCGACAAAATAATACTTGTCATGTGAGCCAAATATGAGACCTCTTCCTTCTACAGGAAGTAAAAAGTAAGAATCTCTGGTTTCTCATGCCAAAAAAACATCATCAGGGCTTCCGTTGCACCCGGCATGGGTATGGCTACCTGCCGCCTTTTCTACTGAGGAGGACACCACCAGGTAGAGCAAGCATCTAATTTTAGGCATTGGGAAAATAAAAAGAATGAATGGATTGAGTTCCTTTTTGCATAACAGAAATGAAGTCCAGAAATTTAAGTAAGTAGGCAAGAGTTGTCCAAACCTGGGCATACTAGAATGTGATAGATATAGTAAAGTTTTAGATGTTCATTCAGGCTGAAGAAGTCCTAGTAAAGAAAGAGCAAGGCACCAAAACACATCTAATCAAGTAACTAGGAAGTTTACGTACGAAGAGGAAAATCTTTTTGATAATGGAATGCATCTAAAGCTTACATTGTTGCTTTAGTGAATTTGTTTTCAGGTTTTATTAAAACTGTCACTTAAGATTGGAATCCCAAACTCCTCAGGGCATGCCTTCCTCAGCATAATCAACTTTGACATTGACTGCTGAATAAGGACTTTGGGATTTCTCCATGGAATAAACACAAATGGCGCTCCAGTGTGAGTATCCTATGCTTTGGACTCTCTTTACTGACAATTTTCCACGTAACATTTTTTGAAAGGATGAAGTGAAGAAGTCCTGAGCAGAATGCCTGTGTTTTGCCTATTAAATCTTGCCCACATTAAAACTAAATGAATTGAAAGGCTCGTATTAGTATGTCTCAAAATATTTTTTAGTCGTAATTAATTTCATTTAAACAAACAAACAGTATCACAGTATCACAGTATCACCAAGGTTGGAAGAGACCTCAAAGACCGTCAAGTCCAACCCATCACCACAGACCTCAAGACTAGACCATGGCACCAAGTGCCATGTCCAAACACGCCTTGAACACCTCCAGGGACGGTGACTCCACCACCTCCCTGGGCAGCCCATTCCAGCAGTCAATGACTCTCTCAGTCAAGAAC
>VWZE01019820.1:24989-36436 GCA_013396675.1 Eubucco bourcierii
CTCAAGCACCTCAATGTCCTTCTTCAATTGAGGGGCCCAGAACTGGACACAGGACTCAAGGTGTGGCCTAAGCAGTGCAGAGTCCAGGGGGAGAATGACCTCCCTGCTCCTGCTGGCCACACTATTCCTGATGCAGGCCAGGATGCCATTGGCCTTCTTGGCCACCTGGGCACACTGCTGGCTCATGTTCAGGCAGGTGTCAATCAGCACCCCCAGATCCCTTTCTGTTTGGCTACTCTCCAGCCACTCCCACCCCAACCTATAGCTCTGCATGGGGTTGTTGTGACCAAAGTGCAGCACCAGGCACTTGGATTTATTGAATGTCATCCCCTTGCTGTCGAGGTCCCACTGCAGAGCCCTTCTGCCCTCCAACCCAGCAACATCAGCCCCCAGCTTGGTGTCATCTGCAAATTTGCTGGTGACTGACTTGATGCCCTCGTCCAGAACCAACCAACCAACCTAACTCACCATTTTTTGTATTCATACTGATTGGTTCTGTCCAGGAATACAAACCAAAATATCAAGATGTTTTCACCACATTTCTGTTATGCTTGAATTTTAGATTCTGTCTTAGTCTTCCTTAGAACTTGATCTCATGGGAATAAAATTTTCTTTGATCATTCGAATGCAAAATGTTGCGTGGCAGTTTTTTTCCAACTCTTTTAGGACAAAATTTCCACTTATCCTGTGTTTACTGAGAGCAGTATAGAGGAGTAAGTTACCCTTTTAAAATGATCTGTGCAGATTACCAGCCTGTGTAGTTCATAACCTCTGGGGGAAACTGGTTTTTTGCAGTGTTTCTTCTCTTCTGTGCAGGGTGTGTGGAGCTGAGTTGGCAGTGAAGGGAAAGTAATTTGTTCCTGACAAGGGCCAGTAGCAGACTATTTCTTCACTGGAAGAAAGTGACAATCAAGCAGGAAATTGCAACTGCAGTTCCTTATTTGAACTGATCCTTCTTAGGAGCTAGTAGACCTATCTTAACTTAGCCTTTAGCTTGTTTTCCTTCATCTCACAATTTTGCTATCCGTGAAATGTCAAGGACCTTGAATTCCTGCAGCGTTTACAGTTTGGCCAGTGGAACTTGAGGCCTGCTCAGTGTTGCAGCTTTACAATTTTATTGTGAAAGTAGCACAGGAAAGGCAGGCATTGCTCTTCCCTAGTAGCAGTTCCTGAGAATGATTGCAGCTTAAGAAGAGGACTTTGACATACTGAAGACAGTAGCACATCTGAAAGGGAGCACACACTGTCTTTTGTTGTCGAATCCTTACTAAGCCAACCTGTTTCCAAGCACAGGGGTGGATAGATATATAATTGTTCTATAGCTATACATAAGCCTAGGAAGGTGTTTGTCTTCCTGGAAGAGTGCATTACAACCTTTCCGTTCTACAGTGGATCGCCACCACCCTGCTGTAACTTTGACCTATGACAAGTCATGGGAATGGCATATAAAGGTTCAGTGTGCTCAGTAAGGGTGCCTAGGAAGGCAGGGCAGTGACCACACTGAACACCTATACAGATTTGGAAGGAGGTTACCTACAGCAGCGTCAGCCAGATGCTTGCCAGTTTCCACATGCTGAAACTCTGCATTGAGTGTCCAGAGCTTGGATGTTCATGCTCATGTTTCAAACCAGTATGAACACATAGGCCTTATGACTCTGAATCAGCCTGATGTTAACTTTCTGAAAACAAGAATCTGTGTCTCCTAGCATTTCTTATGAGAGGATCACTAATGTGGTGGATACCCTTCTAAAATCCTAGGCCATCCAAAGATGGCTTTTCCATGCTGCTTCCACACACCCTACCCTTCTTGGTTGCCTGCCTTACTTCTGAGAAAATGACTGTATTCATCCTTCTGGCCTGAGTCTCACATCATCTGATGCCAGAGCCATTTCCCCCTAGGGCAAAGTGCTTCCTTCTTTCTGGTGGGACTAGGGGTGAGAGAGGAAGGGACATGATCTTCCTCATCTGAACTGCAAAACCATTGCTTACAGGTTTTGTTTTTTTCTTTTTCTTTTTTTTTTCCCCCTTCGTCAAACATTTATTTCCATTTTACACATATTCCCAGCTTCCTGTTCTCCATGCAGTCTTCTCACCTTTGTACCCTGTAACTTTCAGCAGTTTGTTTCTTTCCTTTCAGATGTGCTCAAGGCACAGCAAAAGTGATACCATCTAATACAAACTTCCCTGTTTGCTGTATCATAAAATATAGTGCCTGGTGTGTCCATTCCCCTCCTGTCATCGAGTGCCAGCTTCAGCAGGGCTTACTACCTCCAGGTTCTTCCTGCTGTCATTTTCACTTCCCCCCCAAAGACTAAACATTTAGAAACCAAGAAACCCTAACTGAGATCCTAAGTAACACTTGAACCATGCTGATCTTAGGTAAACAATTCCCACAGTGTTACCATTCCTGACATTGAAAGAGCAGATCAGTGAAAGAAAAAAATGTGCATACAAATTCTCAGTAATCAGGCAGCCAGCTAGTTTCTAAATATTGAAAAATTCCTTTAGAAGCCATTAATTTTGTTTATGTTTAAACTGACATACAAGCTAATGAGCCTACCATTTACTCATTAAAGACTTTTACCCCATTTTTAATAGGGGCTAATGATTTAAGGCTTAATTTAGGGAGCACAACAAAAAAATGTAAATCCTGGGTACTTTTCTGTCTCTTTCTTACATAAATAGTTAAATATTTAAACTTTTCTTCATTAAGCTGCTTTGTGCAGTTTACCCAGCAGACAAGTAAAAGCAGAAATTCAGCAAGGCCAAGTGTAAGGTCCTGTACCTGGGTAGGTACAATCCCAAGCACAATTCCAGGCTGGGTGATGAATGGCTGGAGAGAAGCCCTAAGGAAAAGGACCTTGGAGTCTGGGGTGATGAAAAGCTCAACATGAGCCTGCAGTGTGCACATGCAGCCCAGACAGCAACCGAGTGCTGGGCTGCATCAAGAGCAGTGTGGCCAGCAGGGCAAGGGAGGGGATTCTGCCCCTTTACTCTGCTCTTGTCTTGGAGTACTGTGTGCAGTTTTGGAACCCTCAGCACAGGAAGGACATGGAAGTGTTGGAGTGGGTCCAGAGGAGGCCACAAGGATGATCAGAGGGCTGCAGCAGCTCTGCTGTGAGGACAGACTGAGAGAGTTGGGGCTCTGCAGCCTGGAGAAGAGAAGGCTTCGAGGGGACCTGATAGTAGCCTTCCAGTATCTGAAGGGGGCCTACAGGAATGCTGGGGAGGGATTATTTACAAGGTCTTACAACGACAGGACTAGGGGTAATGGGTTTGAACTGGCAGAGGGGAGATTTAGACTGGATGTTAGGAGGAAGTTCTTTCTAGTGAAGGTGGTGAGGCACTCGCACAGGTTGCCCAGGGATGTTGTGGCTGCTCCCTCCCTGGAGGTGTTCAAGACCAGGTTGGATGAGGCCTTGAGTGAACTGTACTAGTGGGAGATGTCCTATGGCAGGAAGATGTCCCATGGAGATGTCCCCTGTGGCAGGGGGTTGGAACTAGCTGACCCTTGAGGTCCCTTCCAACCTTACCATTCTATGATTCTAAACTACCCATCAACCTTTGGACAGATTTTTTTTTTTCCCCAAACACATGCCTGTGTGGGAGGTGGTATTAGGTGCTGAAGAAACACTTGATCCTTTATTGACTATAACCCAGCCTTTCAGCATAAAACTGGGTGTATATTTTAACTGAAAGGTAAAAACTATCTCTTAGGTAAGCAGCATCATTTCTTGCTTAAACAGGGCTTTAGACACCCATCTCTTTCCAAAGTATAGGTTGGGATGTGCCAGGAACCTGATTTGCCTTAATGTCTCTGGTAAGGCTCACCTAGGACCCCCACCCACAACCCTTGGCTACAGGTCCAGTAGTCCCATTTGGGCTCAGACTTAGACAGCTGTCCCCTATGCAAAGTTCTAGGTGTTCCTCTGCCGTCCATCTACTGCCCTGGTTTGCTGACTGGTTTTCTAGGGTGAACTCCAGACCGTGCTGGCAAGGTAGTTTTGTCTCCTGCCCTGTGTCCTGACTGGAACTTATGCCTGTGCCCTCTCCTTGCCGTGCTTTTTAGGAGAATCCTGCCCCTGACTATCTCGCCTTACTTGGGACAGTCAGTGGACCTCATCGCAACTGCCAGCTGTTCAGACCGGGTGGGGCTGCACTCAGGTAACCCATGTTTCCCAGCTTGTTCACTTCTTGGAGAAGCTCTGTTCTTGCTGCTTCCTGGTGAGCAGCTTTAAGATTCAAGATCTATAGTATGCAGTGCAGGAGGAGAGCTCCCGGGCAGCCTTCCTTCAGTCAAGATCTGGCCCCTGTGTGACCCCATCCTGTGTTCCCTACTCAAGAAAAACAGACTCTGCTTGAATATCTCACTGCTACACATAGTAAAATTTTGCTCAGGGCTTTAGCACCACAGTTGAAGACTTGCTCTCAGGTTCATGACCATGGGTTTTCAAGGGGCTAGAAACAAGACCAGTATTGATTTTACTTGGTTGTGCAACTGTACAAGTAGTTCCTGGCTCAGCACGTAATATCTTTTTGTTTTCTAGGCGTAGAACTCTTTTAAACATGCTGTGCTACTTTGTGCAGATTCAGAATGGCCTCCCTGCCCCCATTTATAGAATTGTAGAATTGATTCAATTGGAAAAAAGCTTTAGGAGCACAGAATCCAATAATCATCTAGCTCTACCAAGTCTGGTGCTAAACTATATCCCTAAGCACCACATCTGCACATCTGTGTATTTTTTAAACACCTCCAGGGATGGGAATTCAACCACCTCCCCAGGGAGCCTGTTTCAGTGCTTAAGAATCCTTTTGGTGAAGAAGTTTCTTCTAATGGATCAGGACCTTTCCTCTCATCTCACAGCTTATTACTAAGGAGAAGAGATCAACACCCATCTAGCTACAGTATCCTTTCAGGTAGTTGTAGAGAGAGAGAGTCTGCCCTGAGCCTCCTTCTCTTCAAACTAAACAATGCCATTTCTCTCAGTTGCCCCTCAGAAGATCTGTTCTCCAGACCCTTCACCAACTTCATTGCCCTTCTCTGGACACCCACTCCAGGACCTCAGTGTCCTTCTTGCAGTGATTTTCCCTGATGCAGTGATAATTTTATAGAGAATTTTAAAAGTTCTCCTAGATGAGGTGCTGTCTTTTATATTCCTCAAGGAGAGCATAATTTCTTTGAGGTTCTGTAGATATACACTGGACTCTGAAAAAAGAAGTATTTCTAAATGAAACAGTTGAACAACCAGCCTGTAGAGCAGTTGTTATTATTGAGTTTTAGCCTAATTGGAATATTTTGATGGAGAAAATCACACTGTAGGCTGTGAAAGGAAAACATGGTGATGTCCACTCATAAGCATGCCGAGGTGTTTAAGAAAAGAACTCAAAACATTAGATAAGACAGAGTCTGTAGGGGCACAGCATCTCGGGCAGTCTGGCTTCTCTCTGGTATATTAACCTCACTAACCACTTTTCTTCTAACCTCCCCTGGCCGATCCTCCTAATTTACCTTGAGCATAAGGCAAACCTTGGGGTAAGGTACAGGGGTAGGGAGAAGGTGGAAGGGTGGTTGGGAGCCCCTCCTGGGGTCTCTGGTTTCTGGGAGGGGAGTTGTGTTTCTGTATTCCCTTTTACTTGTCTATGTCTGTAACTATTCCTGTCTATAGTGTCTATCTCTGCTTGCACATTGTGCTGAGCTGTAAATAGAGCTTCAGTCCTTAACTTCCAGCCGGCTGAGTTCTAGTCTGGGTCATTTTACAAAGTGTGTGTGGGGGGTGGGGAACTCCCAAACCATCACAGAGGCATATACTCAAAACAAATTCATATCAAATTTCTCAGAAAACCTGACAGAAGAGTACTTGAATAAAGGTTTCAGTGTTATTGGTGGGTAGCCAACCCAAGCTGGTAATAGCAGATGACTGTGGCTAAATACTGACATTTCCTTAGTCCTTTGTTTTCCTCTTTCTGGAATGTTGGTTCTGAGACTGCATTCCTAAAATTAATCTCCAGATTGATGTAAGATTAATCATAGACTTGTACTTTTATGGAGAAGTAGCCACTGGGGGGAAAAAAAAAAAACAAATATCTTGCTTACTTCAATCTTGTGACATGGCTGTTGATAAAATCCAATGCATGTTTGTGTCAGGGGCAAGAAAATGCAGGCCAAAAGTCTGATTTATATGATCAACTGTAGAATTTAAACAATAAATTGCCATTAATCTCAATGAGAATTATTTAGCTAAACCCCTGTATCCTTTCAAAAATATACCAGTGTCTTGCTACTAATTTTGTCATGTTCTTACATAGTGACAGATTTTGTAAAACTACTTCCATGTATTAACAAAACCCCAAAGTGCCATACTGATGAATAGCAGTAAAAAAGTAGAAGGCAACCTGATTAGATTTCCTGTGGTAGAAGTATAGTATCAAATAAAATACAGGTTTTGGAATGGAACACTCCAAAAGAAATGCAGTAGGCTGAAAACTCCCATAATGAGAAATCCATGAGCCCAAATATTTGGTGTTTCTGATTTGGTGACTTCCTCAGGTTAATGTTTCTTCAGCATGTTTCCAATTCCTTTTTTTTTTTTTCCCTTTTTTTTTCAGCTGAATTGGTAGTTGTATTTTCAAAGGTGCTGATTTGCAAATGATGATTTCCAGCCTATTGTATTCTATGTATAGCAGAATGTCCATCAAGATGCCTGTAGGTGACATTAGTAGTGCAATCATTCAAAATGCAGCCTGACAGCATTTCAATCAACTCACTTTTCAACAGTAGGTGTCAAATAGAGGTTGCAAACCCAACACCTGCTCTGTTTTTAGAGTGACATCAATAGGTTAGCCTTGGGTCTTCAGACAGAGGCTGTCTTCGGTTGAACTGCTACGTTAAGAAGTGATTTTGTCAATGATAATCTTGGAGATTAACGCTCCACCAAAACTGGCTGTCAACGTACAATACAATCTAATCCCATTACTGCTTGTGTTCTGCCTCTCAGCATGGCCCACAGGAGCTCTGTGTCTGCTAGATGAGTCAGCAACAGAGTCCAGCTCTTGACCTCATATTGTAGAGATCCACAATAACAGCAAAGGTGTAAGCAGAATTGCAGCCTTAGGTTTATAAAAATTGCTCCAGGTCTGAGCTTGGAGCCAGCTTCCTCCCTTTACAGATGGAATACCATACCCCCAGAAGCACTTTGAGGTGGCAAATTTTGCTACTGTCCATGATGTCTTGGTGGGAGTCTGAAGATTTGCCTGCTTAAAACAGGCAGAGGAAGCACCAGGATAATATCTAGCTCTTGTCATATTGCTCTTGAGAGAAAGAGGTAGGTCTAGCTACTGACATCCCAGGTCTTTTAAGTCTTTTGCTGGGGATCAAGAAGAGGTAGTTAATGGTGCCCTTGTAAGTTCTTGTTTCACTTTTGTACTGTAGGCTGAAGGTCTACTCTGACCCATAACAATCTCTACTGTCTGTTGGATCTTCTGAGTCAGACCCGTGATTCCCTTTAAATGAGAGAAAAACTAGCTACAGTCAAATATCATGAAGGTGCCTGAGAAAGCAGGGCACTGAATGTGCCCAGGATTTCAACTTCAGAGGAAATTAAAAAAATGTGCCAGCACTCAAACATTAGGGTGACAGCATGACTCCTCCTTCTTCTGATCTGTTTGCAATGAGGCTTTGGTGATGATGACAAAAATCAAGACAGCAAACAGCCAGGGGATGAATCAGACAAAACAGTACTGGAAAGGCATTGTCATAAGGTTGTAACAATGCTGTACCCAAGGGTGTGCAGACCATGATGCAGCACAGGTGCAATTTGAGCCTTCTGAAGGGACCCTAGGAGACAGGAATTGGGACTCATGTGTAACAGATTTATAAGGAGAGAGTTTTGCTGTGGCATGTTTACCACATGCCTCATCACCACCCTTACTAGTGCTGTAAGAAGATGTGATCTTTTGCCTGCAGAGGAAACACTTGGTTCAGCCCTGACAGCAGGGTGGTGCTGATTACATTAGGAACTGCACCTTCATAGATTGATAGAATTGTTTTGGTTGGAAAAGACCTCTGTGATGGTTTGGGAGTTCCCCATGCCCCCACACTTTGTAAAATGACCCAGACTAGAACTCAGCTGGCTGGAAGTTAAGGACTGAAGCTCTATTTACAGCTCAGCACAATGTACAAGCAGAGATATACACTATAGACAGGAATAGTTACAGAAATAGACAAGTTAAAAGTAATACAGAAACACAACTCCCCTCCCAGAAATCAGAGACCCCAGGAGGGGCTCCCAACCACCCTTTCACCTTCTCCCCACCCCTGTACCTTACCCCAAGCTTTGCCTTACGTGCAAGGAAAATTAGGAGGATCAGCCAGGGGGGTTAGAAGAAAAGTGGTTAGTGAAAATTAAGCATCAGAGGAGCCAGAGCCAGAAACTGCTAGACCGCCCCAGCTGCTCTCCCAGTAAGAGACAGACAGAGACTCACTTATCTATGTTTTGGTTATTGTTCCCAAACAATTTTTCAGCAAGCATATGAGTGAAGTAGACATCACCATGTTTTCCTTTCACAGCCTATAGTATAATCTTCTCTATTAAAATATTCCAATTAGCCTCAAACCAACACAACCTCTAAGACCATCAAGTCCAACCAGTAACCTAACATCACCATGACCATTAAGTCATATCCCAAAGGGCCACATCCACATGTTTCTTAAACACCTCCAAGGACAACGACTGCACCACCTTCCTAGGCAACCTATTACAGTACCTGACCACTCTTTCTGTAGAGATTTTTTTCCAATCTAAGCCTCCCTGGCATAATTTTCTACCACTTGCTCTTATCTTATCACCTAATATTAGAGAGAAGAGACCAATCCCCACGTCACTGCAACCTTCTTTCAGGTAGCTGTAGAGAGCAATGAGATGTGCCCTCAGCCCCCTCTTCTCTACACTAAACAGTCCCAGTTCCCTCAGCCAATCCTCATTGAATTACTTGGAGCAGTGACCTGTCACACTCATAAGACTTGTTCTTTAGACTGTTTACTAGCTTTGTTACTCTTCACTAGGCACACTCCAGCAACAAAATACCCTTCCTGGGTAAGGGCCCCAAACCTGAACACAGTATTTGAGGTACAGCCTCCCCAGAACTGAGTGCAGAGGCATGATTACTTCCCTGCTGGTCACACTATGGCTGATAAAGGCCAGGACACTGTTTGCCTTCTTGGCCACTTGAGCACATTGGTGGCTCACGTTTGGATGGCTGTCAACCAATATTCCTAGTTCCTTTTTCACCAGGCAACTTTCCAGGCACTTTTCCCCAAGCCTGTGCCAAGCATTGATAGAGACATGAAAGATAACTGGCCCCAAAAATGAGCCCAGAGGAGCACCACTTCTGACCAGCTGTCAACTGGATTTAACTCCATTCATCACTGCTCTTAGAGCCCAGACAGACAGACAGTTTTTTACCCAGTGAATTGTCCATCCACCCAAGCCATGAGCAGCTAGTTTCTCCAGGAGGATGCTGTGGGAAATGGTGTCAAAGGCTTTACTAAAGTCCAGGTAAACAACATCTACAGCCTTTCCTGGATCCACTAAGCGGGTCACCTTGTTGTAGAAGGACATCAGGTTGGTCAAGTAGGACCTGCCCTTCATGAATCCCTGCTGACTGGACCTGATCACTTGACTGCCCTGCAGATGTTGCATAATGGCACTCAGGATGACCTGGCCCATGACCTTACCTAGTACCTAGGTCAGACTGGCAGGTCTGTAGTTCCCCACATCCTCCTTCCAGCTCCTCTTGTCAATGGGCACCACGTTTGTCAATCTCCGGTTAGCTGGGACCTCCCCACTTAGCCAAGATGGCTGGCAAGTGACAGTAAGTGGCTCGGCAAGCACTTCTGCCAGCTCTCTCATTACCCTCAGGTGTGTGCCATGTGTCCCCATAGACTTGTGTATGTATAAGTGGTGCAGCAGGTCACTTACCATCTGCTCTTGGGCTATGGGGACATTGTTCTGCTGTCCATCTCTGTTTTCCAGCTCAGGGGGTTGAGTAAACAATTCCTCTTACCACTAAAGACTGAGTCAAAAAAGGTGTTAAGTACCTCAGCCTTTCCCTTGTCCTTGACCACTATGCTCCCCCTCGAATCCAGTAAAGGTCAGAGATACTCCTTAGTCCTCCTTTGGTTACTAATATATTTGTAGAAGCATTTCCTGTTCTCTTGAACAGGTGAAGCCAAATTAATCTCCAATTGGGCTTTGACTCGTCTAATTTTCTCTCTCCATAGTCTCATGACAATCTTGTGGCCCCTTCTTCTAGTACCCATAGACTCCCCTTTTCTCCCTAAGCACCAACCAAACCTCTCTATTTAGCCAGGCCACCTTCCTCATGTTTCTTGTATGGGCCAATATCTTTCTCACAGCAGTGAAACTAGCAGTTGGTCTGGTAATAGCTTTGATCCCACAATGGGCAGGGGGTCTGTGCCCCCTTACCCTGCAGTAACCGCCTGCAATCACAATTGTGGAGTTGCACAGAGCACACTGCCCTCCCTGTTACTGCTGCCACTCCTGCCAGAGACACCCCACATCAGGAATGTAAGTGGGAGATACACATCCCACATGCACAAAAGAGGTTAATGTAATGGCCAATAACCTTCGCTGGTGAGTCAAACAACTGAGTAGAAAAAACTGTCAGAAACATTTGCAGTTACAGCAGAGTTAATGGATGGAGAGGAATGCTGTCTTAGAAAATGATGATGATGATGATGATGATGATGATGATGATGATGATGATGATGATGATGATGATGCAGTAGAAGAGTCTTTGGAGAGGCCTTAAGAAAAGGAAGAAGGCGTATAGAGGTGGGAGAGATTATTCAGAGCTGCTTAACTCCATGTCTGTGGGCTGGAGGGATGCTCTTCTCTCTTCAGAGTGATGGAATCCTTTTCCTTGTGGAAATGTGGGTCTCTGGAGTTAGGCAGGTTGGAAGTTGGCAGACTGGTGAAGTTCCTGCTGACTGGAGAAGGGCAAACATAACACCCATCTTCAAGAAGGGTAAAAAGAATGACCCTGGAAACTACAGACCAGTCAGCCTCACCTCTGTGCCTGGCAAGATCATGGAGCAGATCCTGCTGAAAGTCCTGCTAAGGCAAATGGAAAACAAAGCAGAGGTGATTGGTGGGAACCAGCATGGCTTCACCAAGGGCAGATCTTGCCTGACAAATTTAGTGGCTTTCTATGATGAAGTCACAGCGACAGTGGACAAGGGAAAGGCAGCTGATGTCATCTACCTGGACCTGAGTAAAGCATTTGACTCTGTCCCACATGACATCCTGGTCACCAAACTGGAAAAGCATGGACTTGATGGATGGACCACTCGCTGGATAAGGAATTGGCTGGATGGTCGAACCCAGAGAGTGGCGATCAACGGCACAATGTCCACCTGGAGACCAGTG
>VWZE01019824.1:0-12212 GCA_013396675.1 Eubucco bourcierii
CCTTCTCCCCACCCCTCTACCTTACCCCCAGGGTTTGACTTACGCGCAAGATGGGTTTGGAGGATCAGCCAGGGGAGTTACAAGGAAAGTGGTTAGTTAGGTTGCTTGGCAGAGAGGAGAGGGAAAGAAACTAGACAGTCCGAGAGTGTCGGCAAGCCCAAGTGTCTTATCTATGTTTATGTTTTAATTTTCAAACATCTCAGCAAGCCTATGAGTGAAGTAGACATCACCATTGTTTTCCTTTCACAACCTATAATATAATTTTCTCCATTAAAATATTCCAGTTAACCTCAAGCTAGCACAGTATCTCTATACAAAGAAATGTCTATTCACATCTGTTAACCTTACCTTAGATACTGGATAATTAGGGTTTTCTCCTGATTTTTAAAATTGTGATTCTGAAAGGAACTAAGCCAACTAAAACCCAACATCACTTCTAGATAGCTTAATCAACTGATCATTCACAAATCTTCCAAAAAAATTCAGGCTTAATTAATGTTGATTAACAAATACTAGATTATCAGAACTTTGTAGCAATATTTTCAGTTTTATAGACGCTCACTATATGCTTATGTAGTAGTTACAAATACGGAACTCGAGATTTTAAAACACATTTATGCTCTTGAAAGGTTGTTATTATAATGTTTTGTTTTTATCTCCTTGTTTTGTATTCTCTGATTCTGTCATTTAAACTTGTTTTATACTTAACAGCAGTCCTCAAGTCTCCTTCTCAGCCTGTGAACATCTCTGACTGTGTTGGATTTGTGTGTGATGGGGTTTTGGTATTACGGAGGGCACCTACTGTAGTAAGGATCTGTAAAAAGCTTTGAGAAACTCCCACAGCTCCAAGTCAGACCCACCTCTGGTCAGGGCCATGTAAAGGACTCTGTGACTGAGGATGGATCATGCTGCAACAGTCCGTCACTGACAAGATTTCAAACATGGGAGAGATTTATGCAAGCTAGATAAGTTCATGGTGGAATGCCTTCTATAGGAGGGTCGCAGCATTGCATCAGGGAAGACCTGAAGGGAGCTTTGTCCTTGAGAGGGAAGAAACAACTGAAACAACATAGAATGAACTAGAACTGATCATAATCCCAGTTTCCCTATCACCCTGTGCGACTGCAGGCAGTGAGGCAGTGATCTGGGCGCAGAGTTGAGCTCAGGAGGAAGGGATGAGTAGGGGGGAGAACAAGAACACATCAATTTGCTGAAGTCAGTCCAAGGTAGGGCAACAAAGCTGGTGAAGGGTACAGAGAACAAGTCTTATGAGGAGTGACTGAGGGAACTGGGATTGTTTAGCCTGCAGAAGAGGAGGCTAAGGGGAGACCTCATTGCTCTCTACAGCTACCCAAAAGGGAGTTATAGTAAGGTGAGTGTTCAGCTGTTCTCTCAAGTAACTAGGGATATGGTGAGGGAAAATGTCATCAGACAGTGCTGAGGAAGTTTATATGATACCAAGCTCTGTGGCACAGTCTACTTGCTAGAGGGCAGAGATGGCATCCAGAGGGACCTGGACAGACTGGAGAGGTGGGCCTGAGCCAATCCTGATGAGATTCAACAAGGCCAAGTGTAAGATCCTGCACCTTGGTAGGTACAATCCCAAACACAAATACAGGCTGGGTGGTAAATGGCTGAAGGGTAACCTTGAGGAAAAGGATCTGGAGGTCTGTATTCATGAAAAGCTCAACATGAACCAGCAGTGTGCACATGCAGCCCAGACAGCAACCAAGTCCTGGGCTGCATCAAGAGAAGCGTGGCCAGCAGGAAAAGGGAGGTGATTCTGTCACTTTGCTCTTGTCAGACCCCACCTGTAGTACTGTGTGCAGTTCTGGAGCCCTCAGCACAGGAAGGACATGAAAGTGTTGGAGCAGGTCCGGAGGAGGGCCATGAAGATGATCAGAGGGCTGGAGCAGCTCTCCTATGAGGACAGACTGAGAGAGTTGGGGCTCTCTTTCATCTCAACATGAAGAGAAACCTTTACAGTGATGGAGCACTGGAGCAGGCTGCCCAGAGTGGTTATGGTATCTCCTTCTCTGGAGACTTTCAAAACCTGCCTGGTTTCCAGGCAAAAAAAGAAAAAATGTAAAAAAAAAATTTTTTTTTAAGGATTACCCTAGGTGATCCTACCTTGGCAGGGAGGTTGGACTTGATGATCTCTGGAGGTCCCTTCCAATCTCTAAGGTTTTGTGATTGTGTGTTAGGCTCGGACCATGACAGTAATGTGAGACTGATGCTTCACACACCAAATCTGTGACTGTGTGAAGTAAATTTAGGTTGAGAGTTTGTGGATGGATGCCTTAAACATCTAAGCATCAACAGCTAAGCATAAATATCATCACATTCCCGATGTCATCAGAGAATTAGCCAGGTTGAAAAAGACCTTCGAGATCATCAACTTCAATCTATCACCTAAAACGTTCTAGTCAACTAAACACTGGCAACAAGTTCAACATCCAGTGTCTTTTTAAACACATCCAGGGATAAGGACATGACCACCTCCCTGGGCAGCCCATTCTAAGTGCCAATCACTCTTGCTGTGAAGAAATTTCTTCCTAATATCCAGCCTAAATCTCCCCTGATGGAACTTGAGACTGTGTCCTCTTATTCTGTCACTGGGTGCCTGGCAGAAGAGACCAACCCCCACCTGGCTACAACCTCCTTTCAGGTAGTTGTAGAGAGCAATGAGGTCTCCCCTGAGCCTTCTCTTCTCCAGGCTGAACAACCTCCCCTCCATTGGCCTTTTCTCATAGGGCTTGTGCTCCAGTCCCTCACCACCCTTCTTGCCCTTCTCTGGAAATATTCAAGCACCTCAACATCTGTCTTAAGTGGCCCAGAACTGGACACAGTACTCCAGGTGTGGCCCAACCAGTGTAGAGTACAGGGGCACAAAGACTTCCTTGGTTCTGCTGGTCACACTCTTCCTGATACAGACCAAGAAGCCATTGTCCTTCTTGGCCACCTAGGCACACTGATGGCTCATGTTCAGTTGGCTGTCAACCAGTACCCCCAGGTCCCTTTCTACCTGACTGTTCTCCAGCCACTCTGTCTCCAGCCTGTAGTGCTGTGTGGGGTTGTTGTGGCCCAAGTGCAGAAGCTGTAACTTAGCCTTGCTAAATCTCATCCCATTGGTCTCTACCCATTTATCCAGCCTGTCAAGATCCCTTTGCAGGTCCCTCCTACCCTGGGATTCTGCTGATGTACACTAATTACCTTGCAAATGCACATGTGGATTTGTGGTTTCCACTTTCATCACTTTACACACTTCCTGGGGATTTTTCTCCTGACATATCCACACATACACATAATCCCAGGTTCAACCACATTTACAGAGATGTCATATGAATTATAGCATTGACTTAGAATCAGCCATTTTGTTTGCCTGTTTTATAGCTTCTGATGTAATCCTCTTGAAACTTTTTTTTTTTTTAAATCTAAAGACTTTTAAAAATTTTTGTGATGATTGTTTTTTTTTTATTGTGTTTTCATTATACTTAGACTTTTTAATTCAAAGATCCTGAACAAGAAAAACATGAACAAACTTATTTCATATCTCATCACTCTTCAATAAGCAGAATCTTACCCTTTTTACATGCATCACAAGGTCCTGAAAGTGTGGGAAAAGACTTCCACTGATTTTAGTAGACCTTAGATGAAACTCTTAGACAACTAAAGATAACTGTTATGTTATTAAAAAAAAAATAAATTAAAGTTCTGTACTTGCATATGTGGATCCTCTGTGCATAAGCAGAAGTTGGTTCATACAAAGAGAATATACTATGACATTTTTTGGTGTATAAGTTATGTCCTGGAATATTTTACAATGTATTTCTGTCCAAATGGTAAACACTAACTGTTTTGATTTGGGGAATTAATTGGTTGAGGCAGGAATTATAAAAATAGAATTATTTTTATTAAAAAAAAAAAAATCCCAAGCTATATACAGAATTAGTTTGTTTATTTACAGTCTCTAATTCGGTAGGGAAAATCTTCAAAGGATGCTTATGGACAAATTTGGAGATTTTAGGAAAGTCAGAAAATGGAAAAGACTAAGCTACAACAAAACTTTATTCCACTTAGAAATCAGGCTAAGGAGAGAATCTAAGGCAAACTGCTTTTACTCATGTAGGTAAGGCAGGAAATTAGCAATAATCCCTTGGTGAATTTCTCTGCAGACAGCCTCTCTCAACTACTTAATAGTGTGTCTAAGCAGCAAAAATCCAAGGCAAGTGAAAAGACCTGCCAAAGTCAAAAGCGTCTCAAGACACATCTTTCAGGAGACAAAGATTTGTGGATGTGGCACTGTCGGCAACACGAGGGGAAAACCAAACTGCTGGCTTCTTCCCCTACTCAGGCAGTGAGCAGGAAGTCGGGTTGTGTGGTGTGTTCCGAGAGAAGCTAGGTCCAGGTGCCACTAGCAAGTCCCTCTCAAATGGACCTAAGAATTTGCCGAACATGCAGGCTTGTGGGTCCTCAGGCATGAACTGTGAAAGAGTTGTGTTGCATAGGATGGTGCAAAGACAGAGAGCTATACAAAAGCGGGGATGGTGCAAAACAGGAGCCATGCAAAAGTGGAAACTGTCGACAAGCAAGAACTCTCCAAAATGGGAACACTCCAAAGAAGGAACTCTGTCAAGGTGGGAACCCCATGCCTTTTTCCTCATCTATGCTGTTCATAGACAAAGTTTCCATTTACCACATATACTGAGTGAGAAGAATCCACCCAAACACCCGCTGCTTCCAGTGCAGGCTTCCACATGAGTCAGTACATGTGTGGAAAAAGTGCCTTTAGCTGTTTTCCCTTCAAGCCAGCACAGGAGGATGGGAAATACAGTTTTCTGTGCTACCATCTCCCCATTCAAACCTCCATAGACAGAGCTGGGGGGAAGAAGGAATTTGGCATGCTTCACAACACTAACCTATTTGGGAACCTCTCTGTTTCTATTATTTGGTGATTTAAAATCTGTTTATGGTCTATGTCTGTTTTCAGGTGGTTTTAAATTTGTTTTTAAATCAACTGAATCAAACCGTTTTCTGAGCAGTTTAATTTCACCTCAACAATATCTTCATTTGGATAAACCCAGCCCTATGTCTAGTCATTTTAAATTTGAAAATAAATATCTAAATGCAGAGGGACCTGGACAAGCTGGATAGATGGGCAGAAGCCAATGGGATGAGATTTAACAAGGCTAAGTTACAGCTTCTGTACTTAGGCCACAACAACCCCACACAGCACTACAGGCTGGAGACAGAGTGGCTGGAGAGCAGCCAGGCAGAAAGGGACCTGGGGATACTGGTAGGTAGTAGCTGAACATGAGGCCAGGTGACCAGGAGAATCAATGACATCCTAGATTGTTTCAGGAACAGTGTGGCCAGTAGGACAAGGTAGGTTATTCTTCCCCTGCTCTAAGCACTGGTTGGGCCACACCTGGAGTACTGCATCCAGTTCTGGGCCCCTCAATTCAAGAGAGATGTTGAGGTACTGGAACTTGTCCAGAGAAGTGGGAGGAAACTGGTGAGAGGCCTGAAGCACAGCCTTATGAGGAGAGTCTGAGGGAACTGGGATTATTTAGCCTGGAGAAGAGGAGGCTCAGGGGTGACCTCATTGCTGTCTACAACTACCTGAAAGGAGGTTGCAGCCAGGTGGGGGTCGGTCTATTCTACCAGGCGACCAGCAAAAGAACAAGGGGACACAGTCTCAAGTTATGCCAGGGGAGGTCTATGCTGGATATTAGGAGGAAGTTCTTGAGTGATTTGCCATTGGAATGGGCTGCCCAGGGAGGTGGTGGAGTCATCGTCCCTGGACGTGTTCAAGAAAAGACTGGATGAGGCACTTAGCACCGTGGTCTAGTTGATTGGCTAGGGCTGGGTAATAAGTTGGACTGGGTGCTCTCTGAGGCCTGGTTGATTCTATGAGTCTATGATCTTCTAAAGTACAGACACAAGGGTTGACTCACATCATACCAGTTAAATACAACCTACACAGACAAAACTTAATATAAATTCATTATTTGTTTCTGTATAATGCTAAGTCAATGTTTGTTCTAAAACTCTGATTTTATTTTTACTTCTCAATTACGTTATTTGTTTACTCACTCTGAGTGAAATTTAAAGTGTCGTAACCATTAAAGTTTTCTATTAACAAAAAGCCATTTCTGCAAGATATCCAGAAAAGTTTTCTGTCTTTTACTGTATTCAAAACTTGATAAGTTTTCATGTGTGCTAGATATTTTTCATCATCGAAGTATTCTTCAAAATCACCAAACGCAGTCAGTTCTTTAAAGGCAGAGGCACCACCTGTTTTGATGTTATGTATTTTTACCAGGGGTTTGAATCAACCTTGAAGTCGTTACTGGTGTTTTACTGAGAAGAGTGCAGTCTGAGAACTGCCATATTCTGATTATGAATCTGATTTCTGTTCTTTCTCCTACAGTGGTCTCTGACTTCTGCTGTCATCTTAAATAATGCCTGAAATAGTAAAAAAAAAATAAAATTAAAAAGAAACATTAAAAAAAATCCAGCAGACTAAGATAAATACAACTAGGAGAATATTGACTATTCTTATCACTGAAGTGGGACGTTTCTTGAAAATAAATCACTGTGATATGCAGACCATGGTTAGAAAGAGCTCAGGTGAGTAGGAAGTTACACTTTGGTAGCAGAAAGAAGTTAGGTTTCAAATATGCCAATGAGAATACAATAAATGTTTTGAAACTTCTGTTGTTAAAAAGTTCTATTTCCCTACTGATTTTGAAGGACCACTAATGCATAAACTAATTTTTTTCAGTCTTCACTCGTGAGTGTCCATCTCGATCTATCTGACTTAGAGTTGAACAAGTTACTACATTGTGAGGAGTTATTATGAGGCATGTAATCTGAACTATAACTGTTTAAGTCTGTCTATGGGTTGTTTTGTTTTGGGTTTTGGGTTTAGTTTTTTGTTTGGCTGTTTTGTTTTTTTTTTTTCTAGAAATACAAAAGGAGTTTAAATTGGGAAAACTTAGTCTGTTTTGGCTGAGGAAGGTTTGTCATGCACACACAGAGAACATAAGGTCTCAAGTACAGTAACAAGGGGCTAACAGATTAGTTACTAGGCATGTACTGCAGTTTAACTTGAATTAAAATTACAGTTATAGTGACATAGTCAGTTTGTCTTAAACACAAATGAACATAATGAGTCTGCAGATAGGATTGGAGTTTAGGTAACAAATTTTACAGGCTATTTAATGTACTATTTCAGTCTACAATGAGAAGATCATATGGAAACAGATTTTGCTGCACATAATTTCAGAATACCTCTTATTTCTTATTGCTTATGTATATGCAATTGTGTTCACTTCTTAGCTGCAGAAGTATAAAAAAAGGGCTAAAATTTGATGAGTCAAGATCTTTACACCTCTGTTACCACAGAGTGCAACTGGAACTTGTAGATACAAACCCGTACAGTAACTAAGCTGAGAGTAAGTTTAGTTTTCTTTCTTCAGTCTTTTGTTTTCAAAACACAGCTATTTTTTTCCCCCTTCTTCTGTTTATTAATGCATCCTGGGCTAATTGGCAAATATTATTAGTCCAAATAATTATAATGTTAAAAAATAAACCCGAAGAAACCTGTAGGACTAAAAACCTGACTCTTGGAGTTCAAATCATACAGAAGGCAATATATTTGAGAAGCATTCATTAAGTGTTTTAAGACCACTAAACTGCCTCAGAGAAAAGACTGTGCAGTGCAGCCCTTTGAGACCTAAGGACTTTGTTGAGACCAGAACCTTGTGGGAGAGACTGAGAATGGAAGTGGATGCTTTGTTTGGTATAGTTCTGCTTACTTGACAGTGGATGTCTACACCACCGTATTTCATAGAATTGAGTGTGAGAAGATTGTTATTTTGAACTCCAGTTTTGCTCAGGACCCCTCTTCCTTGCTTTTTCTTAAGATTGCACTATGATTTGGTTTGGGTTTTTTTTGTTTTTTTTTCCCTCTGCAAATTTCTGCTGAGTATTTTCTGGCAGTGATTTTTGTTTGTTGGGTTTTAGGTTGCTGGTTAGGTTTTGGGGGTTTCTTTGGGTTTTGGTGTATGTTACGGTGTTGGTTATTTTAAATATCATCAGTTACAGTGGTGGTTATTTTAAAAATTATTTTCTTTTATTTTTAAGACAACACCTGTCTTAAGTCTGTCTGTTACTTGAGAAACCTTTTAGTCAACACAAAACACAAAGAGTCATCCTCAGACTTAGCTTTCCACCAATTAGCATGTTCCTACTACCACAAAACAAGAGCATCTACACATGTATCCAGCTTGAAGATAGCCATCACTCCTAGAAAATTTTCTGAATTAGTGGGACTCATCTGTCTTCAGTGTGAGCTGACACTTTGCCTTTGCCTAATATGGTTATGGTTGTGAGTTAATGTTGCCTGAAGACTCTGCTTTGTTATCTATATGTCAAAGAAATATTTGTGCAGTTCATATACCAAATACAGATTTTGTAAATAATTACTATGGTTTTCTAAAGATGTTTAACTAAACACATCCACTATCTATAACTTTAAAAAGCCATATTTTGTTTATGTAATTTTAAATTTTATATTTCTTGGTTTCATTTGAAAGGAAATCCTCTTTATGACAGATCCTTCTTAATAGGGAGTTTGTATTATGCTCCTACCTGAATAAACATAGAAATTACTTTACACATTATTTTTCTACAATTTCTAAAATAATTAACATTCTTGTGAAACGTAGGAATTCTTTAATGTTGGTTGGTTTTATTAAAGAAACCTTCCACATGCAACCGATATAGAGGGAAGACAAAGCAGAAAAATGCTTTTTAGCATTTTGCACACAGCAGTTACCCATTATCAATTTGATTCTTTCTTCCAAGTGTTGAAACACAGCTTAGAGCATTAAATCCATTCTCTAGTGATTGGAAAAAAAGTAGGTTAGTAGAGTGGGTTGCTAGGAGACCAGTGTCAGCATCATCTATGACCTTGCAGAGCATAAAGAAACTGTATGGATTTATCGAGTTCTGTGGCACATTGTCCAGGTCCTCTCCTTGGTTGTCTTACTCTGTTTCCATCTGCCATAGTACTTCTCTGCTCCTTTACACATGCACACATGCCCTCCTCTCTGAGAGCAGCCATGTACAAGAAGATGCACCTGTGCTCCTTGAGACTTCCTAAAGCATCACTCTTATTACTCTATTGCATTAAGCTACAGCATATTCTCTTACCTAACTAGACAGAGAGAGAGCGGCATCAGCGAAACCTCATCCTTCTAAAACCCTGCTTCTTCATACTGTTGCTGTAAGAAATATAGGAATCAGTTCTACTGGGAACAACATTATGAAAATTGTATAAACATCACAAAGTAATTTTGCTGTCACATTAAAAATGTTTTTTCAAAGTCGCATTCACAGTTTTCACAGCTGAAGTGACTTGAGGTTAAACAGTCATGTACTGTAGGGAGCTGTGACACTCCTGTCATCTTCCTGACTACCTTTCTGGAAACAGTTGAAGGGAGCAGATATGAAGGAAAACAAATGAAAATGTGATATTCACACAAATAAAAAGTCTAAAAAAAATACATAAAAAAGTTCCTTCATACATGAAAACTTTACTGTTACAAGAATTTATTTTTCTGTCAGGTAGGTTTACATGTTTACTGTTTGGGTGCTGATGTTTACCTTACAGAAATAGAAAAGACATGCAGTGGGGGCTACATAATGAAATCCCAGTCAGTGTCAGTTTAGTAGAGGGAAAAGGATCATGTGTAAAAATGTCAATTAAAAAATGTTGTGTTGGGTACATAAACTGCTGTAATGATCCTTTCTGCAACTCAATGTGTATACGGTATTTTCAGACAGAAAAAATACCTTTATTTTCAGGAAGGAAAGGACCACTTTTCCTATGCAACTGAATTATTTGTATTGCTTTCTTCTGCTCCCTCTGGGACCTTGATGCTGTCTACAACTACCTGAAAAGCAGTTGTAGACAGTTGGGTCTAAGTCTCTTCCCCCAGGCAACCAACCACAGAATGAGAGGACACAGCCTCAAACTGTGTCAGGGAAGGTTTAGGTTGAATGTTTAGAAAAAAAATCCTCACAGAAAGAGTGATTGTCCCTTGGAATGGGCTACCCAAGGAGGTGATGGAGTCCCTGTCCCTAGAAATGTTTGAAAACATACTGGATGTGGCACTTGGTGCCATGGTTTAGTTGACTAGATGGTGTTGGGTGATACGTTGGACTTTATGATCTCGAAGGTCTTTTCCGACCTGTTTAATTCTGTGATTCTGTAAAAGCAGGCTACCCAGTGAGTGCAAATAAACCCTGGTTGTGTCACAGCAGTTGAGACAGTGCCTTACAACTAGATAGATCTTCTTAGGGGCCATTTCTTGTCACTTTATTCTTTCATTTAAACACAGAGGGTGCATTCTAGAGCATCTCAAGTGACTACAGTGGTCTTAGAGGTGCTCTGGCATCACTATGGGTACTGGAGCATTAAAATCCTAGTTTATGTCTCAGCACTGCCAGTAGATAAGGCTCCTTAATAAGTCTCAGTAAGAAGGAAGAATTTCAGCTTGCTAATTTGTCATTCTCTGATGTTAGTGAACATATATAGAATAATTGTTAAAATGGCAAAAAAGGTAATGGATTAGGCTGGTCTATTTATTCTATAAGAAAACATTGAATCCTTATTTAATGAGATGTAGAACTGAGATGTAGAAAGTGCGCTATTGTTCAGCATGACCTATCAGCAGAATTTGGGGTCTAGATTGCAATTCAGCTCCCAGTCAAGAACTAACTCTTTAGACAATGAGAAGAACATCTGTGACCACTTTGTTCACTAAATCTGCCTGGATACTCACACTGTTGTTACTGGCATATCTGCATCTAAACCATCTTGAGGGGCTGATGAGTTGCACTACTTCATCCCATGTTTGGTTCAAAAAACATGCTTCTTGCTATGCCGTAATAACCTTGAGTGTCAGTCCTGTGGATGTGTTCAGACACAGATCAATGATGTCAGACACACATCACTGACGTCAGACACACAACAGAGCTATCACGGAGATATCCACTATCCGCAGTCCTACCGTTTTTCTATATAATACCCTAGTGGCCATAAGAGTCTAGGATTAAAATATATTTTCTACCATCAAAAATTCAAGAGATGTCACAAATCACTACTTGAAACATATTATTCAGTGGAATAATTTGAATAGAAGCATTTCCTCCTTTCCTTTGACTCTGACACACTTCACAACCACAAAGAAGGCTATACAGTCAGAAAGAATATAAAACCAAATAATAACAAAATACTTAGGTCTAGTGAATATAGCATATTGGCAGTGTTCTTATCTGGTACCATTATGTTTTACAGTCTCTTGGATGGTTAAACAAAGACTATTCTAAGTTATTAATACATTCTACACTGTTTACTTCATTGGACAAGTATGTATTTATGGATGTTTAATGAAATACTTATTCAAATAGTTTTAATATACCTTTAATAAGCTGCATTGAACTGTGTCTACAGGTGGTAGAATAACATCATTGTTTTCTTATTTGGTTTATAAACTGATAGCAGCTGCCGGAGACATTAAAAGCAGGATAGACAAAATTATGGGTTTGGAGTTTAAGGGTCCGTGTGCAAGAAAGAAGAGAAAGAGATGAGAAAGTAGTAACCTAAGGAGAGAGACCTGAGTGAAATCTGTTGTATCCAAACCTGCAAGCAGATCAGCTTATTCAGACTTTTGCACAGTCCAAAACAAGATTGGTCCTACACAACTATCTGCTTCACCTGTAAATAGTAGGATTTGATTTGGAATGTAGTTATAAAGGGATCCTCTAAACTCACCAGATAATAGATTAGCATTATTTTCAATCAATGAACAGAGAGAAGGCTGCATCTACAATCTGATCATACAGGGAAGAAAAAGTTAAAATACAATAATTAAAAAGAGAAACAAACAAACAAAAAAGAAAATACTTACATGATTTATGGTTAAGTCTACATAACTACCAATATTTTTACTTTCCCACAGTTTTAATTTCCCTATTCACCTCAAAAGAAATATTTCTATCTTTGAAGCAAATACCATCTAAGAACAAGAGTTTCATCATTACCGTGTTGTTACCTCTATCAAAACCATGAGATTATGTCATCAAGTTTGGATAGCACAGTCTGAGGAGGTATATAAATAGAAGTGTCTGAAAAGCAG
>VWZE01019830.1:11225-23950 GCA_013396675.1 Eubucco bourcierii
ACAACTGTGAGGAGGCTGCAGTCCTAGGGCCAAGTGCAGGATGGCCAGTTCCCATCTCTTACACTTGTTGGCAAACTGGGGGCAGGTGGGAAAGGGATGTGGAGGGGAAACAACCTCATCTTATTCATCCTCCTGTCTTGTCTACTACTGCAAAGCACTAATCTTTCAATATTATTTTAAGCAGCCCCCATTATTCTGAAAAGAAACCTCATCAATTCCAATTTCAACTGGTTTTGGGGTTTGTTTTTTTTTTTTTGTTTGGTTGGTTGGTTTTGTTGTTGTTGTTGTATGCATTGTTGGTTGGTTGGTTTGTTTGGGGTTTGGGTTGGATTCTTTTTAGCTAATATTTGGACTGAAAATATTCAATAAAATGTGTTGAGAGATTGCAAATGGTGCTCCATAAAGTTAACAAGACTCTCAGTTCTTCATTGAACGTTTCTGTCCATATTCAGCAACTCAGCATCACCTCTATAGGTGCCAAAAGAAAAAGAAAACAAAATTCTACTTTTCTTTATCCTCACTGACCCATAATTCTTCTAGATTTTTTTGTTTGGTTTTGTTTGTTGGTTGTTTTTGTTTTTTTTTTTTGTCCTGCAGCTGTGATTTATTTACTACTCGCCATGAAGGAAAGATTGCTTCCATGTTCATTTGCTTCACTCAATACACAAATCAGGTTTCACTTCAGAGATGCAAGTTCACTGCAGCTAAAAAAGATGTATATCTCTCTCTACTCTTGCTGTTTAAGTAGCAAATAATCTCAAACCTTTTTCCACAATAAGAAATGAAAAGCCACCGTATCCTAAAAGTTCTGTCCGGTGTCCAGCAGTTAATGCAATCTGAAGGCTACAATTATTCACAGAGTTTTAATTGAGCCATGTTGCTCTCAAACCAAGTTTTCCATTTCTGTGTATCCTCTTGTATGTAAAGACAGGTTTTCTACCATGTTGTTCCAGTTGAGCAGTGCCAAGTGTCTGGAAAAGAGACAGTTTTCTGGAGAGCTTTTATACTAATCCCACTACCCATACTTGGCTTCAGCGCAGGAGGAAGTTGTGCTAGCACAGCCAGTGTCAGCAACCTCCCCTTACCATATAGAGGAAATTAGCAGTTGTGTGCTGCCATGCATTGTGCCAGGTAATGGAAAATGGCATGCAGGTAGCACAGGGGCTAGAATTTCCTAATGGAAGCATAGGATAAAATGCAGTAAAACTGTGTTTTTAACAAAGCATGTTTTTAAAACAAAGCATGTGCTCTGCAAGCAGAGGCACATAACAGAAAATTGGGCTGTGCAGGGAACTTTTCAAGGAAATGTTTGCGTTTTCCTAACTTTCTAACCTTGTTAATTCCTTCTTTTAATTTGTATTCTGAGTTTGTTAGGTGATAAATAATATATGTGACTCTTTCTCATGTAGAAGTGTTCCTAAAGAAAATAGTTCAGATAGTTGCATTTGGATTCCTCAATGATTTGCTGTTCCAACTTCCCTGAGGTCTCCAGCAGCCTATAGAGGTAGACAGAAAACCTTGGATTCAGTAATGCTAGAAGTTCTGCCAAACTCTTCTCAGGCATAACCTACTGGATGATCTGCAAAGGGCCTGGGAGCATAGAAAATTGCTCTTAGAATAATGTTGTCTTGATTACTAGTCAGACAATGAACAAGCAACTGCAATAGAAATAGCTAGGAGATTTTCATATAGATTCTTGTCTATTTCCATACATTTTTGGTAATAGCAGGTTTGCTCAGACTTGAGACCACAGACTGTGTCTCCAGAAAAGCTGTTTCAAAGCTGTTGGGCTGTTGCCCAACCTCACTGTTTTTCTGGTTTCAAATATATTCTTAAAAAAAAAAAAAAAATTAAAACCATTTAATATACTATACTTCTGTGAACAGCTTATGATGACCTTACACTGGTGTTCAGTGGAAATGTTGAACAGGAAGGAATTGTACTCTATGGCTTTCTGGTTTGAAGTGTTCTTGGTTAACATGTTGGTTCTTGGTTAAATGTTCTTGGGCTGCATCAAGAGAAGAGTGGCCAGCAGGGCAAGGGAGGTTATTCTGCCCCTTTACTCTGCTCTCGTCAGACCCCACCTGGAGTACTGTGTGCAGTTCTGGAGCCCTCAGCACAGGAAGGACATGGAAGTGTTGGAGCGGGTCCAGAGGAGGACCACAAAGATGATCAGAGGGCTGGAGCAGCTCTGCTATGAGGACAGGCTGAGAGAGTTGGGGCTCTTCAGCCTGGAGAAGAGAAGGCTTTGAGGGGACCTGATAGTAGCCTTCCAGTATCTGAAAGGGGCCTACAGAAAGGCTGGGGAGGGACTGTTTACAAGGTCTTGCAACAACAGGACAAGGGGCAATGGGTTAAAACTGGCAGAGGGGAGATTTAGACTGAACGTTAGGAGGAAGTCCTTTCCAGTGAGGGTGGTGAGGCACTGGAACAGGTTGCCCAGGGAGGTTGTGGCTGCTCCCTCCCTGGAGGTGTTCAAGGCCAGATTGGATGAGGCTTGAGTAAACCTGTACTAGTGGGAGGTGTCCCTGCATGTGGCAGGGGGTTGGAACTAGATGATCCACCCTTCCAACCTTACCATTCTATGATTCTACGAACAACAATAATACTGCAAAGAAAATTATTTGTATCACTGTCCCACCTGCCCTTTGTGGGAGAAACAGACGGGATCACAATTTGTTCTGTATATATGTGATAGTGGCAGATAATTTATCAAATTTAGTATAAATATTAGCTGATTTACATGTGTGCATAAGTGTCACTATGAATTTAGTGAGTTGCTCTATAGTCTGTCCTCAGGGTATGCAGGACAATGAAGAAATTAGAATACACCTATGTGTTTTAACAAATACCTCTTTAATTAATTTATCCATCAAGTACCTAGCACCTGGGTGATCAGCATATTTCACAAAGGCAATGTCTTTAGATGCTTTTAGAATTACTTTGTGGTTTTAAGAATTGTGTCTCCAACAAGGATATAGACTAGTACAAACACGATGGCTTTTCTCTTTCTGCAGGTAGTTAAGATAAAGAGACAAATATGAGTTTGTTGTTGCAGATGCCTGAATCCGTTAGTGAAAGGTGGAATATGAAAACAGTTTAGAAAGGTATAACATAAAACTTGAAATGGTCTTCATCCCTGACAGCTGCCTCAATTTCAAGCTTTTCCATGATTTCCAGGAACTGCAGCCCTGTATAGAACAAAATTCCTCAATTCTTTGCTCAGAGAAGTATGACTGAGCTACATGATTTATCTCAGTCTGAGTTTCTCTCTCTAAACTCATGCAGTGGATATGCAACAAAATGAATCTTTTGGTCACTATAACTGAGGGATGGTAGCTTCAAGCAATGAATCATTCCTCCAGTGTTTACCTTAATCACTGTCATAAATCAATGCAAATAGAAGCAGAAAAGCAATGGTTTTTTTCTCTTAAAAAAAAAAAAAATTACTCATGGTAATCCTGTTGCCTGGATTCTATTACCTTCAAATCTTCAATTTGGCACAATAGTTCTCTATTAGTATTTCCCCTATGTCTTTTTTTCTTGTTTTGTAAGGTTGGAAGGGACCTCAAAGATCATCAAGTTCCAACCCCCTGCCATAGGCAGGGACACCTCCCACTAGTACAGGTCAGTCAAGGCCTTGTCCAACCTGGCCTTGAACTCATTTGAATCTAACTAAAACATGCCTGTCTTCATTGTTTATTAGTGTGCTATCATCTGTGGCCCTTCACAAAGAATAGGCATGTTCGGCATTGTTTGTAGTTATAGTATTTCCAGAGATCAACACTTTACTTTGCTTACAGATTAAACCAGCTCTTTTGTCTCGGTGTTTCTGGTTTTGGAAGTCTGTTTTAGTGTGATTCCTTCGATGATTTTAAATTAAGCCAAACCAAATTGTGTCACTCCCTCCTTTTCTAAGTGGCAGACACAATGAGTGAAGAGTAACCAGGTAATTATCACTCAAAATAACAAAAACTGCTTATTTTTCTCCATTGTGATTGTTGCTGCTTACCACCAGCCCACCTCAGTTTTGTTGCAGCCCTTCTGTTCCCATGGAGACACCCACTAGAGAGGTAATAGAAGTCCAAGAAAGGAAAAAAGGGCAGGGAAAAAAACCCCAAACAAGCACCAAAATCCACCAAACGAACCAGTAAACCAACCAATCAACAGCAACAAAACCCCCCCACACACACACACAAACACCAAAAATGGTTAATGCCTTTATCTATGTTATTCAGTGACTCTGTATTTGTTGGGTTTGGTTTGTTGTTTTTTTTTTCTGTAGCATTTTTTAAAGTTATGAACTCCTGATCTCTGCTTTATGTCAGTGGGTCTTCTTTCTCAGAGTTTGAGAATCAGGTATATTGTGGCATTTAGACTTGCATCAACTACAAATGCCAGCCAACTGACTTTGCTCCATCTGATGGATATTTCTCCTTCTTAAGAGTGTAAGATGAGTATTTTGCAGTAAGAAACTGTTTTCATCCAATTGTTATCGTGGTCATTGTTGTATCATCTCCTATAATATTATTTTCTCTTGGTGTTTTCAGTAAAGAAACTTCATACTTGTATCCTGTGACAGCTCAGAGGAACATTGAACTCAGTCTTGGTATTGACACAATCAAGAGGCAATGCAGAGTATCTATGACATCACCAGAGAAGTGATTGTACTGGAGTTGTTTACCACCAACTCTGCTCAGAGAAAGATCTTGTCAAGGATCTCAAGAACATTTTGCAGGTGTTTATTGGGATGCCTAGAATTTCTGTAAGCTGTTAGCAGAAATTGAAGTGTCTGAGAAAATGGATTTTCAAGAAGATTAATTTTTTTTTTCACTAAATTGACAAATTGTGTCAGTCCCCAGAGAGATGGTTTGTATCAACATCTTAGGAGGTGACTAGACAAGATCTGGAGCCATCTGCAATAAAAGATATGTTTCAGTAATAGTCCTTCTAAGCCAGGTCCTTCAGGTTTCGACCACAGGATTGCTTGTTTATAGATAGCTCTATCAGTTCAGAGCTAGAAAACCACTTCCACTTTACCTTTTTGCTCCAGAAGTCATTCTGTGGCGGATTGTACTCTGCCATCTCTGTGATTGCTGCCTTGCCTAAGGGGCACACTGCAGGGAAATTGCAGTCAAAGACAATCAAATATCAGCATATGTTGAGAAGATGTACTAGGGCATGACGTGCAAGTGGAGGTACAAAGGTTAAGAGGTAAAAAAAAAACAAAAAACAAATCACCAAAGAACAACAACCAAACAAAAAGCCAAAACCAACCCAAAACCAGGAACAAACCCCAAAAATCTACAAAAACCTAATAAAAACCAAAACCAACCAGCCAACCAAAACAAACAAACCACCATGTGATGGTTTGGGAGTTCCCTACCCCCCACACTTTGGAAAATGACCCAGACTAGAACTCAGCCAACTGGAAGTTAAGGACTGAAGCTCTATTTACAGCTCAGCACAATGTACAAGCAGAGATATACGCTATAGACAGGAATACTATATACAGGAATACAGTAACACAACACCCCTCCCAGAAATTAGAGACCCCAGGAGGGACTCCCAACCACCCTTCCACCTTCTCCCCACCCCTGTACCTTACCCCAAGGTTTGCCTTACGTGCAAAGTGAATTAGGAGGATCAGCCAGGGGGGTTAGAAGGAAAGTGGTTAGTGAAGATTATTCAGCAAAGAGGAGCCAGAAGCTAGACCGCCTAAAACACTGTGCCCCCAGAGAGAGACAGACTGAGAATGCCTTATCTAATGTTTCAAGTTATTTTTCCCAAACATCTCAGCAAGCCTATGAGTGAAGCAGACATCACCATGTTTTCTTTTCACAGCCTATAGCGTAATTTTCTCTATTAAAATATTCCAAGTAGCCTCAAACCACCACACACCAACAACAAACCAAAACAAGACAAAAAGAAGCAAACCAAACAAAACTCCCAACTGATTAGAAAAGTGAGGATATCGTCAAGATATTGGTGTACATTGCTAGCCTCTGATTTACTCCCCTTCTTGCGGTCACATGTACAGAGATAATCTTCGGTTCTACTGACACTACGGCTCTGGTCAACATTTGTCTTGGTAGTATCACTTGTGGTTCTTAGAAACTGGTTAAGGCAATTACAGTCACTGTATGATCATACACAAACTCTTTCCTCAAGTGATCCCTTTGATCACTTGAAAATCTGATCAAAATCGCTGGAGTGCAGTGCAACTTTGCTGCTGTGATAATTGAGAGTCAGCCTTTTATGGCCTAGCTTTCCATAGCCCTTTGTGAAGACTTGTCTTTACCTAGTCTCTCATCAGGTGGATTACCCAAAAGAAGGATGAGGCAGATAAGCTTAGGAGCACATATAACTTCAGGGCTTTTCTGTCCCCAAATATACACTGGTGAAGGCAGAGACCAGTTCTGATATTCATGAAAGAACTCTTGCAGTTCTGCAACTGTCTCACACAGAAGCAGTTCAAGGATGAAGATCTTTGTGCTTGCTTAGGATTCCTCAGCACCTCTTCTCTGAGTATTTATGAGACCACATCCATTTTCACTTCATCTAGTACAAGCATTGATTGTGATGGCATATGAGTGATCCCTTAACTATAGCAGATTCTCTTTCTGCATGAGTTCTTCAGGCTGATGTTGATTATAGCTTAACATCTAAACAGATTTCTACCTGTGTATGGCAAAGTACATCACTACAGAAGACAGTGACCATCATCTATAAAGAAAAACCTGAGGCAAAGACAGATGATATGGCACATCTCACTGTCAGTGAAGGGTGGCCTTATCTTCTGCATCATAAGTAGAATAAATATGATGGTTTTTCATCATAAGTATAATAAATATGATACTTTTCCTGGACACCTCTGTTCACTTGGGGCATTCCAATATGTGCTTCAGTGTAGCATGCCAGACACTGCAGGTGTAACTGGGAGTTAGCTGGATACAATGGCAAAACTTTACATTGATTTCCAAGGCTTTTGAACAAGTCATGGCAGGTAAGGGGTGAAAATGAACCTACTACACATGCAGCTCTAGTTCATTCCTTCAGCAAGAGCGAGACTGTATTGGAGTGGAGTGTCTCTGATAGATAGTGCCAATGCTGGAGCAATATTTTTTTTTCAATGCTAATATCACTCTTACTGTTGCATTTAGAGAATGAAGTGGGGACTGCCTGATGGTTTACTCAAATCCTACAGTTTTCCACTGCTTTTACATTGCATGGAAGACAGACATGAGTGTGTTTTATTGCATCTCCCCATAGGGCCTGCTTAAAACAGTTAATTTAAACTTTGTCTTGAAGTCTTTCTCCAGAGCTTGCAGGCCTGATATAACTTATCTGTGTGGGGTCCTAAGAAAAAAACATTAAGTGCTCTTGTTCAATAATGACAAATTTCTACGGAATTTAATTAAAACAAATTAGGTTTTTTCCTTAGTCAATGAAACAGTTGCATCTAAGTGACAGTTCCCAGCTGTTATTATGTTGTTACAGTATTCCTGATATACCAGTACATGCACAAGACAATAGCAGAGACAAACCAGAGCACAAAGTGTTGTTTTTCTTGTTGCTTTTCCTCTTTTTTTTCTTCTGTTATCATGGAAAACGCAGTATCTATGCAATGTCTGAATACAGCACAACTTAATTATTTTAAAAGGAGGGCATTTTTAACACCCCCCACTGGTAAGGCATAATTAGTTTGTGTTACTCACTGCAGCAAGATGTCACTAAGAGTAAGCACTTTAATAGGATCCTAGAAGGATGAGAGGTTTCAGTGGATAATGAAGTCTCTAGTTTAAGAAGATAGGAAAGGCATGTGCATACGTATATATATGGAGAGAGAAGTCCCTCTGCTTTTACTGATGGATTTTAGAATACATTACCTGTGAACATTTTGTGCTCCAAAAGATAATTTTGTCTGCCTCCAGGGTAGCCTTTGCCACCTCCAAACAAAAATAGTACATAGAAGAGCAACCATACCATATAGTTTTCTGTATTATTATTGTTGATAAATAAGACAAAAATCTGTTGTTTAAACAAAATATACACCCCCCCCAAAAAAATAGTGCTGTGAATATTAATTAGCACTATAACTAAGCTAATAGTGGACTAAATTAAATTCAGCTTGCAGTTGACTCAGATATGCTCCTTAGAGAAAATCATGAACTAGATATGACAATAGAGATAGAATCAAAATCCAATCAACTCAGGTTTCTAGGGAGAAGACACAATTACAGGAGATTGTTGTGGATGTGGTATGAGGGTAAGCTGCATGTAGTTCCACAGATGAATAGAGCTAAAGAGAAGTGAGGGTGGTGTCCATGTCATCATGACAAGAACAGCCTATGCAATGACAGGACAAGGGGCAATGGGTTTAAACTGGCAGAGGGGAGATTTAGACTGGATGTTAGGAGGAAGTTCTTTCCAGTGAGGGTGGTGAGGCACTGGAACAGGTTGCCCAGGGAGGTTGTGGATACTCCCTCCCTGGAGGTGTTCAAGGCCAGGTTGGAGGAGGCCTTGAGTGACCTGCACTAGTGGGAGGCCTATGGCAGGGGGTTGGAACTGGATGATCCTTGAGGTCCCTTCCAATCTTACCATTCTATGATTCTGTGATTCTATGATTCTTAATGTTCAGGTAGCACTGAATGTCTTATGCTCTATCAGTGTGCTACCTGCAGTGAATACACAGAGTAAGGAAAACATCTGTGCTTCAGAGAGCTTAAAAATTAGTTAAGAAAGGATTTTTCATCTACAGCCCAGTGTGACATGACAACATCCTGGAGCTTTGTATGTATGGTTCTTTGCTTGAGTGACCTGTCCTAGTGGGAGGTGTCCCTGCCTATGGCAGAGGGTTGGAACTAGATGATCCTTGAGGTCCTTCCAACCTTACCATTCTATGATTCTATGATTCTATGATGAATGCATTCATGGAGGCAGATGTATGCTCGCATCTGTGCCCTTGCTTGGCAGACTCGGGTGATGACTCTGCTAAGGATGAACTTGAGATCTGGATTGCTCCCAACTGTTAAACACTGAGACTCAGGTCAAGGTTGTAAAGATTCCTCTACAGCACCAACTCTTTCACTTCACACCCTCCTATAATTGTATCGTTGGGCCACTTCTGCTATTGTACTGCTTGAGTGCCAGACAAAAGGCCGTACTCATACAGACTTCTCATGCAGGGTCATTGGTTCTGAAACAAAAGCTGTTGACAGCTGAGATTTTCTCCCTCCTCTTTCTTCCTTTTAAATCACAGCCTTTAGACAGAGCTATAGCTCTGCAAAAATGTGAGAACAGCCGTATTCTCTGTACCTAGTCTGTTTTGGCTCAGTTTTACGCACTTCTATTTATCATTCTGAAGTTCAGAGGCTCCAGTTGGAAATGTCTTATCTCTGATTTCTGTGAGCTTTACTCAGTCTGTGGCACTATACATGACTAATGTCTTCAGGGTTAAACCTTTGAAGGAAAACCCCCTTTACCTCAGATGTCCTAAACAAAGCAAGCACACCAAAAGCATACTCAGAGATATTTATTTCCTTTTGTCAAGTATGGGACATAAAGATACCCTGGCATCAGTCATGGAACATCAGGACTGTACCATGGAGATGTCTACCAGTATAACTGGATTGGCAAAGAGGTCTGTTAGGGATAATTGCATGCTGATAGACCCTCTGCTCATCAAGATAGGATGAAACTTTGCTTCCATTTTTAAAAAATCTCAAGAAAGCATCTTATAAGTGGTCTTTACCAGCTAGGATAAAATTTCTGCACAAATTCATGCTCATTCTTTCTTAGTTTGCAAGCTTTTAGGCAGCAAACATGTCAGTCAATGTTACTGCTGGTTTAATATTGCAGGTAGGATGCAATGACAGCTAAGAATCTCAGGAGGAGGTGCCCAGACACACAAATACATTTGGGTCACATCTTACTCATATACAACCATCAGCTGATTTACCCTTTTGTAGCTTGGCCTCAGTAACATGAAATATGTAGCTCACCCTGGCTTTTCTTCTCTGAAGTATTTATAAAGCTCTAGATACTGTGGGTTACTCCCTATAGATCAAATCATTACTACACAGCTCCAAGAGCTAACATAATTCTCTGGCCTGCCCTAAAAAGAAATACCAGTTGTCTAAGAGTTTAATTATGACCACATTCTTTTCCCTGTGTTTTTAATGTTTAAAAATGTTACGCTTAGGAAAACCACAGAAAACTAGTTAAAAGGTTGAAGATCAATGGTAGTATTTCACATGAAAGCCACAAACTGATCTAAACTGATTTTTCATCTCCCCATGTTTGAGTGTTTCCTGAAAGCTCTGGGTCTTTAGTGAGCAGTGATATGTGCCTAAGGCTGGCTGAAGATCTGAAGTTTGTGAAAGTGGCTTGATAAGGGTATTTTAGTTCTTAGTTGTTCTTTCCGTGGTAGTTCTTTATTTTTTCTTTTCTTTTTTTGGTTTTTTTTTTTTTTCCACCTTCAACTATTGTGATGGACTGCCTCTATCTGCACTGTTGCAGTTGGTTGAATCCCTCAGTTGCTGGTGGTGGGTAAAACTACTGGCTGTATGTTACAAATGTAATTTCTGCTGTCAAGGAAGAGCAATGCCATTACTGTCCAATAGAGTGTCAGTCACAGTTTACACAGTGTGACTGTCAGTCACTGTTTAAAGGCGAGTATTTACAGCTTGCCACCAGCAAACATCAAGAGCATGAAATAAAAATTCATAACTGGAAAGTGACCAGAAAATATTTAGGAGGCTTAGAGAGCTTTTCCTTCTGCCTGAAAATTGAGAGAGGAAATAAGGAAATAAATGCAAATTATCTTTTAAATAAAATGTAAATCTTTTTATGCCATGTGTTTATAGTATAGGCTATATAATTCATTACAACTGGCCTTGCATGATTTATCTTGCTATATAACTTTCAAGACACCAGGAAAGATAGTGCATGATTAGGTAGTCACAAAACAACCTAGTCCGTGCCAGTTTTGGGCTACCATAGAATCATAGAACCATGCAGGTTGGAAGAGACCTCCAAGATCATCCAGTCCAACCTATCCCCCAGCCCTATCTAATCAACTAGAGCATAGCACTAAGTGCCCCATCCAGTCTTATCTTGCACGCCTCCAGGGATGGCAATTCCACCACCTCCCTGGGCAGCCCATTCCAATGCCAAATCACTCTCTGTGAAGAACTTCCTTCTGATATCCAGCCTATACCTCCCCTGGCACAACATGAGACTGTGTCCTCTTGTTCTCTCATTTTGTTACTGGTTGCCTAGGAGAAGAGACCGACCCGCACCTGGCTACAACCTCCTTTCAGGTAGCTGTAGACAGCAATGAGGTTGCCTCTAAGCCTCCTCTTCTCCAGGCTAAACAACCCCAGTTCCTTCAGTCTCTCCTCACAGAGCTGTGCTCCAGTCCCCTCACCAGCTTTGTCACCCTTCTCTGGACATATTCCAGCACCTCAACATCTCTCTTGAATTGAGGGACCCAGAACTGGACACAGTACTCAAGGTGTGGCCTGACCAGCGCTGAGTACAGGGGTAGAGTAACCTCCCTTGTCCTACTGGCCACACTGTTCCTGATACAGGCCAGGATGCCATTTGCTCTGCTATCCACCTGGGCACACTGCTGGCTCGTGTTCAGCTACTACCTACCAGTACCCCAGGTCCCTTTCTGCCTGGCTGCTCTCCAGTCACTGTCCCCAGCCTGTAGCACTGTTTAGGGTTGTTGTGGACAAAGTGTAGAACCCTGCACTTAGTCTTGTTAAATCTCATCCCATTGGCCTCTGCCCTCCCATCCGGCCTGTCAGGGTCCCTCTGCAGAGCCCTCCTGCCCTCCAAGAGATCAACACCTACTCCTAACTTGTGTGTCATCTGCAAACTTACTGATGATGGACTCAATCCCATGTTCCAGATCATCAATAAAGATATTGAACAGGACTGGGCCCAGCACTGATCCCTGGGGGACACAACTGGATGTGGCACCATTCACCACCACTCTCTGGGCTCAGTCCTCCAGACAGTTCTTGACACATATCAGAATGAATCTGTCCAAACCATGAGCTACCAGCTTTGCCAGTAGTTTGCTATGGCAGACAGTGTCAAAGGCTTTGCTGAAGTCCATGTAGACTACATCCACAGCCTTCCTTGCATTCACCAGGAGGGTAATCTGATCATAAAAGTAGTTTTAGGGTGCTCAGGCAGGACCTACCCTTCCTAAACCCATGCTGACTGGGCCTGATCCCTTGGCCATCTTGTAGGTGCTTTGTGACGGCACTCAAGATGATCTTTTTCATAACCTTNCTTTGTGACGGCACTCAAGATGATCTTTTTCATAACCTTGCCTGGCACTGAGGTCAGGCTGACAGGTCTGTAATTTCCTGGTTCCTCCTTCTGGTCCTTCTTACGGATGGACATCACATTGGCCAGCTTCCTGTCTTGAAGGACCTCTCCAGTGAGCCAGGTTGTTGATAAATGATGGAGAGCAGCTTGGCCAGCTCATCTGCCAGCTCTCTCAGCACCCTAGGATGGATCCAATCTGGTGCCATGGACTTATGAGGATCCAAGTGGCTCAGCAGGTCCCTTACTGCTCCCTCCTGGATTACAGGGGGGCTATACTGGTCCCTGGCTCCATCTGCCAGTTCAGGAGGCCAGTTGTCCTGGAAATAACCTGTCCCACAGCTGAAGATTGAGGCAAAGAAGGTGTTAAGTACCTCTGC
>VWZE01019832.1:4428-28634 GCA_013396675.1 Eubucco bourcierii
TTTTTTTGATGTGAACTGGGAAACTGGTTATTCACTGTGAGCCAGAGCAGAATGGTTTTAAAGTTCTATAGCTAATCTAAGCTGAGCAGGTGCTGGCTATTTTCTCATTTGGCTTCCACCACTACACTTTATTTCTCATAATACCGTGTATTGGTTGAATCGTACTCACATTTTCCTTTGAGTTTGCAGCTGCACCTCTATAGCAAGCACATCTGCAGAGACCTTACCCGCAACCAGGCAGTCATCCTCACTCTTCATTTCTAAAGGTCTTTCTGCTTTGAACACGTCAATGAGCCTAACCTTGTACTGCTCTTATTGTTAGACCCACTGGTTTGTGATATGTGTCTGATCCCACCGTCCCCACAGCAGTATTGCACTGTCCTACTGGCTTCTAGTTGCTGCTGTTTCCTCTTGCACACAAAGCTGAATTCACAGTTGCTGTTGCTAATTTAGGAACTGCCTGCATGTGCCTGCTCTGCACTCAGGTGAAACCACCTCAGTGGAGAAATCAATGTTTCTCAGTTGTTTTAATGAGTACTGCAAGGTTGACTTGGGTAGTTAGAACACGTAGTAATTGTCTGCTGTTACACAGGGATCACGACACGATCGTAATACTATTATGGTAGTATTATCACAACATTTCCTTGATATGGTGAGGTCAAATAAGGTCTCTATTACCTTACCATACAGGTAATTTATTCATATCAAACTAATGAGGATTTTGCAGTTGAGGCAATCCTTAGAGAAATTTAGGAGCGTTCACACATGATGAACTTTTGCAGCGGACTGAAGAACACCTTGACTCCTTTGTACCTACCTTAATTCATTCCTAGGACAAAAGCTGGTCTGATGTTGCATGTAATCCATGCACAATTCTATGAGGCCAAGGGGAGGGCGGGATTTCATTAAAGTTAAGAGAGGTAAAGTACTTCAAAGACATTTAAAAAGTCTCAAGAAATGAACTCTGATACATTTGCAGTCCTGATCACACAATCCATCCTTAATATGAGAGGTTGCAGCTGTCCTTGATGTTCATGTTGCAAATGTCTGAAAGTGAGCAGAGCCCTCCCCTCCTTTTCTCCTCAAGAGAGGCGAGGAGGACCAGCTCCTTGCAGCAGAAATGCCTGTGGTACAGCTCTCCAGAACCAAGGTTCAATTTGCTGCACATACACTAAAGCATAAAGCTTTACACTTTAGAGTGGTTACTGATTGTATGTGGCAGTGAATTAATTGTCTTGTGCCTTTAAGCAAGCACAGTACTTGAATGGAAATGGTGATTCCAGTCTTCCTCTTGACACAGACTGTGGAGTGAATAATTTAGTAATTTAGATAATTTAGTTGGGGTGACACCAGTCTGTCAGTACCTTCCTAGCTTGGACCACTTCAGAAGCACACAACGATCCCAGCTCAGTTGCCATAACTTGGTGTGTCTGTCAGGGGCAGAAGCATATAAAAGATCTCTGTACTGCTATTTCTAGATTTTACTGTCATATCTATCAAAAGCAAGATGTTTTTCTTTTCTTTACCTAACAAAAGGCTTTCTTGGGGGTATTTGTACCATGAGGATTTCCAGAAAGGCCAAATAAACTTGGGAAAATGCATTCTCCTGCTTAATTAGTGAGAAGAGGAGGCAAAGCAAAATGCCACTGCACTTCCCACACCCTGAGCTCTCTTTTACCTGACTGACCACCTGTTGGGGCCTACCTGATAAATCTTGTTCCCCAGAACAAGCTCTGGGTGATACTTTAGGAATAAAAGGGATTATGAATTATGAATGAGCCTGGCGCGTTGAAAGAGGGATGATCAACTGAGTGAAGTCGGGACATAAGAGAGGGTTTTGTAGATGGCAAATTTAGTAACTCTTGGCAACATTTCTGCAGCTGTCCTTGCTCCAAAGCAAGGGACCCCAGGGCAGGAGATTTTTCCCCCCTGCCCCAGTGACTTACCAAAAAAAAAAAAAAATCTGCAAAGTATGACACAAGAAGCCTACAGGACCACACTAAAAGTCACTCTGTAGACACAGAGGATTACATACATCTGGGAACTCGGAGCTTTGAAATATGTGTTCCATTGCCCATCAGGTCAGCAAACAGGGAGAGTATAAACATTCAGGATTTGTACTATTGCAGAGAAACATCACTAAGTAAATGTGCAAAACCTAACAAGTGGTATTATCCACCAATGCAATGTCAAAGTGAGAGCTCAATGCTAATGGCCTTTTAAAATGTATAGGTAAGTTTCTCTTTGCTAAAATGGGTAGATCATGCAAGAAAATAAAGCAGAATATTTTAGCTGCTAAGCGTGAAATGCAATTTGAAAGGCATTTGCTATAGTGTAGCCTTTAGTAATAAACAGTGTAAAGAAACACATCACTCATAAACTTTCCATGGTAAATAGAGTACTTTCATTTATGAGACGATTACTGTGGTCAAAATGATTATATTCTGCACAGCAGGATGCAAGCACTTGAGAATTCCAGCATTTCTGGAGAAAAAAAAAAAATCATGTTACAAGTTGGGAGAGTGCCTTCAGTCTGACAGAGAACTCACCTCTGGGGTATCTTCTTAGAAAAGACTGTAGAAAAAGATTGTCTACTTGTAATCATAGTTACTCGAGAGCCTTTTAAACTGCAGAATTCCCCAATCCTGAACAAAATCAACAAAGTGTTTTGCTATCATCTTCTTAAATTATATCCTAAGGATATTTTTTTTTCCCAGCCTTGCCAAGTTGATTCCAAACTGTCAAAGAAAATAACTATTTTTATCTCTTTATTTGAAAATTCTTAATATTATTATAATCTTATGTTACTATAATATATTAAATTCTTAATATTAGGGTTTATGCCAATGCAGTTTTTTTGCTCTCCGCTTCATTGCGATGCATTCATTCAGCAAAGGCTGCAGCAGCACTGCAATAAAGATTTAGAAAAGTCTCTCTGCTAGAAGTGGTTCATTTTAGCTAGTAACTGTTGCTAGACAATAGTCACATCTTTATTTGAGGTAAACAAATTCTGTATTATCATTAATTATAAAAAAAGTGTGATGCAATAGAAATTCCTATGATATGGCAGGTGAAAGATAAATCTTCCCTATCAGCAAAGCAGAGCAGAGTGACTGAATGCTTATTCATATGTTATTTGATTTGGGTGCCAGAACAATCCAGATGGTATCACAGCTGTCTTCTTCTGGGTGGTGTTCAGCCACAATGAAAGACAGTCTGCATGCATACAAGAAGGAAAAACTGAAAGAAGGGAGGAGATTGTGAGGTGACTGTGGTCACCAGGCAGGAAGTGGCAAAACAACCACATCTCTTACATCCTTCTCCAATGTTTGTTAATTGCTGTCTAAGACAGCATTTTTGTTAATTGCTGTCTAAGAACTTTTTTTCTTCTGACTGAGAATGGAATTGGGCATCACTTAGTATGAAAAGCCTGTTTCGTCAGTGTGGCCGTTTGAGTTAGATTCCTACCTTTTTTTTTATTTCTGAGGTAGGAATCTAACTCGAATGGCCACAGTCAGAAAGAGCTCTGCTGCACATTTGGGATGACAAGCACAGGGTGCCCCCATGCTGTTGTCAAGGGCTGTCCTGTCCTTCTTACAGCGATCGACCTGCCTCACGACCATGAAGCTGTGTAGGGAGCACAACCGCAAATATCTTTTTCCATAGAAACTACAGAAGCTATTTAAAAATTAGATTAGTAACATATAGAACATTATTGCTGCTTCTCGTCTGTCCTACCTTTCCACTTACATTCTTTTTATTGCTGTTAAGCTTCTTACCATGCCAACATCTTTTAGGTTCGTGATTAAAGGTATTTAAAAATATCCAAGCAGTACTGACTGATATCCAGTTGAAAATAATGGATTCTTTTTTGAAAAATGAAAAGCAGCTAATGTATTTAGAAAAAAAAAATAATGTTGTTTATTGATAAAACACCCAAGGTTATTTTCCTTTATTGCAGAGTCTGTTGTCTTCCTGTTTATTGTTTGATACGTTTCATTTCTACATGATAGATTTTACCTGTATAAACACAGAGCCTTTCAGCAGCTGAACACATCAACAGATAAGTCTTTCATTTAGAAGAATGTGACAATGACATGAGCATAGTACCTGCTGATGCAGATAGCTGGTACCAAGCCACATCACAGCCTGGCTGTTCTTATGCTCTGTGAAGGTTCAGATGCTCTTTGTATTTGGGCATTTTATTCTTATTTTTCTTAGAATAAGCCTTCTGGCATCCTGCCAAAGCTCAACACTTTCTGAAGAGCACAGGTGCCCTACCGCCTTTATTCAGACTTGGAGAGTAAGGCCAAGCTTAAAAAGAGGTTTAGTGAATCACTCATCTGCCACATTCTTGGGTGCTTATAAGCTCCAAACAAACCCAGAGATGAAGTCAAGAGGACCTGATCGAAGAAAATCTTAATGGTTGCATAGAAGCTTGCTACAGGTGCAATAAGTAGGAAGCGCAAGTTAAGGCAACAATTCTTTTGTTGTTTTTGTTTGTTTGTTTAAGGACAGAAATATCAGCCCCTACATTCTTCTTTCATAACCATGTGTAGTTCTGGGTATTGCCTGCCCCACCCCTTACCCCTCTGCACAAGGATTCACCCAGACTAAACTCAGCCAGCTAGAAGTTAAAGAATGAAGCTTTGTAGTTATAGCTTAGCACAATTTACAAGCATATATGTATATACACAATATATTACAGATATTTGCAACTATATACAGCTATATGCAAGTTAAAAGTAACACAGAAATACAAGTCCCCTCCCAGCAGTCAGAGTGCCCAGGAGGGGCTCCCCGCCGCTCCTCCACCTTCCCCCGCCCTTATCTCAGAATCTCTTTTATGTGCGCAGTGAAGCTGGAAAGTTCAGCAAGGGGTTTTAGAAGCAGAATGATTAGTAGGAAAATGTACAGGGTCAGGCAGAAGAGTTAATATGGCAGAAGCCAGGCAGAGACTGTCTTATCTGTGCTTGTGTCCTTGCTTTTACATCTTCCAGTAGAATAAATGGGCAATTTAGACATCACCTTATTTTCTTTTTTACAACCAATAATCTAATTTATCTCCTTAGAATATTCTGATTAGCCTCAAACCAGCAGACTATGCAAGACAAAGCTTGAGTACTCCTTTCCTTCTTGTGGCAGATGGGAAGTCTCATTCCTCCAGTGTTAGCTTGACTTGCACATCGAGCCTGGCCCAACAAAGGAGTAAGTCATCAGCATCCACAAAATGTCAGGTGCAATCATTATTCCCACAGCAGAGTCGTACAGCCAGGCTTCCTGTGTGTTTCATTTCCAGTGCCTCTGTCAATTGCTTTGCTCAGCATTCCTCAGTGCTGAGCAGGTGCAGTCCTTGAAAACAAAAAGGAATAGACCCCTTCAACAAACCCCTCCTCTAATTTTCACAGGCATCAAGGACCCTATAATGTCAGTCAACTGTGTGCCTCTGAGCAAGACAGATCAAATTGTCTGACAGGGCTCAAGGGCAGGCTGCAGGAGAAATGGCAGCCTCAACTCTGAACCTGAAATTCCTTGGTGCATGTTCTCAAAGACTAATTTGAAAAACAGGCACAGCTGCCGCTGTACAATATGTGCAGTTACAAGCCTCAATCTCCATTATACTCTTTTAAAGAGGTCTGTTAGAAACATAAGGACTCATGGAAAGTCTTACATTTTGCATGTATCCTAGAATAGATCCCAGTGACTTTGTGCTGATGTCTAGCTGCACCTAATTATGAAATTCAGTGCAGGATTTCTTTTACTCTTAAATTAAATTAAGCTCATCTGTTTCAGAGCAGGTTTCTTTTATGACTTTAATGCATTGTAATTCAGATCACAAAGCAAAAAGGGAATTAATTTATTGTTAGAAGCCTTAAAAGAGGCTCATAGGAAGATTCTCAGTGTCAAAAAGTTGTTTTAGAGTTCTGCAGAGAGAATCAATAGAGAGGCTACATCATGGCAAGTAACGAATACTCACTATCTTTCATTTAAATTAATTACCCAAACCAAACAGGTCCTATTTCTTTCCACACTGTGGACTACCTTTCCCCAAAGCATTTGTTTTTGTTGAGATCATGAACATCCATTTGGAAATTCTTTGTTAATTAGGATGATCTACCCAAGCTTGGGCTGAAAAATTCAATATTATATAACAAATATTCCGTAGCTGGGCTTGGGATCTGATCCTGCAGCCTCTCTTGGATTTGTATTGGATTCAGAGGAAATGAAACAGGACTGGCCCTTAACTGGCACTCATGGTAAATGTGGACAATTAAACTGTGAGACATATTCTCCCAAAAGTGTACAGACAGCACTTAGCCTGCTAACAGTACACAAAACCCTTGAAGGCTGCTCTGTGGAAGGCAGATGTGCACCTCGAGTTTTCCCTCTGGAAGTGCAGACAGGTTCTTCAGCTATTCCAGAACAGAGCAGCCGTGCCAAAATATTTGATGTGCTTACACCTCCTCAGGAATCCTGCTATTTTCTGTAATTGAAACTGCATCTGAAATGGTTTGCATGGCGCAAAATGCTTGGGAAAGCAGTACCAGAAGAGAATGTAATGCTAATGCAAGATGAGGCTGGCTCTGGGTCATGTAATAATGTATCATTAGCTATCCTAACTGACATAAATGAGAGAATAAAAATGCTGTGTCTCTGTAATAGTTGAAAGAGGAGAAAAAACCAGATTTTACCATAAGGCAAATTAGATTTTTGATGTTTTTCATTGAATTTTATATTAGTTTTTTTCCCCACTACATGGCTGAATACAAACAAGATGCACATGCCACAGAGTAGCACTGTTCCAAAATGATTTTCTGTCAAAGGAGTAACTTTTGAGGTTCCCATTATGCATACTCATGATCAGTGTCTTCCCTGAAAATCACACGCAGCTGAGCAAGTGAACAAAGAAAGCCTGCCTGAGTTAGGCAAGCACCTGGAAATCAAAACTTGAATTAAAGCTCTGGAAAAGGCCAGAGGCTTGGGTAACTGGAGGGTTCCATTCATTCCCAAACTAGTATGACACTTTAAAAACAATTAGCACAGTCTCAAAAAGGCTCTTCAAAGTGCCTGTGTTTGCTGTGGCTCTGAAGCCAAGGACCTGGCTTCAGGCAGGGCCAGACAGGATGGTCTGAAAATGACCTACATGAATGGGAAAATCAATGACCAGGGAAAAAATGGATGGCATTTCTCTCTAGCACTAACAGAGAGAGAGAGAGGGGCAATTTGCTGCATTCGCTGCTCACAGTTTTCAGATGACTCCCAATAAAGAGTTAATTAATTTATTGTACATATACAGATATGAATGGGCGAGCAGTAGAGAAACTGCTTCTGTCTGCAGTTCAAAGTGTTTTGATATAACTTTTTAATGCTGGGTTTCATCTAAACAAAGCAGACATCCCAGATTATTCTGATTTGGTTTGGTTTTGTTTTGTTTTGTTTTTGACAATTTCCCATTCCAAATGTCTCATTTCAGAGGAACCCAAACTATCTTGCAGAAATGTACCAATTCACCAATTCACCGGCTACGTTTCTGAAACACATTTGAGAAATGGATTTTACCAAGTTGTTCTGACCTGGATCAGCCAAAGTGATACAACTGAAACAAATATTTTTCATCAGTTATTCTGCAATGAAACTGGATTTTTATAGTCCTGAAGCTTTAATTAGAAAGGACCTTCCAGCTGCACCCAGTTCTGTGTTTCCGTGTTTGCTATTCAATATTTCTACCCAATTCTGTTTTGCACTTAAGCCTCCGTTCATCCTTTCCAATATTTTTTTTTTTTCTTTCTGTCTTTTAAAGTTCTCCTCTGGGTATTTCATGTATCTGGTGGTTTCTCACTATCTGTGCAAAGATGAGATGGCAATGCCACAAGATGAAGAAACAGTGAAATCTAGAATCTCACTGCAAGAGCAGATGAGTTCAGCTTGTCAACTCTTCCTATTTTCCTGTTTATGGTAGGGAAGATCCAATGAACTGCAAATACCAAATGTGAGTTACTGGCCAGCTTAGTGGATGTCTGGGCTGCCCACACTAACTGGTGGTGGGTGCGGGTGAGGAATCACATCTTTAGAAGTCAATAAATATCATTAAAGGTCTTTTCTTCTTTTATGTGACAGTTCAAATGAATGGTCCCCCTAAGTGTGTGGAAACAGGATCAGTGATGAACTTCTTTCCATATAATCCCTTCTTATGTGAGGCATAACCTTGGCTATTAGCTCAAATCAGTCAATAACCTATTATCTAGTGAGCAAAGAAATAAATACTGCCTCAAGCCACTATTAATTAGAACAGCCAGGGAGGTACAGACCAGAAGATATGTGATGTTATTGCTCCAGCTTGTATGAAACACAGAATGAAGCTGAACTGATAGGATTAGGTTTAGGAGTTTTGTTTACTGGTTGGCTGGTTGCTTTTTTTTCCCCTTTCCTTGTTTACTTTAAACAAAACCTCCCCAGTTCCGATAAAGCCACAAGCTGATTGCTCTGTCCTCAAGCACAGAGGCCTAAGCTGAAGATGTGGCTGGTGCTGGGTCAAGGTGATTACAGTGCTCTTTTACAGGCTTTCTATCTCAGCAGTGTGTACAGACTGTCTAAACTTGCAAATTCACATGCAAATTTTGAAGCAACTTATCGAAATAAGTGATTTTATGCTACGCTTGTGATAACTATTGAACTTCTACATTTAAGTCCTCCTTAATATCAGCTGCAGATCTAAGAATCAATCAATCAATTAAGGGCACAATGTCCACCTGGAGTGGTGTCCCTCAGGGGTCAGTGCTGGGACCAGTGCTGTTTAACATCTTTGTCAGTGACATGGACAGAGGAATCAGTGCACCCTCAGCAGGTTTGCAGATGACACCAAGCTGTGTGGCACAGTCCACTTGCTAGAGGGCAGGGATCCATCCAGAGGGACCTGGACAGGCTGGAGAGGTGGGCCCAGGCCAACCTCATGAAATTCACCAAAGCCAAGTGTAAGGTCCTGCACCTGGGTAGGCACAATCCCATGCACAAGTCTAGGCTGGGTGGTGAATGGCTGGAGAGCAGCCCTGAGGAAAAGGACCTTGGGGTGTGGGTTAATGAAAAGCTCAACATGAGCCTGCAGTGTGCACATGCAGCCCAGACAGCCAACTGAGTTCTGAGCTGCATCAAGAACAGAGTGGGCAGCAGGGCAAGGGAGGTGATTCTCCCTCTTTACTCTGCTCTCATCAGACCCCACCTGGAGTACTGTGTGCAGTTCTGGAACCCTCAGCACAGGAAGGACATGGAAGTGTTGGAGCGGGTCCAGAGGAGGGCCACAAAGATGATCAGAGGGCTGGAGCAGCTCTGCTATGAGGACAGGCTGAAAGAGTTGGGGCTCTTCAGCCTGGAGAAGAGAAGGCTTCAAGGAGACCTTATAGTAACCTTCCAGTATCTGAAGGGGGCCTACAGGAAGGCTGGGGAGGGGCTGTTTACAAGGTCTTGCAATGACAGGACAAGGGGCAATGGGTTTAAACTGGCAGAGGGAAGATTTAGACACGATGTCAGGAGGAAGTTCTTTACCTTGAGGATGGTGAGGCACTGGCACAGGTTGCCCAGGGAGGTTGTGGCTGCTTCCTCCCTGGAGGTGTTCAAGGCCAGGTTGGATGAGGCCTTGAGTGAGCTGTACTAGTGGGAGGTGTCCCTGCCTATGGCAGGGGGTTGGAACTAGATGATCCTTGAGGTCCCTTCCAACCTTACCATTCTATGATTCTATAAGAACATCTGAAGAGACATCTCTTTGTTCCTGATCTTTGTCCCCTTTCTCTGAAGTTAGCTTTTGCATTTCATAAGCAGTGCTAAAATCTTTATATCTAGATGCTGTCTATTTCTTTGTGCCCTATATCAAGGGCAAAGGTAAAAGAGATTTTACTCTTTTTAAAATCTATACAATCAAGGTACAATTGCTGCAAACTCTGTTCTCTGTGCACTAGCTAATAAAGATTATTAGGGCACTGCACATTTTCTGAAGTAAAGCATTCCCTCATTCCCAGGCTCATCAAGTCACTCTTTCTTCCATGACAGACTGGAATGACAGCGGTGCCAGTGTGCCTGACCCACACCCAGAGTCAGCAGGACATCTGCTCCTGCCACGTCTAGGTGCACCGTTTCCACAGTGCCTAAAAGGTAAGAGGCCCTGGCTGACCTGGTTTATACAGAAGTGCTTGAGCAGTTATCAAATAGCTTTTGGTCCTCCTAATGACAGTGTTTGGACCTCAGGTTGGAATTTATTCCACCAAGGTCCCAGGGTTTAACACTCTCCACACCTCACAAGCTCAGATCTGGACAATAAGCAGTCCTGAGCATGGTGGATTGGTGGATTTTAGGCTGCCTGAGTATGAATTATTTGTTATTAGCTGCTTTGAATCTCTGAACCTTATCCTTTTGAAAAAAAAATCCATCTTGGATTTTGCAGTGCATTTATTCCAGGGGATTAAATTATTCTGAGAATAAGCATTGTTTTAATTTAAAGGAGGGAAGAGCTGGCCTGACCAAGCTGGCACTGGTGAATTCAGGAGAGCCAAATCTGCTCATGTCATCCTTGATATTGTCACTTTCTTCTTACCTCCTTTATTATGTTACCAGGCTTGTGGCAAACAAAATCTGTTGTTTTGCTGTCAAAAAGTTTCTTAAAAAAGCTAGTAGCATGAAAGCAATTGAAATTGTGACTGGTTTTGAGTCACCTTTTCATTCAGGCAGCGTTGGAGCTTGAAACATTTTCTTTGACATGTGTTTCTTACTTTATAGTCATCCGTGGGGCTTGCCCTCCAGGACAGAATAGTCAGATCTGTGACATGTATCTGCAAAGCATAAGGGAAATGCATTTATTTGTTTAGACTTACAGATACAGGGTGATAAGCCACTCACACCAACCAGCAAGGAAATCAAAATCAATTTGAGATGTGTAATCTGCATGAGATGGAAACCCCTTGTGAGTATCCTTGGCCTTGAATTCAGCCTTAGCCTGAGCCTTTTCAGCGTTTTCTCCATTAGCCCCAGCACCCCTGCAGGCAGAGCTGGGCCAGGTAGGATCCCAGAGATAGCAGAAAGGGCTCGTTCAGTTTTCCAAGCCTATCTCTGTGAAAGCATACAGCTGCTCTGCAGAAGTCCTACTTTTAGCTCCTGAGGCCTCATCCATCCATGATATATCTAATAGTAAGACAGGCAGAAGCTCAGGAGGACAAAGGACCACAGCTATTGATGGGATAGGGATATCTCCTGCAGGTTAGTGCAGCAGTCTCATAGTCTCACCAACTTCTTGGCAGAGATAGTCAGAGAAGAATTAGATTTGTCAAGAAGGCAGACAGTGGGATGAAGCTGTCTCCTAAGCCACCAAGTTCCTCTCTGGAAAGAGGCTATCAGTGCTGGGTGACAAAAGGTTTATCACAGCCATGTATTTTCTGTTCCTTTCCATCATGTTTTACAAAGCTGTTGGATTTATACCACCATAACCTCTTAGGTGCCTGAAGATCTATAGCCCACGGCAATACTATCAATATTAAGAGCAAACAATCACATTCCTGTCTGTTGAAGGCAGGAAGTTCTTCCATGTTTCTTTAGGGGCTCCTGAGCACTAATTAACATCCACGTAATACCAACTAAATACTTCTAATTCCATTCTGAAGGTAGGTGTTGCGCAGTGAATGACACTGCAAACTTCTGGCCAAAGATAAGCAAGGTGAACTCCCACTCAAGGAAAAGTGTTACATGATGTACAGTAACATTTCAGTTGGAAGCTCTCAAACAGTAAATTACATAGCACTCATCTCTCCTCAACAAAATGTACTTTTCAGTCCTCAGGAATTTCACAGTGGATACAGAAATGCAAGCAACCTTTAAATTTCTTCTGCCTGTATGGATGTGGGTGTGAAAAGTCAGGACGGGGATTTCTTTTGCAATCGTGTCAAGTGAGGAAGGGAAGTCGATACATATTTATATGGACACACATGCATAAACACCATTTAGCTGTTCCAATTTGCATGCCAGTAAAAAATTCTCTGACTATGAAAATTTTGTTGTCTCTGCCTCAGGATGAAATCTGTTGTAGGAAACCATCGACCTGCAGGAAATCACCTACCTACCATTGACCTTTGGAGGCTCCTCAGTGCCGCTATTGACTTGACCTCTTAGTGATCCTTTTTTACTCTGAGTGCCTAGCCTCACCACTCAGAACCACTTCTACTGACAAAGTTGATGCTTTTCTTGCAGCCTTCAGCACCTATCCTTCCCACTTAACACTTCATCTCTTTTATCATTCTAATAAAAAAGGTGCAGGATTGCCAGTGAGTGCTACAAAGCTTCCTCAGCGCTTCTCTTTTGCAGATTCCAGGCTGTCAATCACAGAACACTAACCAGCTCTTCTGCTGCTGCTCAGCATCACTTACCTTCCTCCTTAGTGATGAAAGAAGACTCCAAGGGCCTGCAGCTTCTCTCTCAGGCATAAGCACATCAGGTGCATGGACTCTGGAGACTGGGCCACCTGGATGCGCTTCACTTGAGGTGTTCCCTGTCAAGCTGTAATTCTGAATGCAAATACCCTCAGGCAAGCATGAAACACCACCTAACTGCTCTACCCCTGAGAACAGGAAGATTTCAGACATGGGGATGATTTAAAAGGTTGAATTAACTCCACTTGAGGTCAAGAAGCTACAGAAGTTAAAGAGAAGAAAAGTTTTTAATTGCTAGTCCCAGGTGCTACCTGCCTGATGAGTAAACATGAAGAACTGGAGGTGGTCATTTCTGAACAGGTATTTGACCTTTCTGCTACTGAAACCCAAAAAGTTCATGTGACTTGAATGCTCAGAGCAGCCCTGATAGTTTGAAGAGCATCAGCTGGATATTACCAAGCAAGCAGCACATGCCAGAACAAGCTTTGCGTTTAGCCATATATGAGCCAGCAAACGTTGAAGCACATGGCTCACAGGTGTAAGGAGTTACACAGAAGATCAGATATTCCCTAAGGACAGGCCAATCACACAAGAGCATCAGCTCCTCCTCCACCTGTCTGCAACAGGGAGCTCTGAGGAGGCAAGCAAGGGGCAGCTGCTGGAGAACTCAGCATAAAACTTAAATGTCAGAACTATTTGAAATTATTAATGACACTTTGTAACTTAAAAGGTGTTGCTGCCAGCACCGAGAGTACTACATCAGCATCTAATGCAGCGACCTCACAGTTTGGAGTTAAGCAGTAGTTAGGTGCCAAAGAGCACAGCTGCATTGCAGCCCCTACACCTCTCAGACACCAGTGTGACCAGCCTGAAAGCCACGGGGAATTGGATCATCTGCGAGAAGGAGCTGAAACAGAGTGAAATGTGATTGAGAACTGAGAACTGTTTAGAGACATTCTATCTGAAGTCTCAGAAGCCAAAAATTCACGGTGAAGATGAAAAAAGTGTGTAACTTCAACAAAAGCAAGCTGAGATCATAGAGGAAGTAAGACAAAAAACCAGCAATGAAACTGTAACAGATGGAAAGCAGGCGACTGTGAAAATTGTTAGTATATATTAGCAGCTAGGAGCTATCTATGAGAAGGAGAGAGGCTAAATGACACTAGGAGGAAGTTTTGAGCAGATGAGCTCTAGGAACCGCTAGAAGTGACAGATATCCTGGCAATGGTACACTACTGCATGAAGTCAGAGTTGTCAGCAGCGCTTCAATGAAGCTGAACTGCCAAGAGAGCCTTCAGGTCCTGCCTCTTGTGGCAGGGTGGTTTCTGAGTTTACCTAACAGCTCTTTAACGGGATATCCATAAGCAGTGTCCCCAGCCCCAAGTTCACTTTTTTCTTGGAAATATACTGGCAGCTGAGCCACAGAACTGCCGTGTGAATCTCTTCTGCCCTGAAGTTCCTTGACTTTCTCTTCGTATTCTATAAATATTGCATTTTCTTAGGTCCATGGCAGCAGAGCACTGATGTGAGGAACTGTCAGCTTCAAGAGAGCCTGCTGTATTTGAGTGGTAGGGGTTAGGTTGGAGCTAGGGGAGGAGGAGCTGTGAAGGAGCTGTACCATTTCCCATGCCACTGTACCAACTGAGTCACAAAGGATGGATGCCATCTCCTCCTATTGCAGCTCTGCTTCAAAATGAAGCAGTAAAAAACTCCTGTGGCTGAATCCTGGGCATGATTTGAACTGAGGTTAGGTTGTAGCCAGACTTATAGCCGCTCAATCTGACTTACATCCAAGGCCAACAGCGGAAGAGCAAAGTGAGATCTGGAGTTTGGGATGAGAGAGGCTCTGTCAGATTCAGGTACTGCAATGTCAGTCCTGAGCACAGTCAGCTCAGTCTTGGCTGGAGTCAGTCACATTTACAGTCTCTGTGAATGTGAACAGTGTATCAAGGTTGCAGTACAGTAATACTTGCAAGTGGATTTTAACAAGGGAGGCAAATCTCACTGTGACTGCACCCAGCTAGATGCATACACATAGGTATGTATGGGCACGTGGGTGTAGCTGTAGCAAAGCGTGAGCGCATGCAGAGGGCAAGCAGATACAGACACACTCTGAATCATGCTGGGCTCTTTTTTTGGTCAGTAAAGAAAGCACACACATGCAAAGACTGCGAATTCGAGTCAGTTAAGCTTTTAGACAGCATGCAACAGAAGCAAGAAAAGGACAACCCAAAGTCTCAGAAACCAGCTCAGTTCCTTAAATACATATGCCTGGCACTAATCCAGAAATGCAGGCAGAGACGGGGAAGATGCAGTTAGTGTAACAAGACAGTAAACACAGGAGGTACCCCAGTCTTGTCAGCAGTCCCAGGGTTAGTGGCATTTTCTGTTTTAAGCATTGAAAGAATCTCACAGGAGAGACCATAATCAGATGAAGGTCTAACTCCACTAGATGATAAAGAAGGTAAAGATAAATCTGGTCCTGCTGGCCTACTGAGGCAGAGCTCTCATAGGAAAATCCATTTCTTCCAGTTTAAATTGGTCTAAGTGGAGCAACATACTGAAGGATTACCATGGAGAAGAGATTATTTCCAGTCTGAAAGAAATGCAGCATCAGTTCAACAGAGAGGACTAATTCCATTTCTACCTTACGTCTTAAATTGTTTCTGGAGGTCTTGCTGCTGGAGAACACACCTCACTCTGCTGCAGCCACATCTGGAGGCACAGCTGGTGATGCTCAACCCTCTTCTCCTTATGGCACAACTACATTCAGAGTTCTAAGAGAAGTTTAACTCCTTGATTGTGTGATTATTTTCTGACTATCTAACAGTGGTCTCCACTTCCAGTCCTAGGAAACTCTTAGGACCTCCCAGCTGAGCTGGGTATCTCTGGCTCTCCTCTCTCACTGGACACCTGTCACAGCACTGGAGATTGCTGTTTACTGCTGTTCATTCAACAGACCTGCCCATGCAAATAGTGCATAAAATAATAAAAAATTCAGCAAGCTTTCAGAAAGGGAACATTATTCATCTGCTCAGAAACATCTGGACATTTCAGGAGCCCTGCTAAATTTATGGAGTCTACTGAACGAATTTAAGTTTTTACTCAGGGGTAAATAAGCCATTCTGGGGGCTTTGCCAGGCATCTTCTCTCCTTCTCTTGTCTCTGTACACTATGAATAATGCATCTTCGCAGAGCACAAACCAGCAGCATTAGCTCCTTGTTTCCTTCCATATAATTTTAGGAACTCTCACTCTCTGCTGCCTTTTACCAAGGGGCTGATGGTAATGCACCAAGTGGGCTACAAGCCCAGCAGTCCATCTCTTCTCTGCACTGGAAAAGGGATCCTGGTCCTGCAGGCAAGAAACTTGGGATGCCAAAAATAGCACAGCTGTGCCAGTGGCTGAGGAGCTGCTGCTGGGTACGCAAGGTTAGCCATGGAGAGACAGCACTGAAGTCTGAAATGTAGGACACTGGCCGGGCAGGAAGTTTGTTCTTGTTTATGCTACTAATGTCAGCAGAAAAAAAAAATTCAAAATTATGGTCCACCTGAGAAGGGGGTAAGAGCTGAGCCAGGTCTTCTGTGAACAAGAGGAGATGGGAAATTTATGCTAAGATCTCAAGCAGCTCTCTGAACATTTCCTTGCAGGAAAAGGAAAAGGTGAAGGAAGAAGAAAAGGATTATTTGAATTCCTTTTTCTAAGTAATATCTCCAAGAAAGAATCTACACCTAAGAAGTGTTCATTTGAACAGTATGGGGAGGTTGTCTTTCCCTTCCTTTATCACCTCTTTTCTCCATCCTTTTCATACCTAGGTTCATTTAAAACCACCATCTGCCTTGCCAAGACGTACACAGTGGCCAGGGACCATGTAGATTCTCCCCACTCTATGTCAGTTGTAACAGTGAGAGTTGTGAATGTGCTTTTTTTTGGCCCTCAATCAACACAGACAGTTGCTCATTTGTGGACATCACTCATGAAATATCCATGAATATAAGAATGATGAATTTGCTTTCTTCCCATGTCTTTTATGAGAAGTTTCTTTCCATTTTGTAAAAGCATGGGGTAGAACATACAGACAAGTGTGCAACCCACCCAGCCTCAGTGCCATTTTCAGCCCCTCACCTGCAAACAGGTTGGCCAAGGTGCCAAGCCCCAGCAGTGAGGACAGAGAGGCAGAAGCCACGTGCCTTGGGCTGGGGAGCAGCAACCTTCACCAAGAGGTTCCCCAAAAATTTAGGGCAGTCAATACATCTCAGAGCTGAGAGCTGCCCCAGCTCAGTACCCAGAAGTCTTACCTTTCTGGCTGTCACAATGCAATATCTCCCCACTCACCCCAGATCCCTTTCTAGATTTAACCTTAACAGAACAGGAGTGTTTTGGTTTTGTCTTTATGAACAATGCCACTAGGAAATTATTTCTCAGACTATCTTCACTTTTTCTAGATTTCTTTTTTCCTTTTCATCAACTTTTTATGCATAAAAACAAATAGCAAATCCATTGGGATTTTAAGAAGCACTCAGAATTGGCTTCATTTTGCTAACATTGGTAGCATTAGATTTGCTTTGAAGCCCACTGCTTCTGAAAAATCTCCCTCTTCTTTATACATTGTATGAGTGACCCAGGCCTTATTCCCTCCTCTTGGAATAACAGACCCTGAAAAGAGCAAAGCAGCTGGGCTGCGGCAAAGAAGACCTTTTCTTATCATTCGTGTTAGAGGGATGAGACAGGGGATACAGACAGGTTAATACATTTCTTCCTGACTTCTTGTCTGTGACCAGAGACAAAAACACAGTCATACCCTGTCATACTGCCTTTGCTTTGCTCTGAATGCCTTCTAAACACACATAGTGATTAATAGACTGTGAATGCATGGGTTTAACTGATAATCATATTATTTGCATAGCGTACTTCAGCCTATGTTTATCTTTCTTGCCTTCAATATTTCCTTCAAGAAGAGGCAGTAGGTAATTAGTCTCATAAAACTCTCTCTGAGCAGATTCAGTTATAATGGATCAAGAAATAGTGAATTCATCTTTATGTTTAATTATTTTTCAAGCAAAACCATAACATCTCTTTTGAGAACCAGTCAGTCTTCATTAGGGACAAACACATACTGCTGAGCTCTGTGTGCTCAGTTCCAGCTCTGATTTTTCTGCCCATCACAAGTAATGCACTTCCAGCAGCATGAAGTCGTGATAGCCTGGCACAGAAAGTAGGGCTGAAGCATCAGGCACATTGCTGTTATTAGTTTGTACCCTGTGCTATTACAGAGAGGATTTATTTTCCAAGTCCTGATCTAGACTAGGAGTTTCCTGAAATGCCAGCAGTGCTGGGTCAGTCCCATCTTTCAGTGAGAGCCTGCAAAGACCTGTGAAGCAGCAAAGGATGTCTGCTTTTCTGTTAGGACTATTGGGAGTGATAAACCCATGGATTTTACCAATCCCTTTGCTGCAGCACAGGTGGTGTCTGTGTCAGAGCGGCAGGTTTGACTCATCACAGGGAGGCAGGGGTTCAGTGGCTGCAGGAAGATGTAGTCATCCTGACTCCCAGCTCTCTGCTAGCTGGAGGCAGGCTAGCATAGCCCACCTTATCTCTGCCTGTTTGTGCTGCTATCCCTAGCCTGTGATCTCTTTTCATGATGGGTCCCTCAGTGTAGCCTATTTTACCTTTCTGGTGAGCTGAGAGTTGTGCTGGGTGACAGCAATCCCCCCTCAAGTCACAAAACTGAAGTCAAAACTTGTTAGCAAGGACCTGATTCCAAGGAAAGAGAAGAAAACAAAGCAAAGTTTTATATCTGAAAGACTTCAGATGCATGATCTCTGCTTGGAGGAGCATGCTGGTTTATTAGCTCTGTGAAAGATCCAAAGCCTCCAGAGAGGGGGTGACTCTCTCTTAACCTGCAAACGGCTGTAGCTGCTGCCATTTCCAAGAGGGAGATGTACAATGTCTGATTGCAGCTACCTTGGAAAGTGAGACATCTGCATGTGTGTGATAATTTGCTCTTTTCAGAAGGAAAGAGAGGAAAAACACATGCTGGGAGCAGAATATTGGTATTTACCTGAGCTCTGTGTTCATGCCTCATTTCCTAAGCTGCATGTACTACTCTGTTTCTAAGAGGTAGAGCTGTTACAAAAATAAAAGAGTCTGAAGAATGAAGTCGGTTAGATTTGATTTCTCCTTTGGATGAAAATGTGTGGGGTTTGCAAAGGAGGAACGTGGTTCCTGGTGCTTTCAGGAGCCATGGCCATACCTGCCCCCTCCCTTGTCCTCAATGGGTAGATAGAGAAAAAGACGGATGGATAGATGATTATAAACAGTTCTTTGCCACTTGGGACCATAAATATTCCCCCTTGGAAAGCTTGAAGGTGTTCTAGCAACTGTGAAGACGGATAGCAATTCTCTGGGGAGAGCAGCTTTCAGGCATACACTGACTGTCACTAAATGCCTGTTCCCAAATCTCTCCCACATCTGCCACTGACAATCCAGGCAGCTCTTGCTGCGGGTCAGGGTTAAATCATCTTTGAGGGGTTGTCTTCACACTGGAATACATAGAAATACTGTCTTGTCTCAAAGTCACTGGGGCTTTTGAATCATAGGCTGTGCATCAGTTACATTCATTGTGCTGGTCTGCCCCCAGCAAACAGACATTGAGAGGGTTTTTCATCACATAGGTTCAAACCAGCACAACTTCTTCCACTGCAGTGCAAGTATCTTCTTTAGAAACACTCTGGTTTTATTTTCAGAGTGCATGGAAAGAGGAAGGAAGAACAGATTAGTTTTCCATTGCCCATACAAGACTCCTGTTTTCCTGCTTGATTTGGGTTGGTTTTACTTCATTGGCATTTTGTTTGGTTCAGAAGTGGGTTTTTCAGGGGAGGGGAGGTGTAGGTGCACTTCTGTATCTGTGTTTCACTAGTAGAAACCAGCAGATGCTTTCAAATCCCACAAGAAGACAGGCAGTGTGACAAATCCAAACTGGAAAACATCCTTGTTGAGCAACCATTAGGGAAAAAAAAAAAAAAAAAAAAAAAAAAAAAAAAAAAAAAAAAAAAAAAAAAAAGATTAAGTGATATTTAATTCTGGTATTTAGGTTTGAAGTTAAAGGATTTTTTTCTGATCTTATTGGCCTTTTAGGTAGGTTTATATAATATCAGTGCAGAAAACAGGGATGTTATAATAAGTTTAAAGAAAAAAAAATAGAGAATGAATTAAGTGGGTTCTCAAAAATGTCATCCCTGAGTGGGTTATAAATTTTCAGAAGTTGAATTTCTCCATTAAGATCAATGGAAAGATGTCATCAAAAGCAAAGGTGCTGGATTCCTGTAACTAGAAGCCTGTTTCAGAAGATAAGGATAATCTTATATCATAAACATTTGCACTAGGAAGAGGGTGAAGCAGAGTGAAGTCCTGAAATGATAAGGGACCACTGATTTTATGCATGCCTGTCATCAAAACTGAAAATAGTTTTTAGGTCTTGTTGCTGAAAAAGAATTTGATGTTCTCAAATATGAGAGTTATCAGGCTTTTTTGAAAACTCTTTTCTATACCCAAGAGGGGATTTATTTTCCTGCTCATTATAGCACTGGCACAAAAGATATCATGAGAGTAGAAGTCCTGAGACATTACTTTAAGGAGCAATTAAATAGAAAGGGTCAGTGAAAGATTTGCAACAGGCAGGACAAAGCTGATGCTCAGAGGAGGGGTGGGAAGTGAACCTCTGTGGCTGGATGAGAGGCTGTCTTCAGAGGGAGGAGAAGGCACACAGGACAAAGGTAAAAATCCACATACTGCTTATTCAGCCATGTATCACTGTCACCTCATTTAAGAAAGGTGGTGAAAAAGCTTTTCATCCAAGGAGGGAGAAATCCTTTCCTCTCAGATGTTTGAGACACTGAAAACTGGCCTGGAGATTCCTGGAGAGAGGCAAGTCTGAGAAGGGTGCGAGACCAGCAGCAGAGCTGCTTACCCTCACCCTCCTGCCCTCAGGAGTATTTATTCAATGCCAGGCACCAGCCTGCCCAAAGCAGTTTGTGTTGGCCCAGGAGCTCCTGGTACAGTCAGTCTAGGGAAACTCCCCAGCTTGCATGCAAAAACTGGAGCAGAGATGACCCAGGTCTTCATAGGCTTGGTTCTTCTGCACATGTTGCCCCTCAGCTGCACCAGAGACAGGCTGCTCTGGCAGAGGCTCTTTTGAATATTTTCAAACTTGAAAGGGTTATGATTAATTCTTGAGACAAGAATACACACACAGTGATGGTTTCCTCTTCTCTTCCTCTTCTCTTCTCTTCTCTCTTTTTCTTAATCTAAGAAAAAATCATTACTCCAACATTTCTAGCTCTTCTTACACTCTGTTGCCCTCTTGAATTTACTTTTCCTGGTCACAGGTAAAGTAAAGGTTGTGGTAAAAAGGAGTATTTTTGATTACCTGGGTTTAATATGAGGTTTCTGTGAGTCTTTAATATATATTAAAAACAAACAAACAAGCAAACCCCAAACCACCACCAACAAACCACCAAACCTCAAAAACCCCAATGAACAGAAACTTTTAGTTTGTCTTCTCTACAATGGTCACTTCTGTCATTTCTCATCTTCCTTCAAGGAACATTGCATTTGAAGGTGTTCCCTTTGAAGCTCAGATTTCTGTTGTTCCTCTTGGAAGACGGAAGGTAGAGAGGAGCAGTGTTTCATAGCTGGATGGGTCCCGTCCCTGTTTATTTGATTTATTTACTGTCTAACATTTTATGCGATTGTTGTTGTTTTTTGGCATGTCAGAGCAAAGCTTTTCAACGCTCAGGAAAAACCCTGCTGGGGGAGAATGCTGATACTGCTCTGCCCTTGATAGGATGGTGACTGGCAGTATATAAATACCCCCGACAGCATGACAGAAATCACTCTTCTATATTTACCAGGAGCCCTGGGCCAACACGCACAGTGGTGGGAACCCATCTGCTCTGCTGCAGTCATTTTCTCAACATGCTACTCTAACAGCTGAGCCTTTTGTCGTGTCTTTTTTAGCCTGGCATGCGCAGGGAGCGGGGCTGCCTTTAATAGCAGCATGACAAAACCCAAATAAATCAGAAAGGTGAATTGTAAATTTAAAGGTCTGGTGATTCATTTGATGAATCATATAAAGGAATGAATTAATTTAGGTATTACTTGACTGCTTAGATTTCCTTCTACGAGCCTGATGTCATTAGCTGTGTGTTAATGAGTCTTCTTCCCTAGTGTGTGCGGCAAACAGCAGAAAGGATCGGAGCAGGGGACCTGGGCAGTTTGGGATTTGTTGGGCTTGGGCTGTCGCTGGGGCATGGGAAGGGTTTTAGTTAGAAATTTGGGCAGCTCCAGAAGACACTGTACAGATCCAGCTCGTCTGGACACAGGTGGTGGCTGTCAGAAGGAGTCTGCTGGAGATGATGCATTTCAGTGTGGTTTAATAATTTTAATTTATACTTACCAGAAGTTATTGCATGCTTTGCTGCTGAGCAGCTTCCTTTCCAGCCTTTTGGCTTTGTTTCTCAAGACATTATCCCATTTTTCTTTTGGAGATTTGCTCACGTAGACATTTCTCTTTCATTTCTAGAAGCGTGACTTTTTAAGCCAATATTCAAAATTGGCCACGGAGCCAGCAACTGATCTCATATTTCCCTGAATTCAGGGAAGACCTGAATTCAGATTGATCAGCCTTCAACCTAAGTCTGAAATACAGGTCAGACTTTAGAGTTCATTTCTGTCTAACACTTTGCCTAGTGGCAGTGTCAATGTATTTCTGTAGGTTGATGAGAAAATGCAGACTTCTCATCTTCAGACTAAACTTTATGTATTTCCCATTGCTCCAGACATCTTTGCCTATCAACACCTCAGTGCAGAAAGGCCCTAAATATTTAACTTCAAGCATATGTCTAAATTCACTGTTGTCTATGGAAGAATGTAAGTTTTTGTTCTACTAATAGAACCTCCATTACTAACCAAAACAGTTGATTGCACTCTGGACACATGTTTTAGACTCTCTGTAGCTGCGTGAGAGTCTGGATGTATTTTTTTCTGCAGGCAGAGTACCAGGATGGACTGACAGCAGAAATGAAAGCTGTTTCGTGCTTTCCATAAAGGCAGTAGTATCTTTCCCCTCCAAATGTTATGCATTAGATTCTAAAAAGGAGGCATAAACACGTTGTAAAAAGACAGCTGCTTTAAAAACCTGCTCCCCCAGAGATTGTCCGGGAAATACATTGGTGTGAACTCATAATGTCTGAGCAGTCTCAGCTGATTTAAAGGCTGAAAAGAGGACCAAAGCAGCAAAATATGATTTCAGAATTCAAGCTACTCAAAGAAGGCAATTGGAGGTTTAAGTGGCGCTTTATGTTCTTAACATCTTCCATAGCAACTTTGGACAATGCAAAGGTAAAATAATCACTGTTGCAGAACAAACAGATTTCTCTCAGGGAAACTGTTTCATTCAGTGCAAACTTCAAGTCTGTCTCGGTATCTCTGTACAGCTGTGGCTTTTCCTCCCTTATGGAAGCCTGCAAAACGAAGAGCTGCAGGATAAATCTGTAAGCAACCGCAGCGTTATCAGCATTTCTACATTCCCAATAGTAATTTATTTTTAAAATGAAAACTACAATGTGCCTGTGGTGACCTTAAGTTAGTCTTGACTTTTAAACTCAAAAATACAACCTTTATCGAGGAGGTGCTATCACCGTTCCCTATTTCTGTGCTTCCTGGACATTAATTACTGGAGTTAACTGGATTAGAGTTTGAGAGAATAAGGCGGCAAATACTTTCACTGCCCCAAGATGAATATTTTTGACAAAAATGCCACAGAAATTATGAAATATTTATTTGAGGTTTGGTTGTCCAATATGTCCAACCTTTGAAAGGAAAGGGGGTAAAGGTAGAATCATAGAATTGTCAGAGGTGGAAGAGACCTCAAAGATCATCTAGTTCCAACCCACTTGCCATGGGTAGGGACACTTCATACTAGATCAGGTTGCTCAGAGGCCCATCCAGCCTGACATTAAAGACCTCAGGGATGAGGCTTCCACCAGCTCCCTGGGCAACTTGTTTCAGTGTCTCACCACCCTCATGGTGTCAGGAAGAACTTCTTCCTGACATCCAATCTGAACACATCCACTTCTGGTTGCAGTTCTAGGTAGAAGGAGAGTCCAATTTAATTAGTTTTCCAAGCTGTATCTACTAAATTCTTGCACCCTAACAAAACCCAGAGAATGAGTGCTTAACCTGTGATGTGCTTTTTACATCAGTTGATTTTAAAAAAGTGACTGCTCAGAGGAGCAGTCCTGTTCTGGGGTAGTTGTGTCTGATTTTAATTAGGTGACACAAACTTTTCCCCCAATTCATCATACTCAGGTTCCACATGTCCTCAGCTTTCACTGGGTTTCTTAAAGATGAAGATGATTATTGCTGATGAGAGGTTTCATTTATCTCTTCAGATGGTCCATTTGAAGCAGCCCACAACAGGGCACTGCACACCTGTGTGCTTGTAAAACACAGCTCTAGGGAACCAGGGCACTGCTCCAGTCTGCTTAAAGGCAGGATTGATAACTGTAAAAAAAAAAAAAAAAAAAGTTAAACACTAGGTAAGAGACACCTTGGAAAACAATTAAGAGTGTTAGGGTAATTTCCTGTGTTCTGTGAGCCTCGGGTGAAAGCAGCAGCAAGGTCAGGAGCCATGGAGCAACACATGCAGTGCTTGACACAACTGAGCTGGCAGGGATGAGTGCTGCCTGGATGAGCCCCAGCCCACCAACTTTACGAGGTAAAGCAGCTGTGGTGGAAGTAG
>VWZE01019848.1:3358-14067 GCA_013396675.1 Eubucco bourcierii
AGGAAGTTGTTGGCAGAGAGAGTGATTGGCATTGGAATGGGCTGCCCAGGGAGGTGGTGGAGTGCCCATCCCTGGAGGTGTTGAAGCCAAGCCTGGCTGGGGCACTTAGTGCCATGGTCTGGTTGATTGGCTGGGGCTGGGTGCTAGGTTGGGCTGGCTGAGCTTGGAGCTCTCTTCCAACCTGGCTGATTCTGTGATCTCCAGGAAGGCTGGGGAGAGACTGATTTAGGTTAGCCATCAGGAGGAAGCTCTTTACAATGAGACTGGTAACATACTGGAAGAGGTTGCCCAGGGATGTGGTTGAGGCTCTGTCCCTGGAGACATTCAAGACCAGGCCTGATGTGGCTCTGGTACTTGCTGTACTTCTGGTACTCTGCTGTACTTGGAGGTGTCCCTGTTGCCTGCAGGGGGGTTGGATAAGATGGCCTTTGAGGGTCCCTTCTGGCCCAACACCCTCTGTGACTCTGAGAGAGTAATAATAATATTTTTTTTCCATTTTATTTGGAAAAATATTTGCATTTGAGAAAAGAGAAAAGGAACAATACTGAGGACGTGAATTGAATGGCTTTGAGGTTGTATTAAACTCTTTTCAGTGCCACACTTGCAATGGGGACTCTTTCCTACCTTCTTGGACACAATTTCTTCCCCCTCTAGGTGTAATATAGTGAAAAATAAAATCTTTTCAGAAACCAGCAGTGGGCTCAGCAGCAAGGTTAGGGAGATTGCCTCCATGCACATGATAGATTCCTGTATAAGCCCCTGCAGTGCACAGAAAAGGCAATTAGGGCAGCAGGGTGTTTAAAAACATGGCCCCTGTACAGGTTGAACACATGAAGAGCCTGTGCCTGCCCTAACACGAGTTAACAACAAGCTGAGGAAAACTCCTTTTCTTCATTTACTGTACAAAAAGCCAGGTCCAGTTTGTACAAATCTATTTGTGCTCTAATTGCAAACTTCTATCGACTTTTGCAGAGGTGTCTGTGCCACAGAAGCCTCACTGCAATTAGGTAGCTCAAAGGAAAGAGTGAGAGGGCACTGCCAGTACCTACATCAGCCAGTGCCCAGTGATGCCAGCAGCCCTCTGGTGTGACAGTCAAACACTATCCCCAGAGCTGCCAAGTGTGGCTATACACCAGTGGCAGAAAGTGGCAGTTCTTGCACTGAACAAAGCAGGCCTCTGCTCTCCTGCTGAATCTTAGTGGTAGGAAATCCTCATTTTCTTTTGTCCTACCCCTGGAACAGAATGATGCAGGCAAAGAAGACAAATGTTTGCCTTGAACTGGTCGTTAGTAATCTCATTCTTTCCAACATGAAAAATGACTGTAATATGCATGAGATGACTGAGGCAACTTTGCACAGATTTTCCTTGAGTGCCACATTTGGGCTTTGATTTACTGGAGGACAAAGTTCCAAACCTACTTTCCTTTCCAGTACTCTCCCTCCCCACTCCCACCTTTTGGCACTGAGAGATAGCTAGGGGAAGATGATGAAGAAGTTCATTCACACAACCAGCTTAAGTCCACTCCTTTTCTTACTGCTGTTGAGGCTTTTGACAAACTATAAAGAAATTCTTCTGGTCTAATTTATATGCCCTGCATATTGCCAGTTTAGATATGTCACCTATAACAGGAATGAAAAATTGCTGTGTGTCTTGGGCTCTGCTGTTTGCATCTCCTGGAGAAGCTCACTCCAGCTACTGCAAGGGAGCTCAGTTGTGAGTAGTGAAAAAAATCTAATTGAACCTCTGTAAGTCAGTGGGATTTTTTTATCCTTAACAGCTATTCTGTGCAGCCCAGAAAACTCATTAATGGAAAGACTCTCCAGTCTACTTCTTGTCTTTTATGAGAACCAACCAGATCACCAAACAGAATGTATTCCTTAGAAATAAGGGTGGCTTAAAGACAGCCTCAGCTGCAGTTGGCAGTACTATACAATTATTGACACAAGCAGTACCTGCTTCTTGGATTGTTGTGAAGAATCAAGTGTGCTTAACAATATTGAGTGACAAACAGTAATGTTTGGTTTGAAAGTGAGCTCAGTTACATTTATTACTCAAGAGACAGCAACATATTCTTTCATTTACCACTCTGACAAGCCATACCAGCCAGACTGAGACTCAAAAGGCCTTAGCACTTTCAAACGCCATTAGTTATATTCTAAGTTAACTGAGGAGACAGCAGCTTCTGTTTCCTTCCACCTCAAGCCAAAAACTGTGTCTCTCTAGTGTGGACCTTGGCATAATATACACAGGTTGTATAACATACATGCTGTACAGTATACAGTCTGGGTGGGGAATGGCTGAGAGCAGACCTGAGGAACAGGCCCTGAGGGTCTGTGGTGATGAAAAGTTCAAGCTGAGGCTGCAGTGTGAGTGCAGCCCAGACAGCAACTGTGTGCTGGGCTGCAGCAAGAGCAGTGTGGGCAGCAGGGCAAGGGAGGGGATTCTGCCCCTTTGCTCTGCTCTCCTCAGACCCCACCTGGAGTCCTGTGTGCAGTTCTGGAGCCCCCAGCACAGGAAGGACATGGAACTGTTGGAGTNCTGAGTTGCTGCAGCCCTCTGAGCATCTTCGTGGCCTCCTCTGGACCCACTCCAACACTTCCATGTCCTTCCTGTGCTGAGGGCTCCAGTATTGAATCGTTATGGTAGAGAGAGGCAAAAATCAAAACAATGCAAGACAAAACATGCAAAGATAAATAAACAAACAAACAAAGGGAGGGAGAAAGCAAAGTGAACCCCAGTATGTAACTGAAATCTGTCACTGGATGACAGGAGTACTCCTAAGTGAAACAAGATGTTGCTCATTTACAACCCATGAGGTGACTTCATTCTTCTATTTGCATTACCAGAAAAATGCAGGCAGCATATTTTTGTTCTCAGTGTAGTGCCAAAGTGTTGGGAAGCTTAATAAAATCCAATGGAAAACACAACCTAGAGAAGTTTAAAAATGACCACCAGAGGGAAAAAAAACAAACCACCAACAAACAACCAAACAACAACAACAACAAAAGATAAAAAGCAAATCACCTTCACAGTTTATTAAACTGGTACCTAATTGCTGGGAGATTTTGTATCACAGCTGTGTCTCAAGTCATAGCAGTGCCTACTTTGGTTTAAAGAATGTACTCAATATTTAAGGCTGCAGGCTTGTGTGTTCAGTTTTAATTGAAGGAAACTCCACTAATTACTTATTAATTCAGTACAGTGATTTTTTTTTTTTTCCTGTATGGTTTGTTCATAGGGAATAAAATCTGTGCCTTTAAAATCCTAACAGAATCGTAGAATGGTTGGAAGGGACCTTAAAGATCATCTAATTCCAACCCCCTGCCATAGGCTGGGAGACCTCCCACTAGTACAGCTCACTCAAGGCTTTATCCAAGCTGGCCTTGAGCAGCTTCAGGGAGGTTGTGGAGCACAGAAGACCTCCAGGGAGGTTGTGNGAGCAGCTTCAGGGAGGTCGTGGAGCACAGAAGACCTCCAGGGAGGTTGTGGAGCACAGAATCACCCAACGTGATCTTTGATCACGTTGGGTGATTCTGTGCTCCACAACCTCCCTGGGCAACCTGTGCCAGTGTCTCACCACCCTCACTGCAACTTCCTCCTAACATCCAGTCTAAATCTCCCCTCTGACACTTCAAACCCATTCCCCTTGTCCTGTCATTGCAAGACCTTGTCAAGAGTCCCTCCCCAGCCTTCCTGGAGCCCCCTTCAGATCCTGGAAGGCTACTCTAAGGTCTCCTGGAAGCCTTCTCTTCTCCAGGCTGCACAGCCCCAACTCTCTCAGCCTGTCCTCACAGCAGAGCTGCTGCAGCCCTCTCAGCATCTTGGTGGCCTCCTCTGGACCAGCTCCAACACTTTCATGTCCTTCCTGTGCTGGGGGATCCAGAACTGCACACAGGACTCCAGATAGGGTCTGAAGAGAGCAGAGTAAAGGGGTAGAATCACCTCCCTAATAGGTGGAAGCTGGACTGGACAGATTGGTGAATATAAACAGATTCTTTTGCACTCTATCTGTAGTTCAAATCCAGATGATGTCTCTGGGGGACAAGAGAAACCATCTGGTTAGAAGCCTACACGAAATGAGTTGATGATCTTAAATATAACCCCTCCCAGGCGTATGTTCATCACCTACTTGATTGACACACAAGCTGAGGGATAGCAGACAATAAAAAACTGCTCTATTTTCACACCAGGAGCTGTACCTAATGAGCAAAGATAAAGTAAATTATCACAGCAATCGGCAGAAGCTTGCACTGATACTGTTTACAGCCTGTTGTTGGGCAGATAATGGAGAGAGAAGTTAGTTGTCATCAGCTGAGGTTGTTATGTACTAAATTACATAAAAGAACTGGACACTCTGTTACTCTAAATGGTTGTGTTATGTTTTTCACAAATGGTTTTCTATCCACACAACCAAAAATGTTTCTCTAGCTCCAAGGAGCGAGCTTCAGAATTCTATTGTGGTGGTTGAAAGATGGTTTCATAGGAAGGACATGGATGGGTTGGAGCGGGTCCAGAGGAGGTCACCGAGATGCTGAGAGGGCTGCAGCAGCTCTGCTGTGAGGACAGGCTGAGAGTTGGGGCTCTGCAGCCTGGAGAAGAGAAGGCTTCCAGGAGAGCTTAGAGTAGCCTTCCAGGATCTGAAGGGGGCTCCAGGAAGGCTGGGGAGGGACTATTGACAAGGTCTTGCAATGCCAGGACAAGGAGCAATGGGTTTGAAGTGGCAGAGGGGAGATTGAAAGTGGATGTTAGGAGGAAGTTGTTTGCAGTGAGGGTGGTGAGACACTGGCACAGGTTGCCCAGGGAAGTTGCTCCCTTCCTGGAGGTGTTGAAGGCCAGGTTGGAGGAGGCCTTGAGTGAGCTGTACTAGTGGGAGGTGTCCCTGCCTATGGCAGGGGTTTGGAACTAGCTGATCCTTGAGGTCCCTTCCAACCTTACCATTCTATGATTGTATGATTTTGACACAGTGTTTCCACTAAAATAGGCCAATCTCAACATGAAGCACCTCACTCACTTGTGACAATAGATATGACTTCTCCTTTCAAGTTGCCTGTCTATATTTCCCCCAACTTTAAATGGTTTCTGCAATTTTGTGAATAAAACAGATTTTACTTTCACCTCTGAAGTAATTTCAAGTTAATCACAAAAGCACAGAATGGTAAGGTTGGGAGGGACATCAAAGATCACATTGGGTGATTCTGTGCTCCACAACCTCCCTGGGCAACCTGTGCCAGTGTCTCACCACCCTCACTCCAAACAACTTCCTCCTAACATCCACTTTCAATCTCCCCTCTGACTCTTCAAACTCATTCCCCTTGTCCTGGCATTACAAGACCTTGTCAATAGTCCCTCCCCAGCCTTCCTGCAGCCCCCTTCAGATCCTGGAAGGCTACTCTAAGGTCTCCTGGAAGCCTTCTCTTCTCCAGGCTGCAGAGCCCCAACTCTCTCAGCCTGTCCTCACAGCAGAGCTGCTGCAGCCCTCTCAGCATCTTGGTGGCCTCCTCTGGACCAGCTCCAACACTTCCATGTCCTTCCTGTTCTGGGGGCTCCAGAACTGCACCCAGGACTGCAGGTGGGTTCTGAGGAGAGCAGAGCCAAGGGGCACAATCCCCTCCCTTGCCCTGCTGCCCACACTGCTCTTGCTGCAGCCCAGCACACAGTTGCTGTCTGGGCTGCACTCACACTGCAGCCTCATCTGGAGCTTTTCATCACCCCAGACCTCCAGGTCCTTTTCCTCAGGGCTGCTCTCAACCATGTACCACCCAGCCTGAAGCTGTGCTTGGGATTTCAGCCATCCAGCTGCAGGACCTTACCCTTAATGCTTAAATCATTTTTATTTTAAAATTTTTTAAAAAACTTTTTTATTAATCCAGGCAGAGAAAACCACATTACACAAACAGTTCTGAAACTCATTCAAAAGCCACAGAAAAATACCTAACTTGGAAAGAAGCTTTTGGAATCCACTTTATAAACCTATTGTTCCTCTTTCAGCTCCTGACAGTACGTGCAGTGCAGTGTCTGTGCACTCAAAGGTGGTTAGCTACCACCACCACCCTTTGCTGGGAATTTGTTGTCTCAGAGAACACCTGACCTGGGTTTGTTTTTTTTTTTTTACCTTATCTATATTCTCACCAAGAAAGAAACTGTCTGCAGCAGCAGACAGGCATTGGAATGGTGACAAAGGCTAAGACATTCCACCTCACACCTTCACCTTTAGGCTACCATAACCTGTAAAAATGGCCTCGAAGTCTCTAGGCAATTTTCCACCTGGTCAGTTCAAACAGATAATTTTTCAAGGCAGTAGCATCCTGTGGCTTTATTGCCCTTGCTTCCCTTTTAACACAAACAAGTAGGTTTCAGCAAACATACCTAACTTTCACATGTGGCAGCAGCCCTGCAGAAGAGACTGTGACTGAGCTTGGATTGATTATGGGCACCCTGAAATAGCAATAAAATCACAAAACCCATAAAGACTGGCAATAAAACAAACAAATCCCTTTTACATCAAGAGGACACAGTCTCAAGTTTCGCCAGGGGAGGTTTAGGCTGGAGGTGAGGAGAAAGTTCTTGCCTGAGAGAGTCACTGACTGCTGGAATGGGCTGCCCAGGGAGGTGGTGGAGTCACCGTCCCTGGAGGTGTTCAAGGCAGGTTTGGACGTGGCACTTGGTGCCATGGTCTGGTCTTGAGGGCTGTGGTATCGGGTTGGACTTGATGATCTTTGAGGTCTCTTCCAACCTTGGTGATACTGTGATACATATTACATATGTATGGGTCCAGAGTGAGCAGCAGCAGAGGTAAAACTCAGCCCAACCCTTAGATTTCTGCTGCAAGCCACTTATGCTGGTTGAGAACAAAAAGAAAGCACAGTATCATCCTAAGAGCCCTAAATCAGCTTTTCCTTTACACTTCAGTGAGGAACAAGGATCACAGTGAAATGTTTTACATTCAGGAGAAAAATTCTTTATTCATACAGAACAAAGAAGAGAATTTGGTATTCCTCTGGCCCTGGAGTAATGAACCTATGACATGCCAGGCCTTCAGCTTGAAGGTTTGGTTGGAGATCATAGAATGGTAAGGGTGGAAGGGACATCAAGAATCATCCAGTTCCAACCCCCTGCCATAGGCAGGGACACCTCCCACTAGTACAGCTCACTCAAGGCCTCATCCAACCTGGCCTTGAACACCTCCAGGGAGGGAGCAGCCACAACCTCCCTGGGCAACCTGTGCCAGTGTCTCACCACCCTCACTGCAAACAACTTCCTCCTAACATCCAGTTTCAATCTCCCCTCTGCCAGTTCAAACCCATTGCCCCTTGTCCTGTCATTGCAAGACCTTGTCAATAGTCCCTCCCCAGCCTTCCTGTAGGCCCCCTTCAGATACTGGAAGGCTACTCTAAGGTCTCCTGGAAGCCTTCTCTTCTGCAGGCTGCAGAACCCCAACTCCCTCAGCCTGTCCTCACAGCAGAGCTGCATCTTAGTATCTTAGCATCTCAGCACCTTGGTGGTCTCCTCTGGACCCACTCCAACACTTCCATGTCCTTCCTGTGCTGGGGGCTCCAGAACTGCACACAGGACTGCAGGTGGAGTCTGAGGAGAGCAGAGCAAAGGGGCAGAACCCCCTCCCTTGCCCTGCTGCCCACACTGCTCTTGATGCCACCCAGGACTCGGTTGGCTCTCTGGGCTGCATGCACACACTGCAGGCTCATGTTGAACTTTTCATCAACCCAGACCACAAGGATCAACTCAGGTCCCAAGATGTGAAATGCAAATGTTCTGCACTCCAAAGTGACCTTGTTCCTTAATGCTGATGGAAGAGTACTGCCAGGAGTGACTTCCTTCCATGTTTACTCTATTCATGACCTTTCTGTTTCACTCACAATGAAGGCAGATGTTTCATTTCTTCTTCTGGTAGTTCATTACAATTATCACCATTATCTTCTTGGAAAACTTGATTTAAAAATATGATTTTTTTTGCACTGACTTCAATTGAGCAAGACCAAGAATAAGAGAGAAGTCCATCTGCAGGCTTTTAGGAAGGCAGTGAGAGAATGGCAGATGAGTCAGAGCAAAAGCACTCTCCCTGCCTCTGCCTTTAAAGCTAGCTGTTAACAACTACAGTACCCTGCATGGAAGCTGTTTTCATCTCAGAGGGTCTTTGTGATTACTTGACCGTGTCTACACTATGAATACTTTGCTGGAATAAAGGTTTTATCTGCCAGTGACTCCTGATTGGCCTTGACAGGCAATCAAAGCCTCCCATCGGTGGTCTGCTATTTAGTTATCAACACACCCAAAGTGCCAACCCGAAACAAGCAGCTTGATGCCTGTAGCTTGCAACCTTTTGTAGTGAGGGCTCCAAGTAAATAAAGGAGCATCTTGTTTAATGAGAGCTCAGTATCACACTCACCTGTAGCTCACTCCAAAAGGAAAGCACAAGGACAGAGAGCAGAGAAAGATCCCACATTCCAAATGGATTTTGCTATGTGAAAGGCACACAAAGCACTCTCCATGTGGGTTACAGGAAGACTGTCACAGTGCTCTGGATGACAGCATTATAGAGCACATTTGCCACTGTGCCTAGCATCATTTTCAAATCCAGCACTGGAAAATCATGAACAGTCCAACTATTGGCCTCAAGTAAGGCAGGAAGGACAGAGGAGCAGCTCTACCAGACTCCAGTAACCTCAGCTCTCTTCAGAACTGTAGTGTTGGTATAATAGATGTGAACTCCCTGAAAATACACAGGGCAGAGCAACTTTTGGACTTCAACACAATATTACTCTGCTCTCCTCAGATCCCACCTGGAGTCCTGTGTGCAGTTCTGGAGCCCTCAGCACAGGAAGGACATGGAACTGTTGGAATAGGTCCAGAGGAGGCCACAAAGATGCTGAGAGGGCTGCAGCAGCTCTGCTGTGAGGACAGGCTGAGAGAGTTGGGGCTCTGCAGCCTGGAGAAGAGAAGGCTTCCTGGAGACCCTATAGTAGCAGTGTGGGCAGCAGGGCAAGGGAGGGGATTCTGCCCACTCCAACACTTCCATGTCCTTCCTCTGCTGGGGGCTCCAGAGGAGGCCAAGAAGATGCTCAGAGGGTTGCAGCAGCTCTGCTGTGAGGAAAGGCTGAGAGAGTTGGGGCTCTGCAACCTGGAGAAGAGAAGGCTTCCAGGAGACCTTAGAGTAGCCTTCCAGGATCTGCAGGGGGCTACAGGAAGGCTGGGGAGGGACTATTGACAAGGGCTTGCAATGCCAGGACAAGNCTCTGGTAGCTGGGGTTGGAACTGGATGATCCTTGAGGTCCCTTCCAACCTTACCATTCTATGATTATTTTGAAATGCTAAGAGTTGCAGCCTTACACTTCCACCTTCCTAATATGAAACAGAATTACAAACACAGTATCCATTTAACACCTTTATTGATGATCTTGATGCAGACACAGAGTGTGCCAGCAGTGAGTTTGCAGATGACACCGAGGTACCAGGGTTGACCTGCAGCAGGGTAGGGAGGCTCTACAGGGGGACTTGGATAGATTGGATCCATGGCCAACGTTAATGGGATGAGCTTCAACAAGGCCAAGTGCCAGGTGCTGCACGTGGGCCACAACAACCCCAAGCAACACTATAGGCCTGGGGCAGTGTGGCTGGAAAGCTGTCAGCAGAGAGGGAGCTGGGGATTGTAATTGACAAGCAGCTGCTTGCTCCTGGGGAGGTAGGATGCCAGAAAGTTTTTTTTTCACCATTTGAGCTATTAGACACTGGAATCACCTCCTGCCTTCAGAGTTTAATTTGCCTAGGTTAGAGTTCCAAGGCCCAGCTGGGCAGGGTGCTAGGCCAGCTTGTTTCAGCTACACCCTTACCCTAAAGGGTTGGGCTGGGTGATCCTTGAGGACCCTTCCAACCTGCTGTTCTATGAATCTCTAAGTCTTATAGTGAAGGAAATCACAGAATCACAGAATTAACCAGGTTGGAAAAGATCTTTGAGATCACTGAGTCCACACTATCACCAAACACCTTCTAATTAACTAACCCATGGCACTAAGTGCCCCATCCAGCCTCCTCTTAAACACAGCTCATCCTGTGGGAGCAGAAAGAAGCAGCTGAACAGACAGGAGCTCAGCCTAAGAGAGCACCCAGCCAGCACCCGTGAGTGATGTCAGGGGAGCAGCAGTAAGTCTCTAACCTAGCTAACCGGGGGGCCACCAGGCCCCCCGGCCTTTGGAACCCACTCCCACTCACCCAGGGTGCACCATGGGCACTCACCAGTGATGCCAGGAGGAGGATCCCTCTGCCCAGATGGGCAAGCTTGGGGCTGCTGCCTTCCTGGGGCCATTAAATAGGGCAGTGGGCGGGGAGGGCAAAGTGGTCACACCTGGGGTGGGAGGAGACTCCAACAGGACCCAGGTGCTGTGGGTTTGGGGGAAAAAAGGGCAAAATGTGGGCTGGGAAAGGAGCAGGTGGGGTGGGAAAGGAGAGGTGGTGCTGAAGGGAGGGAGATGGAGAGGAAAAGGATGGAGATGAAAAGGAGTGTTGGGTGGTCTGTGCCAGGGCACAAGTGAGCAGATGCTGCCCCTTCCTTCACACACTCACAGAATTCACCAGCTTGGGACAGACCTTGGAGATCATGGAGTCCAACCTAGCACCTAACACCTTCTGATGAACTAACCCATGGCACCAAGTGCCTCATGCAGCCTCCTCTCAGACACCTCCAGGCATGGGCACT
>VWZE01019871.1:1580-13500 GCA_013396675.1 Eubucco bourcierii
TTATTTACAAGGTCCTGCAATGACAGGACAAGGGGCAATGGGTTTAAACTGGCAGAGGGGAGATTTAGATTGGATGTTAGGAGGAAGTTCTTTACAGTGAGGGTGGTGAGGCACTGGCACAGGTTGCTCAGGGAGGTTGTGGCTGCTCCCTCCCTGGAGGTGTTCAAGACCAGGTTGGACAAGGCCTTGAGTGACCTACACTAGTGGGACGTGTCCCTGCCTATGTCAGGGGGTTGGAACTGGATGATCCTTGAGGTCCCTTCCAACCTCACCATTCTATGATTCTATGATTCTAAGAGAGCAATGAAGTGCTGAGAAGGTTTTGAATTGCAAGCTGTCCTTGGCCTCCCTTGTTAGCAGAGGAAGTGTCTTTCTTGTCATGCTATGGGGAATGTTGTTAGTGTTTTTTCCGCAGATGACAGTGTTTAAGGAAATGCCCCATCCTGTGCTGTGTCAGAGCATTTCCATACATTGGCATCTGCAACTTCAGCTGAACTTGAGCTGAGTCATTAGGGATAGAAATCATGTGTGGTAATATTTAATATTTACATATTCAAGAGGGTGCTGCTTGCTGAAAGGAATATGTTTAAGTCTTTTTTGGGGTTGATTCATATTCATGCCAACTATTCCTGTTCTTGGCCACTGCTGCATGAAGGATTTCGCTGGTTTAGATGGGAAAGTTTTATATGACCCCTGGATAATTGAGAAAGCTTAATAGTGGCATTTTGGTGCATCTTAAGATACAGGTTTTATAAACCTGCAAATATTAGTGGGTTACAGTAATGGTTTCCTTAGCAGCTACCATGCTTTGGTGTTCCTTTCCTGGCTGAGATGAAGTGTGTAATAAGCCTCAGAACTTAAGGAGCTTAAACGTGGTTCATTTGTTTCCTGTCTGGAAGTCATTCTCTTCAGAGGGTTTGTGATGATAGCTGCTGCTGTTTGCTGGTACTGTAAAAGCCAGATATTGCAGCTGGCAGGGCTTTTGCAGCTAACAATGCAAATGTGCAGTGCTGCAGTGACATTTTGGCAAAGCACTGCAGTGGCTGCTTGTTTGCTGGTCTCTGTTCAGCAGAGCGCTGCAGTGGGATGCTTCATGGTTGTGAGTGGCAAATTGAGGTCCTGATTTGATGTGATGGTGACGGTTGAAACTTAAGAATGATTCAGGACTGAAGTGTGGATGAAATACCTCTCTGTAGAGAAACTGATTAACCTGTATTTAATCTATCAACAATATCTCCCAAAATAAACCCAAAACAGACAAACCCCATCTGTAGATTAAGAGGGAGAAGGAGGAAGAAGGAAAGAAGGCAGAATGCTTTTATTAAGATCATCTGTATATTAATAGATAGGAGTCTTGTGTGAAGATTAGTGATAATCAGCACATATCAGAGGCATATGATACATGTAATTTTGGTGGTTATTGTGACCACTGATAGGACTTCCTAAAGTCCTTATGGATTAACAGATAAGAGGTTGTATGTAGTCTGTGGATCATAGAATCATAGAATGGTAAGGTTGGAAGGGACCTCAAGGATCATCCAGTTCCAACCCCCTGCCATAGGCAGGGACACCCCAAACTAGCACAGGTCACTCAAGGCCTCCTCCAACCTGGCCTTGAACATCTCCAGGGAGGGAACAACCACAACCTCCCTGGGCAACCAGTTCCCGTGCCTCACCACCCTCACTGCAAACAACTTCCTCCTAACACCCAGTCTCAATCTCCCCTCTGCCAGTTCAAACCCATTGCCCCTTGTCCTGTCATTGCCAGACCTTGTCAATAGTACCTCCCCAGCCTTCCTGGAACCCCCTTCACATCCTGGAAGGCTAATCTAAGGTCTCATGGAAGTCTTCTCCAGGCTGCAGAACCCCAACTCTTGTAGCCTGCCCTCATAGCAGAGCTGCTGCAACCTTCTGAGCATCTTCGTGGCCTCCTCTGGACCTGCTCCAACAGTTCCATGTCCTTCCTGTGCTGGTGGCTCCAGAACTGCACACAGGACTCCAGATGGGGTCTGAGGAGAGCACAGTAAAGGGGAAGAATCCCCTCCCTCTCCCTCCTGGCCATGCTATGTCTGGGACTTTAAAACTACCAATACATAGTAAAAGAGATGACCTGTCTTTTCTGCAGTAAACTGTCATTAAACTGTCTGACTCTTTTATGCTGCTTTCAGCTGTTCCTTAGAGGTAGCTAAGTGGCCTGTGCATGGATTATTGGTAATTTTTCAATTTTTAAGTGCTTGTCTCAAAGGAAGTGTTTCAAAACCTTCTGTAATCTATTTGGAAAATGGATTTGTTTCTGCAGAAAGCTCATCAAATGTCTCAGAAATACCTCTGAAAAAGTAGATTGCAAACCCCTCTTTTTTTACCAGTGACATGCCTAATGCAAACTATTCCCTGTGAGGAAGCTGGAGGTGTTAGGTGCTAAAATTGTCCTCTAAAAAAACTAGGCTTCTTGCAAGAGTGAAGTAGGCAGAGAACCAGATTGTGAAATGCATTGGACGTGTTGATTGCCCTACAAGTTTTTGGTGTTAGCTTTCAGAGCTGTTTGCTTATGATTCATTAGCACATGACTAGGTGGTTTGCCAGACTTCGGTCAGTAATGTTAAGATGAAGCTGAAGATGAGGAAACACAGCAAGTAAAGAATGTCTTAGGTTAGCTACAGACAGAAAGGGGAACAGTCTAACTGTGCTTCCTTCAGAAGCACATAAAACAGGATTTGGGGCTTTGAAGCTGCTTAATCTCTCTGTCCCACCTCCTATTCCATCCAGTGTGGAAGGGGGATCACCTAAAGCAGCTGATACCCTGCTAGTATTAACCTTAGCCACATACTGCTTCTTTGACATGTTGAAGCAAAGTGAAGGGTCTAACTACTTTTTTTGCTGACCTTTTCATTGTGAAATGTAATCCTTTCTTCGTGTGCTAATATATGAAAAGAAGGCATGTGTTTTTTTTTTTTTTCACCTACTAATTCTTTGTGATTGTTTTAGGGCCCAAAGAGTGCATTCTGAGGAGACATGCACCGCCCTGGAGCGGTGTGAATAGTTCGGGTGTCTGAGTGTTGCTCGTGAGAAATGTGTTCTTATCCATAGAGAGCATTCCTAACAGGTAGTGTCCATTCTAAAGGAACAGAAGATGTCAGTGGTGGAAACTAGGACATCTACATAAAATTGTTTTTACAACTAGAAATGCAAAATATGATTGGGGAAGGGCACAAGGGCACCTGACCTAGGGTAGAGAACATTTAGTACTTGGAGATTCTCTTAATCTTGTGAGAACTTCTAGGAAGAAGACTGGAAGCTGTAAAATCTGCTAACAGTACTGAGAACTGATTATCAGCTTATGATTGGTTCTTAGTTGAAGGATTTATTAATTAAGATAATAATTTATAATCAGTTCATATTTTTGAAATGTGTTTTAATTGTGAGCATATATGCAGTCACCGGAACTATCCAAAATGACAGGCTGGTGGAATTGATATCCCTAATGCAGTTTATAGTTGGTAATTCAGGCATGAAGCACTCATGGTTTGCCTAATGAATACACTTACAGCAGTTAAAAATAATAACATTACATGGTGGCAACAAACAGTTCAGTTCATTACTCATCACCTGGTATGTGTTAGCTGTGTAGGAACTGCACTCTGAGAGGCTTGTTTAACCCTTTTCTGACTTAGCTAATACTCTGTGTAGTTGGTCTGAACCAATGCATCTTTTCAGATTCCTAGAAGCATCGGTTTTAATGCTTGAGTGATTTAATTTTGTGCATGTGATATTTCATCTTGCAACCCTCAAGATATGGCTGAGTGAGTTCAGATAGCTGTATGTAAACCATTTTGCAGCGAAAGGTGTGAGACCAAATAGAGCTGGAGGCTGAATTAATTCCACTCTCTGGAGAAAATTATTCTAGCAGGTCAAGAGTAAAGTCAAGAGTAAAGGTGATGTATATACGGATGTGTTTCATGCAGATCCTCAGTTAGAGTAAAGATTGACCCATTCCTCATCCTTGCAACCAGAGTCTGAAGTGCATGTGCTGTGTTTGATGCTGGATTGGTACATTTAGCAGCCAAAGCCTGTATGGCCCCATTCTGGTTGTATGTTTGCATAACAGAAACTGAAAGGGCAGGGGCAGGAGGGATTAGTGGGACTGCTGGACAGGGACTGTAGCGCAGGGTTATCAGTCCAATGAATGGATGGTGGAAACTTCTACTAGTAACTTTATGTCAATTGTTTCCTTTTCTTAACTTTGATTGTATAAAACGGGTCCTTGAAAGGAGCATTAATATTTTCCAAATGTCCTTATTTTCAATCAATTTTATGTGTTTACTTAAAAAAAAAAAGTAATGGCTATTCTAGTACTTTGAAAGGAGAGTACATGTTCACATCCAGCTGACCTGCTGTCTAAACCAAAGTAGCAAGCTTGGTTTTCACAGTCATCAGCATAATGATTTCTTCAGAGTCTTTTTTTGGAAGGGGTGGTGTACTCATCGTTCACAGGAAACGTAACAGATTTAGCAGTGCTTCTTTCCACCTCCTACACACCATCTATACAGCTAGGAGATGGGGGGGGTTAAGGCTTGGTGATCGCTGCAGATTTTCTCCTGAGCTTCATTTTGGATATATGCTTTAAATGAAGCTGGTTGAACTGTGGGAGGTGTCCCTGCCTATGGCAGGGGGTTGGAACTAGATGATGTTTGAGGTCCCTTCCAACCATACCATTCTATGATTCTATGATTCTGTGAACTGCTACTGTCCATACTGACGAGGCAGGAATTATAAAAACACAGTTGTTTTTTATTTTCCCAAAATCTCTGACCCAAAACTATATACAAAACTTATTAAATTTCATTTACAGGTTCTAATTCGGTTGGGAATTTTCACAAGGATGCTTATGGGCAATTTTGGTAATTTGGGAAAGTCAGGAAATGGAAAAAGCTAAGCCACAAGCGAGCTTAACCCCACTCAGAAATCAGAAGCGAAGCAGAGAGCCTAGGGAAAGGGTGATTTATTTACAAGGGCAGAGTAGGAATTTGGAGACTGTCCCTGGATCTCTTTTGTGGCAGCCTCTGGAAACTGCAAATTATAATCCAGTTGTGGAACCATGGGGCACAAATCCACTGTGAATAAAACCTGGCAAAGTCCAAGTGTCTGCAGCCACAACTTCCACCAGGCAACTCTTGTGGAGCGCCACTGCCTTAACAGCACAGGCACAGCCACACAGCTGGTGTATTCCTGCCAACAGCGGCAGCTTACAGCAGGGCAGGGTGGTTCCAGGGGGCGGGTAGTGAGCAGGAAGCCAGGGTACATGGGTCCGAGGGGTAGCTGGGTCTGGGCACTGCAGGCGGCACTCTCGAATGGACCTGATGGACTTGCAGGACCTGCAGACCTGGGACTTTGCACACTTTCTCGTCACTCTATTGAAGTCCTTCCTAGACAAGGTGTCCAGGGCAAATATATACCGGGCACAAAGAATCCAGTCAATCACAATGCCAAATTCCAGTGCAGGCTTTCCCATGAATCAGTGTCCATGTGGGAGAAGGCCTTTACTGTTCCCTGTTCAAACCTGCAAGGCGAGGGGAAAGCAGTTTTATGCCTTCTTCTTTCCCCATTCAAACCTCTGCTGACGGCGTTGGGGAGAAGGGAGTTTGGAGTGCCCCACTACAGTCTCACTGCTTCCCCTGCAGGTCTGTTTGTGTTATTGCTGTATTAAACATTAGTTCTATGGTGATCTGTATCCTTTACAGGGAGAAGTCAGAAAGAAAATTGCCCTTTTATTGTGTGTTGTATGAAAAGTTTGCAGGCTTTAATGTTCATCTCATGTCAGGATCTGTTCCTTATTTACAAACCTTACTCGAATCATAGAATGTATTGGATTGGAAGGTCCCTGCAATGCACAGGGATATAAAATTGCTTAGGACCCCAACAAGTCTGACCTTGGATAATCTCCAGGGATGGGGCCTCTACCACCTCTCTGAGCAATCTGTTCCAATATTTCACTACCCTTATTGTAAAGAACTTCCTTCTAATGTCCAACCTAAATCTACCCTGCTCTAGTTTAAAAACATTCCCTCTCCTCCTGTCTCTTGTAAACAGTCCTTCCCCAGCTTTCTAACAGGTCCTTTTCAGATATTGAAATGCTGAGAAGACTCATCATAACTGTGAAAGCTCTGTCAAAGGCTTTCTGGATTTCAGGAGGAAGATGCAAAGAGAGAGGATCAGGACCTGGTCAGATTTGCCTCTGGATGTTTCACATCTTCAGGTTTTTAAACACTGATTGGTTTGTGCTTTAGTTTTTATTTTAGTTTGTTTTTTTTTAGTATGAGAGAGAGAGAGAGAGAGAGCTCTTCCTTTGTTTTGAAAGTACCTGAGTCATAAATCATAGAATCATGGAATGGTAAGTTTGGAAGGGACCTCAAAGCTCATCCAGTTTTAACGCCCTGCCATAGGCAGGGACACCTCCCGCTAGAACAGGTCACCCAAGGTCTCATCCAGCCTGGCCTTGAACACCTCCAGGGAGGGAGCAACCACAACCTCCCTGGGCAACCTGTGTCAGTGTCTCACCACCCTCACGGTCATTTAGGTGATTGTGAGCAAGTCTACTCAGCAGTGTTTAGGGTAACTCTAGCCAGGGCTTGCCATTCATGATCATGTGGTTTGTATTGCCTCTGCCACTCCTTCTCCATTGTAGCCTGTGGTAAGGGAAGAGTTGCTACCAAACTGTGCTTTGGGGGAAGGAGAGCCAGAAGGCACATAGCTTGAAATCTAGAAGCATGTTCTACTGTCCCAGAACATGCAGTGAGGCTTCTCTCACATAGTATTGAGATCTCCTCTGCAATGCTCTCAGGTTTCTCTCTGCATCCTCTAGTTACCAAAAATCTGTTGTGGAGGCAGAGCAGATGGTGAAGATGAGCTGGCTTCAGGGAGGGCAGACAGATGAAGTAGAGGAGATCTGATAGCCAGGGAATGGAGGGAGGGAGGGAGAGGGGGAGAGTGGCCATTCATGAGAGAAGGGAGCTCTTTTTTCCCCCCTAACATTCCAGCACCATGAGGCAGCCTCTTAATCCTCTCCCTCCAGAAATCTCTGTGTCTTCTCCTGGGAATAGGGAAGAAGAAGGAGACAACCTGTTACACAGGATGTGCCAGGGATTCTACCTTTCTCTTACACTCAACCGCTCATTTTTTGAGGTCCTTCTCTGATAGGCAGCTTTCCAGCCAATCTCCTCCAAACCTGCAGTGTGACATAGGGCTGTTGTGACCTAAATGCAGGATCCAGTACTTGGTCTTGTTGAGCCTTGTACCACTGGCCTCAACTCATTAATCCATCTTGTCCAGGTCCTTCTGTAGACCCTTCCTACCCTCAAGCAGATCAACACTCTCACCCAATTTGGTGTTGCCTGCAAACTTACTGAGGCAGCACTCGATCCTCTCATCCGGATCATTGACAAAGACGTTAAAGAGAACTGCTGAGCCCTGTGGAGCAGCAGTTTTGATCATCTGCCAGGTGGATTTCACGTCTTTCACCACCATTCAGCCAGTTTTTTATCTGGCAAAGCATACATCCATCCAACCTGTGAGTATCCAGTTTCTCCAGGAGAATGCTGAAGGATGTAGGAATGCTGTAGGAAAGAGTATCAAATCCTTACTAAAGTTCAAGTAGACAACATCTAACACCTCTCCCTCATCCACTATGCAGGTCCTCTTGTCATAGAAGAGATCAGGTTAGACTGGGTCTGATCCCCTGGTTGTCCCACATGTGCTGCATGATAGCACCAAAGATGATTTGCTGCATGACCTTGTGTGGGACTGGGGTCAGGCTGACAGGCAGGCAGTTCCCCAGATCCTCCTCCTCGCCCTTTGTGTAGATGTGTGTCACATTTGCTAACTTCCAGTCATTGAGACCCTCCCCAATTAGCCAGGACTGCTGTTCAGTGATGAATAGCAGCTAGCACTTATACCATCTCTCTCGGGTGGATCCTATCTGGCCCTATAGATTTGTCTGCATCAAGGTGGTGTAGTAGGTCACTGATCATTTCCTGTTGGATTGTGGAATCTTCATTCTGCTCCCTATCCCTGTTGTTCAGTACAAGGGGCTGGGCAGTTGGGGAATAGCTGATGTTACTATTAATGACTGACTGGTGAAATAACTCATTTCTGCTTGGCTTTTGCTGTTGGAGCAGTGCATGCTGCAGTGCTCAAATTTTTGTAAATAATCTCAACATCATCTGGCAAAGTTGCATATGTGAAAGAAATTAGAGTAATTGTCCTTGACCAAAAAAAAAATGGGAGTTTTGCCACCAGGCAATCCAGGAATATTCATTAGAAAAAGGTCCTGTAGAGGATGGGAATAAAGGGGATGTGTAATTTTTCTGGCTTAAAAATGTGCCATGAAAATACTGTTTTCTTCTTTGTTCTTTGTATTGTTCTTGCATAGCATCTTAGGTGTCTTCTTCTGTGCTCTACTGTGGGAGTCAGCATTAGTCTTCTGGGCCGGTGCTGTGTTCCAGAGACATCAAGCAAGAGGTAGATAAGATCCAAATAGTATGGAGCAGAAAATAACACAGTATTCTTGCCACACAAGAATGGTGTTGGGGTTTGTCAAATTCATCCCTTGTTCCCCTTTGATATATGTCTTTGCTGCACGAGAAGATGCCGTTTGGAGTCTGGAAGCCTTCAGTTCTATCAGTACCATTGCTTCTTTATCAACCTGGTATGTCTTGTAGATTGACAGGACTTTAAAGAAACTAGAATTTATGGGAGATGAGAGGGTAAGGCTAGTGTGGCGACAGTTGGTTAGAGGTGGTAATTAAGTTTTCTTATGTCCTTTGACAGTAAGTTTTTATCTCACTGCTTTCTGAGCTACCTCAGCATGGACTTGATGCCCTTTGAGGGTGAGTACAGCAAGGAAGGATAGGGCAAGGAAGGGATTGTGCTGTCAGTCATAGAATCGTAGAGTCATAGAATCACAGAATCATAGAATCAGTGAGGGTTGAAAGGGACCACAAGGACCATCCAGTTCCACCCCCTCTGCCATGGGCAGGGACACCCTACCCTTGATCAGGCTGACCAGAACCTCATCCAGCCTGGCCTTAAACACCTCCAGGGATGGGGCCTCAACCACCTCCCTGGGCAACTCCTTCCAGGCTCTCGCTGCTATCATGCTGAAGAACTTCCTCCTCACGTCCAGTCTGATGCTCCCCACCTTCAGCTTTGCTCCATTCCCCCCAACGCTGTCACTACCTGATAGCCTAAAAAGACCCTCCCCAGTTTTTTTGTAGCCCACTTCAGATACTGGAAGGCCAAAATAAGGTCAAAGTAGGTCAAACCTACTCAGCAGAAAAGCTTGCCTTGTATATTTGGTTTGCTTTTGTTCTTTCTGTTCAAGATTGTTCTGGTCTTTGACTACTTAACTGCATTGTGTAAGCAACTTTGTTTTTCGAGATTATGTGGAGACTGAACATCTGAGCATCTGAGATCATTTGGTACATGGCCAGATTTCCTGCTGAACATTCTATTTCAATTCTTGATCATCAGTACTAATGCAATTGTAATACTAGTAAAAAGATTAAGAAGCACAAAAGCCAGGGAACAGGATGTTCTAGTTGGAGGGACACTCGTTCGTCAGCCATGACTGTTGCACAGAAGTGCTTCACAGTGAAAGAATGAAGAATGGCAGGAATGGGAGTTGTGCAGCTGGGTCCATCACACTGGCACCCCTGCTGTGACGTCCCTATGCGTTCAACCTTTCCGTGTGCCGTTTCCTTTAAAAAAGACAGTTTATCTCCTGCTCTGCTCACAGACTGTTCTCCTCTGCCCAAACCCTTACTTTAAATCCCTTACCTTTTACTCAAAGATCTCCAGAAAGTCCCTATTCTTGTGTGCAATTAAAAGCTAGGCTAAAGTGTTATTTCTAAACCACCACAACCAAGGATGGAGGCATTTTTACAGCAGGGAGACATTGCAGAATAGACCTGCAGCTATGAAAACAGAAGTGAATAGGTATGAAATTTTGCACCAAAGGAATAACATTCTTAATTTCAGAGGAAGAATTGTGCCTTGCTTACTTCAACCATAACTTCCAGCACACAGTGATTCTTTCGTCCTTGTGATCAAAATTACCCTGGTACTTGGGCTGCGTTGAAAGTGTTCCCTACGAGAGCACATACGCAGTAGCATGATATGATAGCACTGCCATTCTCTTCATGTTTTTCTTGACAATGTCTTTGTTCTTTGAATACAAAACTGCATCAGAAATGTCGCTCACTAGAATGGGATCCTCCTTTAAACTGACAAGCCCCATTCCTCCCTACACCCTGGGAAGTGTGCAGATACTTCAGAGGACTCAGCAGCCGAATGCCACTCTTCATCTTTACAACAGATGCTTTTACTCTACTGCAAATGCAAGCCAGGAAGCTTGGATGCTTTGCTGCTTGAGAGGCAGCTAAGTATAAGCTACATATGAGTGAGTCTGCTTATTAGTGTTTCTGTCAGAGGTGGCAACCTGAGCTGACCAATTATCTGGCAAGCACAGATGCATTTGTAAGTGTGTATTCATAGAATCATAGACTCATAGAATGGTAAGGTTGGAAGGGACCTCAAAGCTCATCCAGTTCCAACCCCCTGCCATATGCAGGGACACCTCCCACTAGTACAGGTCACTCAAGGCCTTGTCCAACCTGGCCTTCAACACCTCCATGGAGGGAGCAGCCACAACCTTCCTGGGCAACCTGTGCCAGATCTCACCACCCTCACTGCAAACAACTTCCTCCTAACATCCACTTTCAATCTCCCCTCTGCCACTTCCAACCCATTTTCCCTTGTCCTGGGATTGCAAGACCTTGTCAATAGTCCCTCCCCAGCCTTCCTGTAGCCCCCTCAGATACTGGAAGGCTACTATCAGGTCTCCTGGAAGCCTTCTCTTCTCCAGGCTGCAGAGCCCCAACTCTCTCAGCCTGTCCTCACAGCGGAGCTGCTGCAGCACTCTCAGCATCTTTCTGGCCTCTTCTGGACTGGCTCCAACACTTCCATGTCCTCCCTGTGCTGGGGGCTCCAGAACTGCACACAGGACTCCAGGTGGGGTCTGAGGAGAGCAGAGCAAAGGGGCAAAATCCCTTCCCTTGCCCTGCTGCCCACACTGCTCTTGCTGCAGCAAGGGGTACAAATAGCTGCTGGACAGTGTGAGGGATATCAGAGAGAAATGTCACACCTTTCACACAGCCTACTAGTACCACTGAGTTAGGAAGTCCCTGAGTGAGCAAACCCCTGTTGGCAAGGGATGTTGTATAGTTAGATCATGCCACATGTACACATGCCGATGCTTACAGCTCTTTTTACCTTCTCTCTTACACATTTATAAACAGGGAGACTAAACCAACATTAAAACTTCAGTATGCATAAAAGACATTTCAGCTGTTGTGTCCACAGATGGTGTGTGAGCAGATGGCAGTTTTACTAATTTGCCCATTATTCTAAATTCTTTGACTGTTACAGCCTATTGGTGGCTCTGTTTGTTACGTGCACTTTGTTACTTGTGCCCTGCATTTGGACACTGATTGTGCACAGTTTTCCTACTTTGGATAGAATGTCTTCCGAACTCCCCAAGGGACTCTGCAAATACTCTGTCAGGTACCTTACTGCATGCATGTTTGCAGTGCCTTTTCATACCTATAAGAAAAGAATGCAAGTAAGATGATTAAGGGGCTGAAGCACTGCCCTATTGAGGAGAGAATGAGGGACCTGGGGCTTTTTGATCTGGTGAAGAGAAGATTTAGAGGGGATCTGATAAACGTTTATAAATATCTGAGGGTTGGGGGTCAAGAGGAAGGGGACAAACTCTTCTCAGGTGCCCCCTGTGATAGGCCAAGGGGCAATGGATGTAAATTGCAACACCTCAACATATCATAGAATCATAGAATCATAGAATGGTAAG
>VWZE01019960.1:0-13820 GCA_013396675.1 Eubucco bourcierii
GATTTTCTTCCTAGAAGTCTTGTGAAAAACTTAATGTGGTGTCTAAATGCTGAAGCTTCTTTGAAGTAGAAGCTAAAATTCTCAGGGTTATGTTGAAAATCCCAGTTTTACATTTCCACTTTGGTTGATTCTTTTTTTCAGCTGTGTGTAAAATGTGGTAGCCATCCCTCTCCTGCAAATAACTACTAGTGCGCCTGTCTCAATTGAAGTTTATGCTGACTTAATGAATAAAATATTCCAGACGATTGAAGAAGGGATAGAGCTGCTTTTCTTAAACCGAAAAGTCTCAGTGTGTTACTTTTTTGTTGAGTCTGTAGTCAGCCAGGTTGCAGTAACACAAAACATCAAGGGTGTGGGAATCTTACTGGGATGTTAATTTCAAAGCTGCTTTGAGTTTTATATGGGAAGAGACAAGCAGAAAAAACCAAAGGGGCCCTGTCAGTCTGAAATATAATCGAATTTAATGTGGTATGTACTCAGTTTTCTTTGCCACTGACCCTGCAGAGTTTAAATGAAGGCATTTGACAGTATGCAGTGAAGTTGGGAAATGGTCATATTTGAGCTTGATCCATTTAATATTATGTGAAATTATTGTAGTTTCTCAGGAGATACTTAAGAAGCTATTTCAGGGTTTCTGCAATCGAGTTCTCAAGTGAGTTAAAAGTCACATTACTAGAACAGGGAACTGAAAAATCCCACAACATATGTGAAGACATTTTAATTTAGCCCTAACTGAAATCAATTATCTTCCATGTTTCTCTGAACACAATAACTTGGTGTTGGAAGGAGACATTTCCTTTGTAAACAACATGGGAATTGTAAGATGCACAAGATTTTATTTGTACAGTCTAACTAAGCTGAGTTAAAGTGTTTTTATTACAGTGAGAAACTAGTGCTGCTCAGCCTAATGCCCATATGGGAATAACTGTATTCAGAAATTCATTTAGACTGTAATTTTTGGTCACAGCAGTGGATCCACCAGTAAAGGTTACACTTAATATCAGTTAATCTCTAACCATTGTTACACGAGCATACTTAACATTGCAAGTGAATCCTGTTTTCTGAATTTTTACTTCCTTCTGTGGTGATAATACAAGTGTATACAGTATAATATACCTTTTATTTGGCCACTAATGATACAGTAAGGAACTGCATTTTTTTCTGATGTAGAATTACTGTGTTAAACACCTGGGAGCACATTTTTAGAATAAAACATTTGTTGTTTTTTTAAATTTTTGCTTAATGTTTGTCTAGAATTTTGAAGTCATGTTGTATATCAGATTTCATTAGAAAACAGCTATGCCGTTAAGTTGTTCTGTAGTTTAAAGTTGCAAGTCCATGTCTGTATGCTATCAAGGAGCTTTGCGTGACCACAACTTCTTTCTGCTAGCCTAATCATTCCAAATAATGTACAGTGTCTTCTGTGAGCTTGATGACTTAATGGGATGTCATTGAAGACTCATTTTCTTGTGGCAGCATTGTAGAACTTCATGGATGGTATATGTTGTTGGAGTAATAGACTGTTTTCTACTTATCCAAGTCCTTTGCTATTTCCTTCCAAATCAATTAAAAATAGATTTATACATAGGTTAGTCTCCGGAGTTGTCAGACTGGAATTATTAAACCTTGTGTATGGCATGTCTAAAATAATGTATTTAAAGTCTTCAATAATAATCAGTGAGCATGCTCTGAAATCTATTAAACATACTGCATTTTTTTCCAGTCTGTTTTGACGGTGCATAAACATGATTTAATGTGCATAATTTAGAGCCTGCTAACAGTCTCCAGGTGTTGGGAGTTCAGGCATCTGGGCATCCAGAGCAGGGATCCCAGCAAAAAGTACTACAGTTGCTACTGGCTGCTTTTGGCACTCGCATTTCTAGTCAGTGGCATCCAGGTTAAGGAGGACCAGGTAAAGATATTTCCTGATATGTCTCAGCTGAAAACCAATGGAAATAAGGTTTGCTTTTGTGAGGAGTATTTCTTGAGAAGAATTACCTAATCATAGATGTACCAAATCAAACCAATGTGTTTCTGCATGGTATCAGTATTTAGCATGTCTTATATTGATGAGATAACATGAAACTTAGTGTTGTCTCTGGGGAGAAAATATACTGAATACAGTGTTGTTTTTTTCCAGTGCTGTATTTAAAAATTACACAAAACCCTACAATGACGTGGTGGATTCTACAGTTTGATTTATAAAAGAAAATAAAAGTGTGCCATTATGACTTAAAGAAAGAAACCAAAACAAACTGCAAACAAAATAACCCCCTCAAACAACACAAAAAACCAAACCCTGGGGAAATCCAAGGACGTTTGCATTGAGAAATGTACCTAACGCAGTAACAGGTGGACAGACAGAAAAATTGAAAGCTTGAAAGATGGACCAGTCATGCCAAATTTGTTAAATATAAATATATAATTGAAAGAGTAGATGAAATTGTCCTTTCTCATGCTTCTTCATTAGTAAACTTAGAATAAACAGATTATATAAGAAAACATTTGTGGCTGAGAATCTACACGTGATTCTTAAATACAGAGCTTTTGTTAATAAATTTCTCTTGTAAAATTTATGGGTAAAAATTGATCATACTGATTACACATCTCTACATATGTATTACAAACATAAATATATTTCTACGTTTGAAATGCATAGCTTACCATAGTGCTTTTCAAAGGAGGGAAAGCAATGGAATACTTAAAGTATATTGTGTTCCTGGTTTATATCTGCATATTTGTATAGGTGCATGTACAGAGAAGGGACGAGTAACTAGAAAGAAATTAAAAGGTGTTCTCAGTGAAGCTTCTCCAAAAAGGAAGATGAAATAAAACTGCAGGTGGAAGTTAATTTATAGAGCTATATCAAGTTGAAAATGAAAATGCTAAGCAGAGGAAGGGCTTACTTGTGTGTGTCTAGTGGTAGACAGTATAAAACATTTTGTTGTCATGAGAGTGCATGTTTGTAATAGGATTCTGATACGTCTGAGCTTTGGTTACAATGCACACCTATAGTAACTAGATTCTATTACCTAGTGAAGTTTGTTGTAGATCTTGTAAAATACACAAAGTTTAAGCAGGTGTCCCAGAAGACAATTTCAATTGACAATCATGAGAAACATCTGACCAATGAAACCAGTAGATAGATTAATGTTTAGTTTTAATTACCCTCTTCAGGTGTTTGAGAGACATTAAGTGGGATAGCCAGATGAGAGCTGAGGAGTTACTGCCTATACCCTTAGTAAATGATGAGGGTCAGGCTCTAAAACAGTTTGGTTGACATATTGTATGGGCTCTGAATTTATCCTTTAAAAATGTAGTAGTTTACAACGAAAAACCTTAATGTCTAAAGTGGAATGTATTACTTGAGGTCCCGAGGTGGTTACTGCACTGTACCTCCAGAGCAACAAAAATTACATTACTGTATCAATTTCTTTGACAGGGGACTTAGTTCTTCTGAAGGTCAGGGATGATTGGTGGTTTGTACTAGCTATGCAGCTAGAAAAACACAGGGAGCATGGTAATATTAACAACAACAACAACAAGAAGTTTACCTAGCTTTAGGGGAAGTTATATGCTTTTTTAACTTTAAGCTGCCATTGATTTTCTATTGTCTTGTCAGGGAAGAGATTGTATCACATAAAATTGATGATTTTGAAGTTAAGTCTTTTGGAATGAGTCTTACTCGTACCTTTGGTACCTGTCATTTAGTATATTGCCTTACTATATTTTACTTAACAGCTTAACCTTAAGGTGCATGTTAATTGTGCTTCTAATGCCAAGACTTACTGTTAGTACTAATTGTTCTTCTATGAAGAGAAATTTGGAGTCCAAGCAAGAGAAGCACTGTAGGCTTTAGATAAACTGATTTTCCTAATTAATAGTAACAACTTACTTTGAATATATGTTCTAGAATTGTGAGATCCTTTGAGAAAAATAACTTTTAAAATTACCAGGTTAGATGTATGTCAGAGATAGAATCTTTAGAACACTGGGATTGCCAGGGTGTATGGAAGGCATCTAATCATCCCAATATTAAACAAATACATATTCAAACTCATTTGTCCTTTCTTAAGTACCATTTTGGATATGGTGACTAACAGTCTGTCAAGGTTATACATGCTTGGGAAAAGCATTCTAGAAATGGTGATAAATGTAGTAGTGCAGACAGCTTTCACCAAGCATGACAAGTCAGTAGGCTGAGGATGGAGAATCATGTAATAATTTCTCTGTCCCTTTATATCTCTAGCCTCTGTCTGTCCTTAAAATGTTCTTTTATCTGAAGGGAATTGCTAATGCTCAGGGTTAGAGTTTACTCTGTGCTAGTAATATGCAGAAACACTGCATTTATTTGCCTATAGAAGCTCTTCTGAGTTTAAGGCAAAGAAAATTCTGTTGTTCTTGATGACTAGATTACTTTACAATGCACCTCGACTTTCATCCCTTGAGAAAAGGTCTCGGTAATTGAAAGAGCTATCGTCTCATTTCACGTATCTAAAGCAATCTCAGTCTTCATTTGTATAATTATTGGAAGAACCCAGCAGCAAAAATCTGATTACTGACTTCCTAATGCTATTGGAAAACAATTCTAGAATAGTATTCTATACTGAGTGAATGATACAAGTTGAGATTGGTGTGAAAACAGATTAGCAAATGTCTACAGAATTTTTTAACAATGTTTTTCTTTGTCACAGTAATATGATGGACTTTTTTTTTCTTTTTTCTTTTTTTTTTGTCTTGTCACTGAAACAAAATGAAGGTTCTTAAATTGACCTCCTCATAGCTGGGAAATATCTTTGTAGTAGACAAGGAACAGGATCTTTTGTTACTGAGTTAAGATGAAGTTTTCACATTCTTAGCTCCTAAAAAAATAGCTGTAACAGAATTACAAAGGATTTAAAATACACCAGTGCTTTTGGAGGGGAAAAGGTTTGGAGATTAATCCCTTACAGAAATCTGTGTAATTTGTTGTGTGGACTGCACATCAAGACCAGGAAAATAAGTAGTCATATGAAAAAAAAATATATACAATACCTGTATACAGATCTATCATTTGACAAACTGCTTCCAATTTTACTTATTTCTTTGGTTCACTGCATTTTAATTAAGCTTTTGACTGCCATCTCAGTAAAACTTTCCTGCTTCAGAGGATCAATAAGCTATCCAAAGCTGAACTGAGCTTTTGTAGAGATGTTGAATAACATGTAGAGGTAGCAAATCTCTTCAGTGAAATATAAGCATGCTGAATTGATTGCAAAATGCTTAGTTTCCATTTTGTTTAAATACTCTTATGCTAATGGTTTGTACTCATGGATTATGTTTCAGGACATATAAAATAATGTATTTGTGTGTTATGTGATTGTGTTTAATAAAAAGCAGATTAGAATTAGGACTGCATTGTGAGTCATTGACATACCAAGTCAGTACTTATTTTATCTAATCCCTGTCCATTGATTTTAATATAGTTTGCATATTGTAGTGAAATATAGATAACAAATCTTAACCACTTGTGAAAAATACAGGATTTATTATGTTTTTTTCCTAATTGTAAACTTTTATTTTTATGTATATGTGCTCTGTTAGCTCTTGTTCTCTGTATGTCAAAGGAAAAAAATTACCTTTTGGTTTAATCATTTTTCTACAAAGATATTTAGTGTGCATTGTAATTTTATAATAATCATCGGTTCCTTCCATAACTAAACTACAGATGTGAAATAAGCAGATCATAGGAAAACAAAGACAAAGAAAAACCCCAAAACCACACCCTAGAGCTTAAGATAAGATAAAAATTGCAGACAGTTAATACATTCTGGTAGCTCTGTCACTGTATAGGTAATTTTACTGTCCTGTTCTTGTGGGGCACTGAGGGATTTTGTTTCCCTCCTCCTGTTTCCATGGTGATTAGAATTAGATTAGTTTTAGGTTCACAGTGGGTAAATGACAGAGGACTAAACTATGATGCTGTGTTTGAGAGTCTGGAACATATCCGCTCTTTTTAGAAAATATTTCAGAACTGTGCTCAATTTGTTGCATTTTTGATTGCTGTTGACTTGCATGTATTTTTCTTGCAGCACAGAGATACTTCACTTGTGGTTAGGCAGTCTTGTGGTACTTGTACTCTTTGTGTTCACAGTTGCATGGTGTTCAAAGAAGAGAATGATGCCTGGATACAATGATAGCTGCATGTCGAAGAATCAGTTTGTACACCTGCAATTTTGACATTTCTTTTGCATATGACTGATTTTTTGCAGTATTTTGCGCGTGGTGGAATGGTCTGGTTTTTAGCTGCACTTGCTGCTTAGGATGATTTAAAAAACCCCACAAAAACAAACCTCAGAAACTGTTCTGTATTTGTCCTTGCAGTTTGTCTATGTGTACATCTAGAAATACTTTTTAAATTTTTTTTTTCTTGATACTGCTTAATGCATTTCCTCCACACTTACGCCAGGAGATTTTCATCCTCACTATTTTTCCAGGAGTTAGAATTGTAATGGACAGTACCACTACTGGTTGGTTCTTCTAGCTGCCTTTTAACTGTCACAATTCTTTCTCCTATAGCTTGTATTTCACTTACCATCTTTTTGCACTAATGGAGTGCAGATGCTGCAGGGAGTATTGTTATAAGAAGATTTAGTACATGTGTGTCATGTGTCTGTAGTCTCTGATTATGTGGTATTTGTGACATTACAGCTACTGTAGACTTTGCAGAAACATCATCCTTGAAGATACTCCTGCTCTTGATCTCTGTGTGAGGTGTGTGGGTAGATTAAGAGATACTTTGGGATATCAGAACTTTTTAGTCGTTCAGGTACAATTGAACTTCATCCTTCTGGGAATGTTTGAGTTGGCAAAATTAAACTTTGCAGCAGTTTGTACTCCTATAAGGGAGAGAAGGGGAACTGTAGGAAGTGTCAGTGGTTTCAGGCACTTCTGAAGAAAAACAGGTGCTGTAGTGCTTTACTGACAGAAAACACTGGGTGATACTAGTACTGCAAGTGCTAGTATTTACCTCCTTGGGTATAGCAGGTTTGGCAGCCTACTTACTGCTCTACTCTCTCCATCTACCTGTTTGGGCTGTGACTGGTTCTGCTAGGCCCACCTTAATGGGTAATTGTTGAATGTGTTGTGGTGGGAATTCTATGGCCTACCTCTTTCGCCAATGTTGAAATAAATGTCTCGAGCATTAAAAAGTTTTTCTTAGTCTCCAACAAAGATCTCTGTTAAACCAAATAAATTCTTTGTCATTCAGCCCTTAGTATACTTGAAGAACTATTGATCAGTCTCTTTTCTGTAACTTTTTTTTTTTTTTAAATATTTGTGAAACTACTGTTAAATTCCACCTCGGTCTTTTCTCCTTTAGAACCAACTTGCTCCAACATCTCCTCATGGACATAGTCTCTAGAAAGATGTGTTCAAATTAGAAGTGTCTGGAGAATGGCAACAAAATGAGTTTGAAGTATAGAGCTTTAGTTTTCCTAAGGCATCTGTGTCAAAAATTTAACCTTAAGCCCTTCTAAGCAATTTTGGTTTTCTGAGCAAATAAACAGAAAAAAAATGATAGCATGCATTATAACAATTTTAGAAAATAATAATATGGATGGAAACTCACACCACCATACAGTGGTTTTTGGTTTTCCACTTTGAGTACAGCAGATTAGGTACATTAACATGTAAACGTACCTATGGACTTGCTTAAGAGATACAATACTGACATTTGAGCTCCTTAGCGTCTTGGGAGAAAAGGAGAAAATTAAATCTGAGTCCCAGAAAGCTCCAAGTTCTGAAATAACAAAAAGGAGTGATTTATGGTTTCTTAACTGCATCTCAAACCCTGTTGCTAAGAAAAAATTGAGGTGATTGACAACTGTATATATTTTTTCCTCATTTGTAAAAGTATTCATTTCTTTGATACCTGTTTTGTTATGTTTTATCTTAACTCTTCCTGATGCCAAATTGAGACATTTACTGTTACAAAATAGCAGAGCAACCTTAAAGCATGACATGTAACATTTTGCAACCTACTTTTTAATATAGAGATGAAAGTTTGTTGTGTGGGGTTTTTTTTGGTTGGTTTTTTGTTTTTTAGTTATGCTAATTGAATGTTCTTAATACCAGGGTATTTACAAGATCACATAAATTGATATGAGTGTTTCAGACAGTGTCTAGGGCAGGGGAGAATCCCCTGTGGGGATGGTGATGGTGGTGTTATGTCCTGGACTGCGTGTGCAGACAGGCTGTTCATTTTATAGGTTATCTAGATACATTCACAACATGCATTTTGGAAAGCATGTACATACATATCCATAAATGTGAAATTTGGCTCTTTTGACCCTTTAAAGTTTGCTGTTACTTCTATGATCATAAACCTATTGGTGATCATATTTTTTTATTGTTATGGGATGGAGGATCCACTGCACTTCAGCAGCTTGAAGTTAAGTTCAAGATAAATCTGCTATGTATACTCTGAAATCAAACCATGTTGCCAAAAGTAAGTAGTCAAGTTGTTAAAATCATCAATCTCCAGTTAATTTTTTAAGAAAGAAAAAAACCCATGTTCAACACAGGTATGTAGTAGTGATTGAAAAAAAAAAAAAAAAAGTCCTATGGATTGCAAAATGTTAGTATCTGGTGTTTTTTGTGTGCTTTTATAGTTGTGTATACTGTGGTCTAAACTGTTGAAGGTGCTTGGCCCTGGAAATAACTACAACTCATAGCAAAATAAATTTTCAGGTAGTTATCTAAAAACTAAATACCTTTTAGGTATTGGGGACAAATGAGATTTGAAAAATTATAGCGTTGTTGAGGTGAACTCTTTCTTACAATAACAGTACTGTGTTCCACGCAGGAACTTGCAGTGTTTATTGCCAGTGCATATTGCAAGTTTATCAATTGCCTGACTGCTCTTGACTTTTTGCATGGTGAACCAGTGGTGCAACACACTCCTTTTCCAAACTAACCCATGTATACCTCTTCTGTTTTCCAAGGCCTCTGTGAAGGTCAAACACAGTTATTCAGCTGAACAGTATCTTGACTCTGAATATTTAACTTGGTGACAGAGAAATACTGGCTTATGTATGAGTATTTTATATATCAATACATACTCTGTTTTGGAAGGCAGTTTCTTATTTTTCCTCAAGAGTATTCTTTAATAACTTCACAATTTCAGCTGTCCCATTTATTTGAGAGCATGTTGCTGTTTAGCCTGCAGTCAAAACTAGCTTACCCTGTCATTTTACCTTCTTGAGTGTAGTTTCACATTACATGACTATCAGCCCAGGGACAGTTATCATACAGCAATAATAAGCTAACGCAGCTGTGTGAGCAAATTTAATTAACTGCAAAAATGAGATTCTCAGCTTTTCCCTGACTTGGCCAACATCCAGAAGTATGTAGCTGATATGTAGATTTTACACTGTAGGAAATGCTGTAGAATGCAAACTATGCACATTTGCACATAGGGATTATCTGTATAGTCTTGGGTTTTCATAACCTGATTTTGGTTCAGTTTTTAATGTGTTTATGCCTTTTCATGTTGCGTTTGTACTTGTCTTAAAAAAGTAACTTTGAGGTTTTACTCTGAAACCTCTGAGCAGTTTTTTGATGGCTTAGCTGCTAAAGAGAAGAGTGAAAGGTGCATTTTGAATAATATTCTGACAGCTTTAGCAGCTGTGGATATGAAGTTGTGAAATGTATTTGAGACGTGCTCACAGTCTGACTGTCTGCAGACTAGACATAGTGAAAGCTTAAACTGAGCACTGCAGAGCACAACTTCTTCATAGAACCAACAGCTCTTACCCCAACATTGACACCAAACATCAGTAGACAATTTCTAGCCTGGTTCCCAGTACAGTGTGCATTGCCTGGGCAGTAGCTGAACAGAGATGCGGTTTTAATTATGTTCTGCTGTTACACTACCTAAAAGGTTGCTAATCAAGAATGCCATAGTGGGAATAGTAGCTTTCTGGAATTTGAATTTCAACCAATATAATTTCAAGGAAAAGGATATTTATTAGCTTCTGGATTTTATCCCTTTTGAATATCAAAGATCTGTAGAGAGCAATAATGGTATTAGAGCTTATTCTAAGCAATCACATGAGGATTTTGTAATGATTTTATTAGGCTAGCTAAGTATACAAGTTATTGTTAGACAAATTCTTTATGCAAGCTGAGGTGAAAAAATGACACTGCAAACTTGCATAATGAGTATAGAATGAATTCATTTCTCTGTATTTTATTTATATTATAGTTTACTTTTTAAAATTAAATGTTCTAATGAAATGTTTCCTCCCTGCCTTTTCTTCACTCCCTAGAGTCAATACCCCTCACCATTGCTCCAATTTCTCTGTTTTTAACTGTATGTTAAAAATGTTAAAGTGTCTCAAATGTAATTTGCATGTTATTTTAAAGTACCTTAGATGTATCCAGGTTAGAATTTGCTGACTCTTAGCTTGTAGTGGAGAGGGTGATGTATCTGTACACTAAATACAGTATTTAAATCAACACGTGTTGTTTTTTTTCAAGCATAAGATCAAGTAGTGTGGTTGGTTGAGTGACTGGGTGGAACAAAACAAACAAAAAACCCCCACTTTTGCTGATTTAGCAAGATACCCTGGCTGATCTTGTGATTGTGATCTTTACTCCACTTTTTGTGAACCAATTTTTGATGATGATAGGAGACCACTAGAAAATTTACCCTAAACATTCTCCTTGATTGCTGTGAACATATGGGACTTGGAGAGATAATGTTTGAAGACTTGTTGTGATCTTATCAGAATTAAACAGTCTGGCAGCTAGACTGGAATTTATTTGAAAAACAACTTAGTATTTTATTGAGAATAAAATGAAAACAGCTCTCTGGCAATACACAACATGACTGTGTATTAAGTTTCATCAAAATACTATTTTTGAATTACACTAGTATAAATGCCATGTCTCTTTGGTGACTCTGCTCTCTTCATTACAGGTGCTGTTGTCAGGATTGATTGGTGTTGTTTCGTGGAAGAGACCACTTTCACTTGTGGTGAGTTGCAATGTGGCTTTAATCATGTTATACAGATGTTAAATAGAGTGAGTAAAGAATTCAGGACAAGTAACTGCCAGTGGTTTTGTCTTTGTGTAGAAGCCTCTGGGGATGGTTTTCCAGTGCTGTTATTTATCCTGATATTTATAAATAGTACCAAAATGTTGACTGTAATGTTGTATTACATAAATTACCTAGGTGACAATAATATTTTTATTCTGTCTTTATTTAAGTCTCAGAGAGGCCTGGTGTTTGTAATGTGTAAACGAATGCAAATATCTAGTGCCCCTTCCTTCCCGCTGTTACAGTTCTACCTCGTTTTTTAAAACTGGTAGCATAGCATTTAAAACTTTACATCTAAGAACCATTAGACAACCATTTTGATTAATGTGTGTACTCAAAGATATGCAGAAGTCATACCATAATTGATGGTGTGAAATGAAAGACAGGTGAAAAAAACATTTTTGCAAAGTAGATAGGCTCCATAATGCATTAGGGCTTGTAGTAGTAGATATTAATTAAATATGATATTTTTAACATGTTCTTATATTTTAAAAGTCAATGTTGTTCTAGGCAAAGAGACTATTGGCCTGCATTTATCTTTGCATTTTACTTAACTTACCTACAGCTGCACTGCAGAGGAATCTTTTTAACCAATTACCTGGATGGCAAAAAAGCATATTCAAAATTAGTAGCTGTTCTTGATGTACAAAACAGTTTTCAGCTATATTATGTATTCTGTTGTGAGATTCACGTAGTTACTTAATAATGAAAAGTGACTTATGCTTTGTATAAGCATGCTAATAGAGTTTGAATTAGCCTAGCAACTCAAAGCAATGTGAGATTCAAGCTAGTCTTACTAAAAAAGGTGAGATGACTGTCACTAAGGTTGTGTTAGCAGGTAAATGCCTTTGAAGAAGTGTGCATGTGTAACATAGTAACATATGTGACATTTGTAAAATAATTAATGCTAGATAGGCCCAAATAAAATAGTAATTTTTTAAAAAGAGTATGAAATGGAAAGACCTGTATTAATAAGACTGTCTACAACTTCTCTGAACAGCCCATATCTTCAGATAGAAAGGAGTTTGTGCGTTGTCTGTTGCCTCTTCAGCCCCTGCTGGATCAGCTGAGTCTTTTTTTGCAACATGAGGTTAAAGCTGGTTACAGAAACTAATTTTGAATGTGAAACTTTATTTATAAGGAACAAAACAAAAGCAAAGGCATTTTACACAACAGGTAGTTTCCTGTCCTAGAAAGGCTGCAGCTTACTTGACCTGGATTTATAAATAGTGTGCAACAGGTAATGATGAAGTCCAAATCCTTTTTAAACTGACCCACGTTCATTTTACTGTGAAAGGATACTACAGCTACTTGGTCCGCCTTTGGACTATTAGCCAAGCCTACCTGCCTGCCTGCCACCTCAGCTAATACTGACCCATTTTCTACCTTAAAGAAATACCCTGAAATGCACTCCAGGGCCTTCTGTCTGTACTTAGAGCTTACTGATTCTGCTTCTGTATCTGGAATCCACTTTCAGTGAGGCACTGCTGCATGGCTAATGAAGGAATCTGAGGGATGCAGTTCTTCTGCAGTCTTGCTTACTTTGCTACAGACAGTTTCATTTTGGGCAAGCTATTTTTCCAGTTCATACCCTCCCCCCCCCCTTTTTTTTTCCTTTAGTCTCCAAATTTCTAGAGGATCTTATTAGGCTTTATCATAAGAATAAAACTATTTATGACTTCAGGTAATTATTTCAGTATTATGAACTAAAGCAGTAGTGTTAGAACTTCTAATATATTTTTTTTCCCTTCCCATAATTAACTTTAATTGTTTTTAAAGGACAGATTGAGTTCATAGTGATTTACTGGCTGGTGTTTTTACCAACAGATGAACTCTGTATGACGTAGGAAGCTGCCTGGTGATGAGATAAATGAGCCCAAAATGAGGTGAAAGGGAAGCAAATTAGTGAAGCTAATGACTGCCCACAAGAAAGGTAGCCAGATTCCTGGACTAAAATATAAAAAAGAATAATTTTTTCCACTCAGCATTGATTAGCAGGGAGAGGTTTCACATTAGAATCAATCTAAGGACTGATATGCCATAAATGAGTAGTCATCAAGTAAAAATATTCAGAATTTATCAGACTTTTCCATTTAATTTTTTTCGAACCACAGAAGTAATGGATGTGTGTTTGAGAATACTTGGACAGGATGTGAGTGGTCATTTGGTTGCCCCAGTTTTCTGAGTAGCAGCAGGAGGAGGAACAAACTGTTTTGTTTCCTGGTGTTTACCAAAACAGCAAGGTGCTGTTTTCTCTATTAGTCTCTCATTTTGCAGGTTTGCAGTGTTGCTTAGAATAATACCAGATATATCTAGGTAAAGACTGGACTAAGTTTCTGCTCAGTGTTATGAAGAGTTATAGAATCATAGAATGGTAAGGCTGGAAGGGACCTCAAGGATCATCTAGTTCCAACCCCCTGCCATAGGCAGGGACACCTCCCACTAGTACAGGTTACTCAAGGCCTCATCCAATCTGGCCTTGAACACATCCAGGGAGGGAGCATCCACAACCTCCCTGGGCAACCTGTTCCAGTGCCTCACCACCCTCACTGTAAAGAACTTCCTCCTGACATCCAGTTTAAATCTCCCCTCTGCCAGTTTAAGCCCATTGCCCCTTATCCTGTCATTGCAGGACCTTGTAAATAATCCTTCCCCAGCCTTCCTGCAGGCCCCCTTCAGATACTGGAAGGCTACTATCAGGTCCCCTCGAAGCCTTCTCTTCTCCAGGCTGAAGAGC
>VWZE01019963.1:4479-16668 GCA_013396675.1 Eubucco bourcierii
GATCCTCCTAATTTACCTTGCACGTAAGGCAAACCTTGGGGTAAGGTACAGGGGTGGGGAGAAGGTGGAAGGGTGGTTGGGAGCCCCTCCTGGGGTCTCTGATTTCTGGGAGGGGAGTTGTGTTGCTGTATTACCTTTACCTTGTGTATTTCTGTAAATATTCTGTATTACCTTTAACTTGTGTATTTCTGTAAATATTCTGTATATAGTGTAAATATCTGCTTGTACATTGTGCAAAGCTGTAAATATAGCTTCATCACTTAACTTCCAGCCGACTGAGTGCTAGTCTGGGTCATTTTACAAAGTGTGGGGGGTGGGGGAACTCCCAAACCTTCACAAAGACCTTGTAAATAATCCCTCCCCAGTCTTCCTGTAGGCCCCCTTCAGATACTGGAAGGCTACTCTAAGGTCTCCTTGAAACCTTCTCTTCTCCAGGCTGAAGAGAGAGAAAATACTTTTTCCTCCCTAGTTGAAAATGCTGATCAACCAAAAAAACCCACATTTCTTCTGTGCCCCATATACTGATGATGTTCTGTGATTGGGTAACAGGACAGGATATGTCCTGAACATCACCATAACCACCAACAATGGTGTAGTTTACTTTTAGACAATAGCCTTGATTCTTCAAGTAGAACAACAAAAAAACCCTATTTAACTCTTTCTAAGAATGAACATGTCTTGAGTTAGAAGTTGCTGTGGTTACTTTCTAGGCCAAAGTACCCTGAGAGCCATGAAAGCCTAGTATGTGGAGCTAATTAGCAGTGGAATGGGAGTGACATCTGGTAGCCAGTCAGGATAATCTGGAATACGTTTTCCACACAAATGATCTTGGGGGAGAGGTCTTCCCAGATTTTTCCATTAAATTGTCAGTCAGAACTAATGTAGGTATCAGCTACCCTTCACTTTTGGCACAATCTAAAATAATAGACTTCAGTAGGTGCTGAAGAGAAGGATTTTTTAATTTTTTTTTTTTTTNCATGATTTGCTGCCAGAATGTCTTTTATTCAAGTGATAGTAAAAACTCACTGCTTGTTATTGGTATAAGTGCAGAATGTTTCTGTTGGCAGTTCACACCTTGGTGGTTAGGAGACCACATAAACTCTTTGGACATCTTATCCTCTGTAGAAGAGAATGTCTGTTTCTTCCTTCACAAGAAATTCTGCATTTCAGTAGAGAAAAAGTATTTGTTTTTCTAGTGTTTGAATTCTTTCTCATAGGCTGCATCTTTTTCCTTACCCAAAACATTAGTTTGCTCACAATTCTTTTCTGCCACTTTAAACAGCAGATTCCTCAGAGGTGCTCAGGAAATATGGGAAAAGTGTGAAAACCTGGGCCAGTGTTTGATGACCCTTTGATCACCTCTAGTGTTCTGGAACTTCTCTCCTGAGGAACTGAAAAACCTCGATGAGCTGGTGAAATGTTTGATAAAATGGTGTTGTTAGCTTGAAAATTCCCAGGAGACCATGAAAACTCCTGGGAAACACAAATTACTGTAATGTGTTGGAGTCCGGCCCATGTGTATTGAGCTCTTTATAGTGCCATTCAGTATGAAGAGGAAGAGGAGGTCTCTGGGCCTAAAAACAGATCAAGAGATATGACAGTAGCATTTGAGAGACAATGTGTGCCAATGCCACTGCTCCTGTATAGAAAAAGAAGCACACAAGGAAACCAGCTCATGCTACAGAAGATAAGGATGTGTCAGGCCATCATGGAAATAAGAAGAGCCAGAGATTCCAGAAATGCCAGATAATTAATCTTTATCTTTGTGTGAGTTATGTGATATACAAAAGCACTATGGCCACCAGCTGAATGGGCCTGTTGTTGCCTGGTTGCTTTGATGGTGGTATATGGGAGCTAATGGTTTGGAGTTGGGAGACTGAGAAGTCAAGTTGGGACCCCCGTCTGGGGAAGTGGGCATTGACAGGGTCATTGGGAAATCCATGCAAACCCTCAGCCTCTTGAGATGGCTTCTAGCAGGTGTGAAGGGTATATACCCCACCAAGGATGGTCTTGGGAGATGGACTACCACGGACCAAAGCATCCAATATTTGAGGAAACTAGTTGTGCTGGAGAAGCTCTACAATGAGACAGATGACAATCCCCAGTCTGCAGACCCCAATGAGGTAGTGTGCACTATGCATACCAGCCACGTGGAAAAAAAGCCTACAATTCATATGTCAATTCATTGGCAATTACAGTCTGGGGCAGGAGAAATGGTCAAGGACAAAGAGTGGATGAAAGGTTAATATGCTCCAGCAATACAAGCGAAGTCTCTCAAGTCTCTCTTCCAAAGTATGGGCCTGTGTTTCAGATGTGAAGGAACTGACTGGAAAGGTTGACCAACTTCAACAGGAATCCTCTCTCCTGCCCTGCACAGCTCAGGTTTTCAGCTATTAAATGCAGGCATCTGTCTGCCCAAGAGAGGGAATCTGTGAAGCAGACACCTCAAAGCACCCTCTGTTTTTCCTTACTTGAACAGGAGAGGACATGGAAAAGTGGGATAAAAAGCCCACTTCATCTTTATCTGCTCAAGTCTGTACATTTCCAGAAGAAATTCTTCTCAGAAGAATCTTCCAGAAGAACACTGCCCCTGTTTCCAGTGAGAAATCCTCCAAGAAGAACAAATGAATTGAGATCCCTAAGGCATGCTTAGAATACACAAGTGACTCTGACCAGGATTAGAGAGGCTCTGCCTTCAGTCAGGAGGAGAGGAACAGTTGAGTCTATTGGACTGCGTGGATCAGGTGGCCTGATATCAAACCCACAAAAGTATAAAGCTTCAGTGGATACAGGTGTGCAATATACTCTGATGTACTGTGAGAGGGTGGAACCTATCTATATTTCTGGCGTTACAGAGATCCCAACAGATAAGTGTGTTAGAAGCTGAGGTGAGCCTAACTAGGAGTTAATGGCACAAACACCACATCGTGGCTGGCCCAGGGGACCCATGCATTCTTGGCATAGAGAGGGTACTTCAAGGATCCAAAAGGATATTGGTGGACATTTAGTATAGTTGTCTTGGAAATAGAGGGCAAGGAACAATTAATTGCCTTGTTTGGTCTTTCAAAGGACCCCTTCATTGTGGAGTTAGATCTTAAAGACCAACCAATACCAATTGCCACTGCAACTGTGCACCAGAGGCAGTACCACATCAACTGAGATTCTGTGATACTCATTGTATTTGGTTTGGTTGAGATGGAGTTAATTCTCTTCAGAGTATCCTTCTAGTGCTTCCTTCTAGAGCATCCTTGCAGTGATGTAGCTGATAACACACCAGTGTTTTGGCTACTGCTGAACAAGCATCCAGGCTGTACTTTTTCTGCCTGAGAGTAGGCTGAGGGGTGGGCAAGATCTTGGGAGGGGACACAGCTGAGCCAGCTGGCCAAACTGGCTAAAAGAGTATTCCATGCCATATGCTAACCCCACCGAGCTCATCTCTGCCCTTGGCTCTTATACCTCACCAGGTACACAGAAGTGGCTGTGACCATGTATTGTTGTGTGCAGGTGTCCAGGAGACTGTGGTGACCTGCCTGAACAAACATGCCCCATGCCATATGATGTCAGCTTAGATATAAGAATGATGTGAGAGAAAGAGGTGGGAGGATATTTGTGGATGGGATCTGTCCTTCAGAGCAACCGATACATGTAGAAGCCCTCCTTCCTAAGACTGCCCACCATCTGCTAATGGGAAGTAGAGAATAACATCTCTCTTTGCTCTTGCTTTGCATGTGGTCTATTGCTTGTGCTTATCACTATTATTATTAAACTGATTACATCTTTAAACTGGATTTTGTTATATTTCCCCCCTCCCCAGGGTTATCCATGAATGTGAAGCATGCACTGCAATCAAACAGGCTAAGCTGATAAAGCCTTTATGGCATGGGGGGCGATGGCTGAAATAGCATATATGGGGAAGCGCAGCAAACATTACATCACACTTCCACAGACCTGCCAAGGCAAACACTATTTGCTTACAATGGTAGAAGCAACCACTGGACGACTCGAAACATATTCAGTGCCCCACGCCACCACTCAGAAAAACATCCTAGGTCTTGAAAAACAAGTGCTATGGCAACATGGTACCCCAGAAAGGACTGAGCTGGGCAATTGAACTCATTTTTGAAACAGCCTCATGGGCCCTTGGCCCAATGAGCACAGCATCAGATGTGTGTATCACATCTCTCACCATGCTCTGGCTGCTGGCAAAGTCAAGCATTACAATTGCCTGTCAAAAACCATTCTGAAAGCAGTGGGAGAAGGGACCTTCAAAAATTGGGTTGCTCATTTACAACAAGCCACTTGACTGGTCAGCATCAGAGAATCTACTAACTGGGCTGGCCCTGCCCAATCCAAACTGCCACATGCTGTAGAAGGTGATAAAGTTCCCATGGTACACACAAAGAGCATCCTAGGAAAGAGAGTCCTGCCCTGGGTAAAACCAAACCCATTCAAAAGATTATTTTTTGCCCAAGGATCAGGATGCACCTGGTGGGTAATACAGGGAAATGGAAAGGTTTATCGTGTGCCACAGAATAATTTCATTCTAAGTGAGAATACACAGCAAAATTTATATATATAGTGATGTTAACTGCTGTTAGTATGTTACAGAATAGTGTGGAATAAGGGATGCAGAACATAGTGGTTTGGAAACTTTATAATCACCACTATCAGAATAGCGAATTGACAGCATTTTATGACTGTAAGGCATTACCATCCTGGCCAGGAGATTCTTGGCTGCTCTCTTGATTTTCCAGGTTTTGAGCATGCAGGTGTGTTCTTGCTTGTTTCATGATCCATACAGTATTTTTCCATTCCCTTTCTTTCTGTTATCAGATTACATCAATATATATACTTGCATAGTGGAGGAGTAAAATATTCCAGGTAAATCAGTGAAGAAAACTCTCTATGCCTTTCCCCGCTCTGTTTCTAACATATTGGTAAGAGGGGAAGGAGGAGGCAGGAGGGGGAAGGGGAGAAGCGATGGTTGTTTTTTTTTTTCTATCGCAGCAAAACCATAAAAAGTAGTTACAGGATGAAGCTAAGGGAATGTTTTATAAGTGAAATGGGCATCTTTGTGAGCTGACCGTGGTTGTTGCTAGGGTACAGACTTGAAGAAATAACTGCATACTTCTAGTTTATAGCTTAGATGAAAGTCATGGTTTGGTGCTTCAAGTGTTGCTTCCCGTAGCCCAGTGAAGAGATTGCATGGGTTTGGCCTCAGACACTCTTTTTAAATCTCTTTTTATGTAGGAACAGAGAAAGGATGTCTTTGAGCGCAAACTAGACTTGTGCAATGTTTCAGCTACTGTACTTCATATGAAACAAAATTAAAAATGTTCATCTCTGCAAATGCCGATACAGATAAAATGTTCAACACATTGTAACTGATTGAAGGAAAACTATACGAAAACACAGAGACTTTTAGAGATGACTAACACAGAAGAATGCAACAGCAAAAAAGTCAATTCATGCAGCAGTGTTCAAGTAGATAAAGGTATATTAGTGCTACATGTACTAAAACACACATTTATGTATGTATTCCAAATGAACTTAAATGAAAACTGGAAGTGTTTAAGTAGAGAAGGATGGTCCCAAAATACAGCTTGTTTCAAGTATCCTCACAAATTCAAAATACAAAACTGATCACAGAAACTTCCCAAATCAATAATCTCCTGCTTCCAGCCAACTGTTGTGGTATCTTAAGAGTTGAAATATACAGAGATATACAATGCACATGAAGATAGGCAAACTAGGCCGTGAATACCATGTTACTGCTCAAATCCACGATTTCCTCCTAGGTTTTCTTATACACAATGTTAGGGTTATGGTCTAGAAACCAGATATAAATTGATGAAACTTGCATCCAACCAGAGAACTAAATTTCTTACACTTCTAGGAATTATAAACTAACAAAATGAATTTGTGATGGATAGGTTTTATGAACAAAAAAGCCCCCATCAGTTAGGAAATCTAACAGGTCATATTACAAATTCAGCTAATAATCTGCGATATACTACTAACTTTAGGAATTAAAATTCTAAAGACTTAACAAGAAACTTCCATATTCTGGAACATTCTCATTAAATAAATTGGGCTTGACCAAGCAGTGCTTATGTATGTGCTTAACTTCAGGTAAATAAGCAGTTTCCATAATTAACCATGTCAATATGTTTTAAAATTTGACTATTATAGATTCATTGAATAAAGCTCAGTTATTCTTTATCATTAATGTGAATATAGAAATCTTAGAGATGCTTTCAAAACCCCCCAGCTTAACTCTGCTCTTCCTAATAAGGGAAATTGTCTTGACAAATTTAATAAAAATCTTGCCTATGAATCCTAAATTAAACTTTGTCATGCTATAATATAGAGTGTTTCAAGTTTTCTGAGGGCCTATATAGTCAAATAAAATATAACCTAAGCATTTGTAATGAAATGGAAGTTATTTTAAAGGAAAAGAAAAAAAGTGCTTCAACACATAACACGACCATGAGCTTCTGAATAGTTCTATCCATTTAATCTTTCTTGTGACAGAAAGAAAAAAAAAAGTCAGTATAAATGTCATATTGTGCCGAGTCAGTTCAGATGAAGAACTGAAGAATGAAGTGAACAGAATTTTCTTGCTGACTCTTCAATGAACTCCAGTGGTGAGAACAAAACTGTTGAAATATGGGCTAGTCAGTGAGCATGTGAGCCCAGTGGGAAGACTGAAGTGCTGATCTGGTCATACCCTACTCCCATGTGTGTCTCAATTTCACATTTGGTAAATTGTAACAATATTTTTTTCCTTTTTTTAAAACTTTGTTCCTGATGTCTACTTATGGTGTGATCCTACAGCAAAGATGACCTCCTACTCTGTCTTTACCTACTGCCTAGCACGATCATCAAATGGTATGGTTGGAAAGGATCTCCAGCGATTATCTAGTCCAATCCCACTGCTCAATCACCTAGAACAGATTGCACAGGAACTTCTTCAAGTAGATTTTGAAAGTCTCCAGAGAAGGAGATTCTGTAACCTCTCTGGGTAGCCTGTTCTAGTGCTCTATCACTTTCAAGGTAAAGATTCTTCCCTCAACATGAACTCGTTGTGTTTGTTCGTGCCCATTGCCCTTTGCACCACTGAAGGGAGTCTGGCTCCATGCTCTTGACACCCACCCTGTAAAAATTCATAAGCATTGACACGATCCCCTCTCCGTCCTTCAGGCTAAAGATCCCAGGTCTCTCAGCCTCTCCTTGTAATAGAGATACTCCAGTGAATTTATCATCTTTGCAACCCTTCATTGGACTCTCTTTTCCTAGTTCCTGGTCTCCCTTGAACTGAAGATCACAGAACTGGACACAGAACTCCAGATGTGGCTTCACTTGGGCAGAATAGAGGGGGAGGAGAACCTCCCTCAACCTCCTGACTACACTCCTCGTAATTCACCCTAGTATATGTGAGGGTGGGGCACTACCTAATAAACTGCTACTCTTGGTAGGAGAGGCTGGTAGAATTAGAGTTCTTTCCCCAGCACAGCCACAAACCTGCAGACCAAAGCACTCTTGTATCTCCTCAATCAGTCTGAAAAAAAGTAAATTACATTGGTGGAACTCGTTTTGAGCCAAAGCACCATAAAGCAAATAGCTTTATATCAGTCTTTATATGCACAGTATATATGGTAAAAGCCTACGTGTTCTAAGCAGTTAGGTGTTGTCCCTGACGATTGGAAAGTGGCCAATGTAATCCCCATCTACAAGAAGGGTCAGATGGAGGAACCTGGGAACTACAGGTCTGTCAGCCTGACCTCAGTGCCTGGGAAAATGATGGAGCAGATTATTTTGGGGGCAATAACTGCACACCTGAGGGATGGCCAAGGGCTCAGGTCCAGTCAACATGGATTTAGGAAGGGCAGATCCTGCCTTTCCAACCTGATCTCCTTCTATGATCAGGTGACCTGCCTGGTGGATGTGGGGAGGCCTGTGGATGTGGTCTAGCTGGACTTCAGGAAGGCCTTTGACACTGTCCTCCACAGCAAACTGCTGGCTAAGCTGTCAGTTCGTGGCTTGGATGCCAACACTCTGCGCTGGGTTAGGGACTGGCTGGAGGGCCGAGCCCACAGAGTGGTGGTGAATGGTGCCACATCCAGCTGGAGGCCGGGCACTAGTGGTGTCCCCCAGGGATCAGTACTGGGCCCCATCCTCTTTGACATCTTCATTGATGGTCTGGACGAGGGCATCGAGTCAGTCACCAGCAAATTTGCAGCTGACACCAAGCTGGGAGCTGATGTTGCTGGGTTGGAGGGCAGAAGGGCTCTGCAGCGAGACCTCGACCGCCTGGACAGATGGGCAGAGTCCAAGGGGATGGAATTCAATAAATCCCTTCCTCTTGTCTTCTGTCAATCTATGAGTCCTTCACTGGACAGACTGAGAAGTCTACTTGGAGCCCGTATATCTCCTCCCTTCCCTTACTGTTGCTGATTTGGAGCTGTGTTTGTAGCAAATCTTCCTGTTTCATAGGTGTGAAAGGCTTTGTTTTGGGATTTTTTTAGCAGATTTCTCTGAGTCTGAGTTCATATCCTCAGCATTAGCTTTTAAATATCATCCAGATTGGATCTTAAACTTTGAACAATGGAAAGAGTTATGTCCAGTCCTGTTTGCGTAGCATACTTCCCTGGAGTGAAGCTATAGGACTGAGACAAAGACTCCCAGGTCAGTTCCTGACTTTACAGTCAAACTAGTCTCAAAGATAAGAACTTAACAGCAACTAATTTTTCATTCAGGTGTTGAATCACTCACAGTAAAATCATACTGCTTAGGTTGGAGAAGAATTTTTTTTACTGAAAGAGTGGTTGGGCATTGGAGCAGGCTCCCCAGGAAGGTGATGGAGTCGCTATCTCTGGAGGTGTTATAAAAATGAGTACCACTTTGCATTGTGGCCTAGTAGTCATGGACATTTTGAGTAGAAGGTTAGACTTGATCATGTTAGAGGTCTTTTCCAATCTTTATGATTCTATGACTTGAAACAAAGTGTGACAGCTAAGCCATCCACCTAGGCATTCAAACAAGAATCTGAGTCTCTAGAGAGTAACCTGCTATGGTTGACTTTGTGTTAGAGAGAACATTATAAATATATGTACAGTATACACACAATTCAGAGGAAACCTGAGATTTACTTAAATATTGAAAAAGTTCAAGCTCAGTTAAAAGGCAGAAGGTTTCAAATTAGCAGCAGCAACAGAAAAGTAATTCATGCTTAGTTGTTGTTTCAGCCTGGCAAAATCTATGGTTTGGTATCGCCAATATTGCAAGGGAGCTGAACAGGCAGGAGAGGTTTCGGGGGATCACTCCGTACAAAGGAGAGTGAGATGCTTTTCTTCAGAATGCACCTTTACTTCAAGTGAAGAGAATCCATTAAAGAGATGTCTATGCAGCCAACACATGTAAGCAGATCAAAGGTTCAATGAGAGTGCTCAGGAAGCTGAGAGAAGTGGCCTGCATTCACTCTGTAGACTTATGTATATCAATTAATTTTGCAGCTCATTATGGCTGAATGTGGCAGGAAGCCAGTATTTGTATAACAGAGTCAAACAGAAGATGAACTCAAAACTCAATCTACAGAGGGTAAAATGAGTTTGCAACCACTCTACAAACAGCAATTCTGATCACTGGAGTAACCTTCTGCAATATATATTACTTCAAGCAATACATATTATGTTCCTTACAGTAAAAAACATCTTGCTGTCCCTTGAATTGAAGCAGAGAACATCAACCATGAGAGCGGGCCAAAAAGGTTTGTGTTTTTCTGCCAACACTTTGAACAGTGGGATGTTGTCTAGTGAGCCTTTCAGGGGACTGCTGCAGAATGCATGAACCAAGGAGGCATGTGAAAAGAAAGCTTCAAGTAAATTAATTGTTTTGACAGAGAACAGGTTTGAGAAATTAGTAGACATGCTAGATGCTGAAAGGTACCCCACAAAAGACTTTTCATTTTATATAGCTGTGCCATTGAGATAAATGATAGAAATGGTTGTCTTTGATATGGTCACACAAATCAGATCAGGTTTGGCAGACAAATGAGTAATAGTTTTTTTTCATCAAGTTTAGATGTCTAAAAAAGCACATTTTACAATGAGTTAAATATTTCATGTGAGATAAAGTAAAAATAGCTCTTTGCTAGCCTATTTCAGAAATGAATATAGGGAACAGTTGAGGAACAGAGTAAGATGTACCATAGGAACATTAAGGAATAGGACAGAAAGTGAATGAATTACACTTGTAATGGCAGATAGAACTTAATGAGTAGTGTTGGGAGGAACCCATATTTTGGGACCTACATGGGAGCATGACCCTATCCCTTGCCCTGTACCTACAGTGAAGCAATGCAAAACCACAGCAACCACCAATTTATGAAATAGATTTTGCATACCAGTCCAGAAAACACTCTCATGTGGTTCTTCTGCAAAGAAACAGAGGAAGAGTTTAACCTTCTGCTGTCAATGGCAGAAGTGTTTGATGTCAAAGGCTCCCTGGCTCTTCTGACACTGATGCTATCCATGTTGGACTGTCTCATAAGATAACACTTTTTCTTAGGCCTAACTTCATGCCATATGGAAAATGTTGAAAACCAGCTGTCCCTGAAGGAGTAATCAACATGCTTACAGACACAAGAAGACAAAGAAAGAAAAAACTTGGGAGATGAGAAAGATTAGAAATTAACTGATTATTTGTAACTAAAATGAAGCATTTAAAAAATAAGATAGTTGAAAATGCATGTAGATTGCATTGAAAGAATGTGCAGGAAGCCTGACCTCACAACTTGTAAGATCAATATTCATTAACATGTGATTGTGTCCCAGAGACTGACAAGGCTCTCCTAAAATCTAAGAATGCCTTTGCTGAAATGATCAGTACAGAAAAGAAGTAAAGGAGGTATCACTGGATTGAATGGACAAAGAAGGTAGATTTATGAATGAAACAATATTCAGATAACAGTGAAGGCTTAGATAATTCTCTAGCAAGTCCAAGTTTTATAAGCAGTATTGCCACAAACCCAGCATTGAACAAGAGCTTCTTACTGACCTGTCTGGTAGCATTTCAGAGATAATATTTTCATAAGGATGAACTGTTCCTGAACTATTTCTCCCATGCAGAAGATACAAACAGACTGTCTCTCAAAATCAAGCATACAAGATTTATCTATAGTTTTTGAGGAAGAGGAAGGGAGAGTACTTGAACTTAGGTATACATATGATGGTACTGTGACTGAAAGGAGAAAATTCCCTATGTCTGCTTATGCTTGAGTTCTCTGCAATGTCCTTACGATATACAGTTAGTAATGAAGTGCAAGAGTTTTGTTTCAAGGACACATCCAGATCCTGTATTTTCTTTGAACCTTCCCCTTTAAGGGAAATTGTGATTGATAAACTAATTAGTAAGTCATTCATCCTTCTGCAACAAAAGATGTTTTTCTTGACATTGGCATACAGAGATCAAAATATGCAGGAACCTCTCACACAGAGTGAGGACACTCTAAAGTCATGGTAGAGTCAGAAATAACCAGAATTGCCATAGTAAATTATTCAGATCCATGGAAGTATTAACCAAGACTTGATTCTGATTCAAAAAAACAAATGAAAGAAAAAGTTATATTCACAGTGGTTGTATCACAGTATCACAGTATCACCAAGTTGGAAGAGACCTCAAAGATCATCAAGTCCAACCAGATACCACAGACCTCAAGACTAGACCATGGCACCAAGTGCCACGTCCAAACGCGCCTTGAACACCTCCAGGGATGGTGATTCCACCACCTCCCTGGGCAGCCCATTCCAGTAGTCAATGACTCTCTCAGTGAAGAACTTTCTCCTCACCTTCAGCCTAAACTTCCCCTGGCACAGCTTGAGACTGTGTCCTCTTGTTCTGGTGCTGGTTGCCTGAGAGAAGAAGGTAACCTCCCTCTGGCTACAACCACCCTTCAGGTAGTTGTAGACAGTAATTAGGTCTCCCCTGAGCCTCCTCTTCTCCAGGCTAAACAATCCCAGCTCCCTCAGCCTCTCTTCATAGGGTTTGTGCTCGAGGTCTCTCAACAGCCTTGTTGCTCTTCCCTGGACACGTTCAAGTACCTCAATGTCCTTCTTAAATTGAGGGGCTCAGAACTGGACACAGGACTCAAGGTGTGGCCTAAGCAGTGCAGAGTTCAGGGGGAGAATG
>VWZE01019968.1:3721-20671 GCA_013396675.1 Eubucco bourcierii
TGTGCTAGTGGGAGGTGTCCCTGCCTATGGTAGGGGGTTGGAATTAGATGATCCTTGAGGTCACTTCTAACCTTACCATTCTATGATTCTATGATGGCCTGGGCTGGAAGGCACCTCCAAGCTTCATATAGTCCAAACCCCACCCTGCAGTCAGCAGGAACATTCTCAACTGGATCAGATTGCCCAGAGCCCTGCTGAGCCTCACTTTGAACATTTCCATGGAAGGGGCCCCAGCCACCTTCCTGGGAAACCTGTTCAAGTCCTCTACCACCCTCATAGTAAAGAACTTGTTCCTAACATCCAATCTAAACCTGCTCTGCTCTAGTTTGAAGCCATTGCCCCTTGTCATGTCACTGAAGGCTTTTGTACAGTCTCTCTCTGTCCTTCATGTAGGTCTCCTTCAGGTACTGGAAGACTGTTATTAGGTATCTCTGGAGCCTCCTCTTTTTGAGGCTGAACAACCCCAGCTCCTCTCTGTGCATTGTCATTGCAAAGGTGCTCCAGCATCCTGATCATTTTTGTCACCCTCCTCTGGACCTGTTCCATCAAGTCTATGTCCTTCCTATACTGAGGGCTCCAGACCTGGATGCAGTACTCCAGGTCTCACCAGAGCAAAGTGGCAGAATCACCTTTCTGGATCTGCTGGCAATGCAGTCCTGTGGAACACCTTGTGGCCCAGTAAACTGGCAAGTGCACAGTGTGCTTCTTTCCATGAAAGCACAACGCAGTTCGAGATCTTTTGCTCTGATGGGTGCTACGTGTTACGCAGGGAAAAAAATAACTATTATAATAATAGCAGTCAGTTGCATAGAGCATATATTAATATAAAAAATACACTTGAACTCCAAAATGGGCAAACACTAGTATCTAGACAAGCAAAGCTTTCAGAGGAGACCACATTGAATGATGGGTACAGAAATATGGAAATATATCAAACAGTAGAGGTTAAGCTCCATATTTTCCATTTGTTTCTGAATCTTGTGAGGTTTTGACTGGTTCTTTCTACTGTGTAAATAAAAGTGGGCCTTGGATTTTTTTTTTTTTTTTTAATATCTTAATTAAACCATTTCTGTAGTCTCACTCACCCAAGGGCCCAGAATCAACCTCCTTTACTCCAGCCAGTTCTGTGAAGCTGTATCTTAAAGGAGGACAGATGATCTAGTCTTCCAAGATGTGCTTCCCATTTTGTATTTCTGCTGAACTTCTGTGAAACAGGGAAAGAACAGATGTCGCTGGCTGGTGATTGAACTCTACATTATGTCAATGTCTGCAGACACCTGTCTTTGCAAAAGTACTTTCTTTACTCTAAAGAGGACAACTTCGATGTGTCTGACCATCAAAACTAATTCCTATGAAATAAGTTAGGTTGTCATTTTTTACTTCTAAGGTAATACCTTATAATGTCTTATTCTGGAGATGTACTGTTGGGACAGCTGACAAAGTGGTTTCATGTTGCAGTGTGAAATGCGTGTTGACAGGTTCCACTGTGTGGAAAACTGCAAGTACCCTCAAATCCCTTCCTTGCAGATTATTTGTTCCTCTTCTGACCACCACCACATCCTTCCCCAGCTCATCCTGCATTCCTGGGGACAGGCCTCCTGCCACCTTGTGACTATGTTTAGCTCCCATTGCCTCTACTGCAACTTAAAACACTGATGTGACTTGTGCAATAGTCTTTCAGTCTGGTGACCACTCATAAGCCTGTGAAAGGAGGGATTTTTTCACTGAGGGATTTTTATGGCTGTCTCAAGCAGAGGCACTGGATCAATTAACCAGCACAGTGGTCTTAATCAGATTTACAGCTTTTGCATGTGCTCTTAGAGTGAATCAAAGTGCAAGAGTTGTTTTCTCTTCTACTTCATCCTAGCAGAAAAAACCAATATCTTCATAATGAAGGAGCTTGCTCCATAGGTTGTTTATCAGGTAGCCTTCCCCCACTCCTCCCTGCTCCTCTCCATTTGTCTAAAGGCCACCAACACTTTGCGGAATAGGACAATGTTTTTGTGGTTGGACACCAGCCAAAACAACAAGCGTATCTAAACCTCTCAACTGTGTACCTATTGCCAATTTTACTGCTGCTTAACCTCAAGGAATTTGGCTTTGCTTTGAAACAGTTCATTGTTTTGAGTCAGACTTTGTTCTAATTCCCTTCCATCATTTAAGGGAGAGTTCTGCCAGCTCCACAGAGCTGGTGAAGGGCATAATTGTAAAGGATGAATATATCTGATTTCCTCACTTACATGTACATTTTCATTCACTGTGTCTCAAATTTTATGCTCCACAAAGTTGAGGTTGTCTAAATCTTTTGATTTAACATGCTGTAAGGAATCTTAGCTCAGAATTAAAACCAGTTAAGGGACTAGGCATTTTCAAGAGAAAGGTTGGGATGCTGTGACCAGTGAAATCAGCAAGAGTCTTTCTTCTTGACTGTAATGGATGTTAGACCAAGTACTGAGTGGAAGAGAGCATAATTTCCTTGAAGAGCTTGTGTCTGTCATCAGGACAAACAGTATGAGATGCATGCTTACACTAACAAGGAAGCCATGCTCAGATCTGCCAGTTTCAACCCCAGAGACAGCTTCAATTTTGCAGGAGAGCTTTAAATTCCACTGTTCTTAATGTGAATGGGGAAAAAGAAAAAGAAAAAGAAAAAGAAAAAGAAAAAGAAAAAGAAAAAGAAAAAGAAAAAGAAAAAGAAAAAGAAAAAGAAAAAGAAAAAGAAAAAGAAAAAGAAAAAGAAAAAGAAAAAGAAAAAGAAAAAAGAAAAAGAAAAAAGACAAGGAAAAGGTTAATAGCCTCATGAACTCTTTATCCAACACAGAAAGCAAAGCAAACTGCACACACAAATCTTTCCAAGGCTGTTTTACTTCAGCACAGGATCTGTTGGTGCAATATGAAACTGGAGCAATTTCCCTGGCAAACGTTGACAAAGATCTCAAAATATTTCTTCCCTAAGTTCATGGAAGCAGAGACAATACAGAGCACCATATCATCAGTCCAGTCACCTTTTCCTTGAATACATCCAGCATGGGATGAGACCTTTATTTCAAAAATCCTATGAAAGGTCTCCTTAGACAAGCTGCCAGCGACATTAGTATGATCAAAGCTTGTGTGCAACTCCTGGAGCAGTAAGACTCAGACACAAAGGTTTTGATGTCCCCAAGATTAAGGGATTCCTCCCTAACATACTGTGGTGATCTTATGTCCTTGTTTCTGTTCAAGGCCTTGGCTTCAATGGGAGATGTCTTACTCAGGCAACGGTTCGTGCCTATGGGCCCGTGACTGTATACAGAGTGATCTGCCCAAGCATGCCTGCAATTTGATTTCCATGCTTTCTTGACTTAATGGGGAAGCAATACGGTGTTTTTCCTGAGCATCTAGGAGAAATACATATTCCATCTGACACTCTCTTGATGTTATGATAACCAGCTCTGTAGTATCTAAATGGCTTTCAAGATTACAATCTTCCTCAGCTCAGAGGTCCTGGAACAGCATATTCTCCTTCCTCGTACTTTTCTCTCACCGTGTGTTTTATTACAGGTCACAAAAGCTAAGAGGAACAGGTCACAAGCATATAGAAAATCAGTTGTATCTTCTTTTTGGAATTCAGAGAAATAACCTTTTGATGGACAAAGGATCTATCCTTGAAAACCGTCATTAATCTTTCACACTTAAAATATTACTCTGAAATATATTAAAATGTTACTCTGAAATATATTACAGCTGTTGTCTTTTAGAGACTGCAGTTGTACTCTTTTCCTGATAGGAAGTAGATACAAAGGAACTATCTTAATGTTTTAATTGTGACACCTGTTAACTCTCTGAGCCCACAGCTGCGCAAGCTGTCTGATTATATTTATTGAAATTAACATTAACTAAGCAGATCTTAAAATCCTGCTTCACGCGTTTTGAAAATATGTTTGTTACAACCGTTTTGATTCAAATATGATGAAATTGGTAGGGGAGGAGAATGAATTAGTCATAATCATGTAATGTCAGTACCAGAATCTGAACACAAGGTGTGTGATATTCTCAGTGCTTCCTGAATGGTGCTCCTGGAAGACAACAATGCAGGAAGAAAATACAAGAAGAGGGGGGAAAAAAACCCCAAAACCTATGTCAGTTACCTCAACTTTCAGAAGAAAGTGTCAGCCCCAGATAATGTTACAAAGTTCACCAATGGCATGATGCCGGGCCTGGGCTAGAAATACAAACTTCTGACTAGCACTACTATTCCAGTTTACAACTACGGCTGCAACCACAACAAACTCAACAGTAAAAACAACATCCTTAATCTAGCTATACCCACAAAAGGCGTTTTTTGCCACACCACTTTTTCTTAAAGCTACATTTTCTTAGCAAGAAAAGTCTCCTCATACCTTGCTCTTCCTTCCTACCAGGAGGCTGATAGCACAACTAAGCAGGCTAATCATTGGAGAACACCTCTACAGAACAGGCAAGGTAAATGGCTTGTATAAAATGGCACCATGGAGAGTGATGATGAGTGACAGATTTGGAGTTTGGAAGGGAGGAAGAGGAGATGCAGGGGGAGGAGGGAGGAAAAGGCTTTACGTGGGCTTTTGTGAAGTAAACCGATTGCAGTTCTAATTTAATTAGCTGATACTGGGGTTAATTCAAGTTTTAATTAGTAACATGTTTTACTGATTATAGTTCACATTACCATGGAAGGCTGTTAATTGCTGTAATTGACAGTGTTATTAATGTCCGTGACTGCTATGAAAAATACTCTCCATGGCTAACGGAAGTATCTTCTTTAAACTGTTAATCCATTATGTTTTGACTCGACTTCCCACTGCCATGGCAACATTGTCCAAGTTTGCTTGCCTGCTTCACAGCTGCAAACTGGGTTGTCTGTGCATCGGTGATGGGAGAACACAGTGCAACACACACGGAGTGCAAATGAGCGCCTGGATGAAGCTGAACAAAGCAGGAACATGAAGAGATCATCACCAAACAGTAACTTTGCCAGTGCAATCAGAGGCCAGATTTAGTCCAATTCTGCAAGGCAGAACACCATAATGTTTTTAACCCAGCAAAGGTCCAGCTGTTTTACAAACTCCTGGATACTTTTTCTCTGAAGCTGTAGTTGGCTACTGACCCACAATCTGCTTTCAAGATCATCTGTGAAAGGCTGACTTTAACTCAGTCAGTTGCATTCCTGAGAGTTTGCAATGATTTGGACACTTTAGATCTGCTAGAACCCATAATGGCTGGACCATGCTTCCCTCTTGCTGTGTTTACTTCAATCTTTTCATGAAATCAAAAGACTGCAGAAACTTTTCATAAAATCAAAAGACTGCAGAAACATAAATAGCATTATCCCTCTAGGGAGTACTTGCACATACAAAACTTATTCCTCAAACCAAATCTTTAATTGATTATCTATGCAGAAATTAACTAAAATATCCCAGATACTAATCCGTATTCACAAAATGCAAACATGCAGAGCTCTCCTATGAGGACAGGCTGAGAGAGTTGGGGCTCTTCAGCCTGGAGAAGAGAAGGCTTTGAGGGGACCTGATAGTAACCTTCCAGTATCTGAAGGGGGCCTACAGGAAGGCTGGGGAAGGATTATTTACAAGGTCCTGCAATGACAGGACAAGGGGCAATGGGCTTAAACTGGCAGAGGGGAGATTTAGACTGGATGTTAGGAGGAAGTTCCTTACAGTAAGGGTGGTGAGGCACTGGAACAGGTTGCCCAGGGAGGTTGTGGATGCTCCCTCCCTGGATGTGTTCAAGGCCAGGTTGGATGAGGCCTTGAGTGAGCTGTACTAGTGGGAGGTGTCCCTGCCTATGGCAGGGGGTTGGAACTAGATGATCCTTGAGGTCCCTTCCAACCTTACCATTCTATGATTCTATGATTCTATGATTATTTTCTAAACACTGGTTTTAAATTTAAACAGAATTATATCCCTCGCTGTCTTTCTCATGCTGACAGCAAATGCTACAGGAGGAAGTGCATCTACAGATCTTTATATATTTTGCCTTATATGACCCTGATCACTTGGACCAATGTTTTGAACAGAAAAGTGGATTTTAAAATATTTTTCTGGTATAATCCTTGCATATAAGTATTCTTACTCAGTTCTTGTTGCTAATTAACATTTGTGTGTTTACTTCCCTGTAAATATTGTATTTTTAAATTCACATAAAGCTCTAAAAGCAGACTGTTGGAGTTCTTATTCCCTCACCTGGTTAATGAGCACCTTTGAGATGAAGACAAAATAGCAGAAAACATAGTCAGAAAGCATTCCAGTCTTCTGATAGGTAGGGTAAGCATTGCACCAGAAATCTGTTTTAACCTAGTTGAACTGGGTTAAAATTTGCAGCTTGACTGTAAATTCCACAAAAGGAAGAAGGAATCAAATACCAAGCATACTGGTCATGGAAAATAAAACCTGAGATGACCGTTCTGCCAGAGGGCATCTACATAAAAACTCCAAATAAAAGTTTGCTTAGTTTTAATGACAGTAAGGTATTAGCAGGTAAGAAAAATAATAAGATGGATTTCTTTCTCTTGGGAATGTCCATTATTAACTGGAATGCAGTCTCTCATACAGTTTCTTGTAAGAATACATCTTGTTCTTTACATGTCTTCCCTTTCCACTCTTCCACAGCATTTCCTAACACATAGTTAGGAGTGGTCAGCCTTTCCACTGTAAAAGCTTTTGTCTCCAGAAATACATTCCTGGTGCCTAAGTGCATTCTCCAGCCTAAACTGCCCAGCAGGTTTGTAAGCTATGGATGGGGGTTAGTGCAGAGAGTGACTTTATTTTAATTTTTTTTTTTTCAAAAAGAAGACTGCTTTCTCTATGTAGTAAAAGTAACTGACATATCTACAGAAGAGGTGCTTTCCTAGTGTAAATCAGTAAAACTCTGCCATTTATAACCATGAGGACATCTGACTCTGCATGTTTAACTCACACAGAATCACAGAACCTCAGAGGTTGGAAGGGACCTCCAGAAATTACGGAGTCCAACCCCATCCCCAACCCCCCCACCAAGGTAGGATCCCCTAGCGTAGTTCAAACAGGAATGCACTTTGGCAGCTTTTGAAATTCTCCAGAGGAGACTCCACAGCCTCTCTGGGCAGCCTGTTCAAATGCTCTGTCACACCCACTATAAAACTTTTCCTCCTGTTGAGGTGAAACCTTCTGTGTTCCAGTTTTAGCCACTGCTCCCTGTCTTATTGCTGTGGTCCACTGAAAAGAGATTGGCCCCATCCACTTGACACCCACCCCCCAGATATTTGTAGACATTGATAAGATCTCCTCTCAGTTTGAGAGTCTTAAGTCGAATTGATTTATATTATAAACATTCCTGTTTAGCAGGTTAAATTACCGTAGCTTCTACAACTAACCTGAATTGTTCAGAAGAAAGAAAGAAAAAAAAATAGTTGAGTAGGTAGTCAACCTTAATAATCTTTATAAGTGAAAACAACTCTGTTTTCTATGAACACTTTCAGTAAAAATAGCGTGCATATAATATCTTTTTACTGGAAAGTGCCCATTTAACAACAAAAGTTTAAGGCAGAGATCTGATGTGCCTCAGAAAAACAGTTTGGATTCCTCCTCAGAGAGTTTTTATACTCTTTTTATAATGGGATGCTAGAACCTAGTTAGAAAGACTGACAGTGTGAACAGAAACAAACAAAAAAAGGAATTAAAATAAACAAGGACTCTTTTCAACAAGCATGAATTTAAACTCTAAGGGTTTTCAATATCTTTCCTATTAAAACTCCCATTTGTCAGTCAAGACACTTTCTAGGCTCCTAAGCTTTTTGGTTTGTTTTTCATTCTGATAAATAGCTTGAAAGCAAGTTTCATCATTTTATATTGGACATACCGCTGAGATAACCATGCAGTGACAACAAACACTGTCTTCTTTGTGCATACTCCAGCAAGCATCTGGGATTCATCTGGAATCTGTAGTTTGCATCAGGAGGTAACAGTGGTGCCTCCACATGACTCTAGTTTGGTCAGCATTTTGTTTTCATTAAAGTTGTATGTGTCAACATCTGTCATTTCTTTAATGACTAGAAGACGAATTCAATTACTATTTCATAAATGAACATTGACAATTTTCTTTTGTGCTCAGCAAGAGAAGAGGGGAAGCAAAGGCTGATGTATCTCCTTGCCTGCAGAACAATGCAGAACAGCCTTGTAGGGGTTTGTGTAAACCATGTGGAAGGAGTTTATGAACTGTGCTTCAGCGTCGGGGATGGTAATAGTCTCACCACATGTCAGTGGTGGCTAACAGAAGAGATTAGAGCTTTAGGCTTGAAAAATCTTCCACATATGCTTTTCAACTGTCCTGGGTTGTGATCATTACTCTTTGCTTCTGGATCAGAGGATGGGCTATAAACTAAACAGAAGGCCCATTAAATCATCATGCCTGCATGCTGCAGGGTACACTAAAGAGTTCACAAGCCCCAGCATTCACACAGTGGGAAATCTCTCCCTCCTTGTGTTGACGAACAAAATCAAGAACTCACCTGAATGCAGTACATAATTCTTCAGGAGGACACTTCCTTTCTCCAGTATGATTTGTATGGAAAGCTGTTCTTGTTTTAGGCTAGAAAGTCTTCAGTGGGGACTCTATTTTTTAACGATACTGACACACTGCAAAGAACAAAGCCTCAATACAATCTCACTTCAGACTTAGTCCCTGAAACCAGGGGAAACCGCAAGTACAAAAGGCTCAAAACCAGTTAAAAGGCTTATACTGCAAACTGACAGAGGGGTAATGGAGCTAAAAATCACACCAGGGGGCCTCACACAAAATCTTTCTTTCTTTCTGTGTGCTCGGTGCTCTATGCAGATGTGTCTCCTACAAGCCTTAGCTGGGGAAGTCATTGAGGTCCTGCTCCAAAGCGATCAGCATCAAAGGAGCATGGCACTCCCTTGTCGTGGTAGGCCTAAGCAGGCCAAATTAGACTTGTACATGTCCTGGATTGCCCAGGCATGTTTTTCTGCTCTCCCTCCTTCTGTTTTGGGGAGAGTAACTGTGGGAAAAGGACAAAGAAGCTGGAGCCACTAAGTCTGGGGTCTGTGGCCTGCCCAGCAACTGCGGTAAACAAGGTGCACGCAGTGGCTTGTGCAAGGCTATGTTCTGCCCCAAAAAAGGGTAAAGTAAGCCTATGGTTTCACCCAATATGGTCACATCTTGGATAACTGCCATTTGATTTGCTATCCTGTGGCCAAAGGCCCATTAGTCTCGGGCTTTATTGGATAAAAAGGAAATGAGCAGGGAGCACAGCGTGCTTTGCCACTACAAGGTGTGTCTGCTGTTGCATCCATGCCTGCTGCCTCCTTGATCCTGAGCTGAGACTCTCGTACCTCCACGCATTTGGCCTGCACATAAACGAACAGAGCCAGTGTGGCATCATGCCCAGTCTGCACACTGCAAGACATCTGCCTGCACCGGAAAGTCTTCTGCCCAGATGGAAGCCCTGGACATAACACAAATGGTCCAGAAAGCCAGGAACAGGTCAGAGATCGTCTGTCTCCTTTCTCCAGCACCCAGAAGCCTGGGGAAACTCTAAAGCCTCTGACGGCTACTGACAGCAACCCTGCCACTAGCTTTGGGTACTGTCAGATAATATGTTTGTGAGTAAATACCAAAAGCCTCTAATAATCGTTAATTGCCTTCTGCCATAAGCAGAAAGTTGCTCCTTGCGTCCATCTAGTGAGCAAGCAGCGTATTGACCGCTAGCGGTACTCTGACCGCAAAGCTTTCTCTGCCAGTTTAGTCGAGTTCAATTAATGTATATAGTTAATAGTTATTTCTAGATCCTACTATAACCTGTATATAGTTTCCATAATGATGCAAGAACCTGTTATTATGTTGGTGATCGGGGTGCTGCGTGTTCTGAATATTTAATATTAATAAATTATATTAATATTTTAAAAATATAATCTTGCAGTAATTAATTACCCCTTCCACTACATCCCTTCAGTGTGGAAGTCCCAACACTCAGAGTTTTCCTTACTGAAAAACAAAAAGCACTCCCTTGTGCTTGAAGTACCATGTCATTGAATGGAAATACCATGTGGCATTGCGCATTCTCAAAACAAGTCCATTTTTCTGTCCCTCTCCTGGGTTTTTACAAGATTAATAGCATATGTTATTCAACCAGGTATCCTTTTTTTAAAAAATAATCATTTTGGTTGTTTGGAGTTTTGGTTTTTTTTGTTTGTTTGTTTGGTTGGTTTTTTTAGTAGAAGTTGTGTACTCAGCAAATTGATTTCTGAGCTGCAACCTTTAGAAGCACTCTAAAGTTGCCAAGTTGTTTTATGTTCAGATCACTTCAGTCTCACCACTTCCTTACACTGCAATTGAAAAAGAAATAAAATTAACTCTAGACCTTGCATGCCAAATTCCTTCATTGGAATACAGTTGAAAGATGTAACTACATGATAAAATATGCAAGTACTTCTTGTCTATGGGAAAGGACACAGAGCACTGTGTACAAATAATGCCGAAATGATGTCAAATGAAAACATCCAAAATGTGCGATGAGGCAACCAAGAAAATGAAGACTGTCATTATTCACAGCAAAGCAAGATGCATCTGTGAAGTATCTTTCTGGCACAGCTACAGAGTTATTCTAAATATTTTTAATGGATTTTAGACAAGTATTCTGCCAACCCATTGGCATGAAATTAGTATTCATCAAAGCAGTTCTAGGGACAGCCACAAAATCTGGGATGTATCCTGGGCTGGGAATGGATATGCACATAAGAAAAAAAAAACCACCAAAAAACAAACAACAAAACAACAACAGAGAAAATGAGGTTATAGCACCAGAGGTGATGTGTGCTTTATGGATTTGGTGAACTGCCCCTTGATTTTACCTTTGTTTTGTTTTGTTTGTTTGGGGTTTTGTTTGCTTGTTTGTTTTTGTTGTTGTTGTTGGTTTGTTGGGGTTTTTTGTTTGTTTGTTGGGTTTTTGTTTGTTTTTGTTTGTTTGTTTGTCTGTTTGTTTAATGTAGTATCAGGAAGTAGGGCATAGAAAAATTGAGGCCTTAACTGAAGCTGAAACTGACTCCTGGTGCTGCTTCTGATGTTATCATCTTTAGTGGAGGCTGCAAGTATCTGCACGTCAAGAATTTTCTTCTCTGCTGGCAATGCTGGGGCCTGAGACCAGGGTTATACACACCACTGCTGGTCCTCCCAGGCAGTCTTGGACTCAGAGTCAGTGCAGAATTATGTTGAGTTGTCCCAGTCTGCTTTTGGGTCAGGAGTTCATGTTGGGAAGGATTAAAACTGGGGGGATGGGTTGGGGGGTAGAGAGGAAATTACATAGAAATAGAATAGAATGAAATAGTATAATATTAAATTTAAGTAAATTTAATTATAGTGGGCTGTTGTTCTTTCTATTCTGAGAGAAAAACACTTCAGAGACAGGATTGCTGTGGCTGCTCTGAAATGATGCCACACTTCACTTTTGGGAGGTGGTGTACAATGATGCCATTCTTCATATTAACTCAATTGTCATGGCAGCAGAAAACAAAAAGTGTGTGGTGTTGTTATTAATGAAACACAAACTCTTAAGGATGATAAAACTGCAGTTCTCTTTGCAATTCTCTGCCAGTTCAGACGTTTTGAAGGGTAACTGAAATACTTCTACATCTGCTTTGAATCCACTCTAAGTTTAATACTTGGCATACTATGTGGCAGTATAGCTAAAGTTTTTATCATTATCAGCATCAGATGCTCCTTCTGCTAAAATAATTTTAAATGAGAAACTGTGGCACTATGTGCTTCTCCTTCATTCTGGCATTTGTCACCTTCTTTTAAAAAGTGTGCACATGAAAAGATGGGTTATAAATAATCTACATTTTTATTTGAGAGCTAGATTTTATTCTCATTTTTCTGTAGAAGAAAATGAGAAAAACCTTCTCAGAGATAAGACATATCTCCACTCTATGTTCTCTTCCCAGTGCTGTTGGCGCTTTGGCAGAGAAGTCTCTAAACCACTGCTCCAAGCCTGAAGGGGTTTACTACTTCTTTGGACCCTCTGAGTTTTGTGGGGAAATGGAGAAAAGCAAGGAGTATTTGTCATTTGGTGTTTCAGAAAAAAGTTCCTCCAGTCCGAAATTTCTAGTGGACTGTTTGGCTTCCTTGGAGATGCTCCTTCTTCAATGCACTGCCAAACTTCTCCTGTAGTGTGAGGGCAGAGAGCATAGTAGGACCACAAAACAACAACAACAAAAAATAGAAGTCTTTTAGAAGTTGAGAGGTTTGAAAATGGTATTAGGAAGTGCTGCCTTTACTACTGTCATGGTATTCTCCCCTTGAGGAGAAGGCAAAATGTTTTTTCCCTACCTTTTGCAGTTGACTCTCTCCCTTTAAAATACAGTGTGAGAATTCTGCTTTCATTAATAGCCATGAGCATAACGAAAACCAGTGGCAGATGAGTTCTGTTATTGTAGCACTTTGCATTGCCCAGTGTAGCTTGGAGCTTTTTAGAAGATTTTAGATCTCAAGGATTTTAAAGGTCATTAGATCAGCAGTCACTGTTATTTAGCTCACAGAATTAAAGGAAGCAATACCTGAAAACAAGTAGTTGCAAGATGCATGGTATCTACAAGCCAGCAACAAGGAATACTCAAGTTGGAAACAAGATTCACAGAATCATAGAATAGTTTGGATTGGAAGTGAACTTGTAGTAAGCAGTGACATCCTCAACGAGATCAGGATGCCCAGAGACCAGGAAATCTCCATGAATGAGGCCTCAACCACCACCCTGGGCAATCTGTTCCAGTGTTCCATCACCCTCATGGTAAAGAACTTGTTCACAATTTACACAATTTAACTCTGCTCTTCTCTAGTTTGAAGTTGTTGCCCCTTGTCCTTGTCCTTTGTAAACCACAGGCCTTTGTAAACAGTCTCTCTCCACCCTTCTTGCAGTCCCCCTTCAGGTACTGGAAGGTCACTATTAGGTCTCCCCAGAGCCTTCTCTTCTCCAACCTGAACTACTTCAGCTCCCTCAGCCTGTCCTTGAAGGAGATATGTTCCAGCTTCCTGATAATTTTCATGGTCTTGCTCTGGACCTGCTTCATCAGGTCCATGTCCTTCCTGTATTGAGAGCTCTAGACTGGGACATAGTGTTCCAGGAATATTTATAATCAGGAGAGGGGTTTTGGTGGTGTGTTTTTGGGTTGTTTTTTTTTTGTTTTGGTTGGTTGTTTTTTGATTTGGGGGGGTTGGTTGTTTGTTTTTGTTTGATTAGTTGGATTTTGTTGGTTTGGTTTGGTTTCGTATTTGTTTTCCCAGAACAACTGCTATTTTCTTTCTTATTAATCCCCAAATTGGGGAAGATTAGGGGTACAACCTGCTTCCACTCCCCTGACTGAAGTCTCCTCTGCAGTCACAGTGATGAGTTTTTGGAACAATCCAGACAGAATTCAGAGAAGGGAGTGTGGTGCTAGAGCTTGAAATGAAGACTCTACAGAAAGATCTTGTAAAGGAGAGATGTGAGCAAAGAATAAACAAACTGTGAAACCCACATGGAGTACATCCATCCAGCCTGCAGAGAGTCCAGTGCAGGCAAACAATGCTGAAATCCAAGAGCCAGGCCTTAGTAACCGCAAAAGCATTTTCCAGCGGTATTTCTGCTTCATGACAGGGTAGATAGTAAACAAAAAACACTGCTCACACCTAATGCTAAATACCTGTAACAATATTTGCATGTTTTGGAAAGTGTAAGTTAAATCCTGAGTTTTTAAATTTTGGTGGCAGCCATTTCTTGGACAAAAGTTGAAGTGGATGTCTTGGGCTGAGCTCTCACCAGTGCAGTGCAAGAAGTACATGTCAGTAGCACTGTGTTAAAATCAGGTGCTTGTCCTGGCAGCAAATCTTTCCCACAACTTAAACCAACTGTCTGCACGTGGACTGAAGGGATTTTGCCTCTGTAAAGCAGTGATGGGGAAGCAGAAGATTAACTGAAAAAAATAATTTAAACATATTTTTGTTACGATTTTGTTCTGATGGGATTTTTTTCAAATGTTGCAGGGTTATAACTTTCACACCTAATTCGCTACATTGTACAGGAATCCAAGGTAATTTTTTGCCAAGATCACAGCAAGATGTCCAGAATTTAAAGTTGCATGGAGTTGTTGGTTTTGGTTGTGTTTTGGGGTTTTGTTTTGTTTGGTTTGGTTATGGGGTTTGTTTGTTTGTTTGTTTGTTTTTGTTTTTCTAGAAAATGAAAAAGTTGGGAGAGAAAAAGAATTCCCAGTCTTTCTAGACAAAAAATTGAGAACAGGAAAATGCAAGGAACAATCAGTATTTTGGATATTTAAACAAAATTGGATTTTTAAAACACATGTTCAAAATGAAAGCTTTTTGAAAAACTCATTCTTTTTTCTTGGGTTACTTGGTTGTGGTTTTGGTGTTTTGGTTTTGGTGGGGTTTTTTTAACTCTGATTAACTTTTCTCAAATTTTTTTCTTATTTCTTAGAGGAAAGTATAGATAAATCAGCCTTGGAAGGATTAGAAATGTGGTTGCCTCTCATCCATTTGCCTCTAACCAGGAGCAATGTATTTTATTATGGGATCCTGTTGGTGTTTAGTGTTATTAGCTGTGAGGCACAGTGCTTGTGTCTGCTCTGCAGATTGCCTGGTTTAAAAGAGGTTGATGTAATGTGGCACAGGAGTAACCAACTACTTTTCCTGCAATAATTTTGCCTTGTTCCTGCAAGAGGACCATTTTCTAAGAGATAATCTGTCCACATCACCACCAGCAGCAGTTTTGTGCCTTTTATTTTAATTGCCTTGATGTTCCATTGAAAAGGTTGGTTCAATTTCAGGACTGGGACCAGAGCAGCTGGCTTCCAAAGTGACATCTCAGCTAATCAGGAAATGGACCCAGCTCCACATCTGGGTTTTATTTGAGAGTAGCTTTGCATATGAATTGTGAGCTCAGAGAGTGGAGACAGCAGCAAGACTTTGATCTGCCACTGCTTAATTTTACTTGGATTACTGAGGTCACCATTAATGTCAGGGGGGATTCCAATAACAGCCTTGCACTAAGGGCTTCCAGTTCCTCTCCCTTTACTGGACATGTTGGCCACTGAACAATGCATTCTGAGAATTGATGATACAGTTAAAAGGCTAAAACCAAGAGTGTGAACTACACCATCTTCTTCCATGCTGTTTCTGCATGAATAAAGGTGTGGAGGTTGCTGGAGCAGTTGTCACTGGCTGTGAGATCCAGCTTATTTCTCTGCCTTAACACAAGTCTTCATCATGATGAATATCTGTGAACCCTCTCTTAACATGAGGCAAATGAATGCTGCTTGGAGGATAGTGCTTTACCTGGAATAAATTTTCATTTTCAGGACTACCAAGCAAAAATTTCTCTGCTGAATATCCATTAGTGGTGAATCTGGACAGCAGGAATGGCTTTCAAATAACTATTTTTAGCACTGGTATATTGCATTATTTCTGGCCTGTATGTTTCATCTGATTGCCAGCTACTGTTGAATTATGTTTAGAGGCCCTTGTCTTGTTCTAGAAAATTTAACTCTGTAGTATTTTGTTTTTCCTTTGCTCATTAGAAAACAATTTTATGATCCAATCCTTGCTCTGGTTTTACTAGTTTATCTATTTTTATTTGCTTAAACCACTCTTAAACATGCATTCCTATAAAACATAAACATTATCTGCTAGATCTGCTATCCTGAAAGAAAGGTTTGATCAAAACACAAGTATGCATATAATATATTTCTTTAATGACTGACCTGGATGCTTCTTATATAAAAATGAGTGAGAAATGTGTACTTAATGAGGTGATAGGTGAGGCAGTACTAATCACAGAACCATAGATGTCTTTAGGCTGGAAAATACTCTGGAGCTCATTGAGTACAATCATAAATGGGACACGAACCAGACAAGTACCACAGCTCAATCACTCACTGTGGAGCATTTCCTTGACTATGATGAAGACAAGGCAAGGGGGAGGCCCTCAGAGGATTTTTCCTTAGGTGACAGGTCCACTGGACACAAGTCTTAGTCTAACAGTGTCTTAGGTCCTGGAAGCTGAGCAGGCTTCACTGACTTCCATTGAGGGACAGCATGTGGGAGCAATGGAGAGTAGATAAGCATAAGGAACACCTTGGTTTCAAGATCTAGCAGGAATTGTAGGAAGAAAACTTCATTGCGTGAAATGAAGAAGGTAAGATCCTGACTTCCATTTTCAAGCTATGCTTCTGAGTGCATGTAGAGATAGCACCATCACTTTCAATCACTATGCCGTGACAACTTTGATCAAAACCAAGCAATGGAAATCTAGGAAATTAATAGTTAAGCAACTTATAAATCTTTATGGAGACTTCATATAAACATTTCAACTTTATTGAGTGCTTAAGAAATATAGATTTCATCACAGCACACAAGGAGCAATGGAGAGCAGGGAAGAATGGCTTATGGGATTATTAAATTAAAGGAGAGAAAGACTTTGGCCAAAATAATTTATTCTTATTTAGTTTATTATTTGGATTTATAGGAGTTGAGTAAAGACATTTAACCCACTGCTCCAGGCACTTTTGCTCCATATTAAGAAGAAAAAGAAATAAACACAGCTGTCTTCCCTGAAACTAAAAGTAAACCATTGTCAGTACCCCAGTTCTTTAAGCAGCATCCTAAAGCTGTGCTCCAAATTAAGTGTTTTTCTGAGTCCATAGGAGAACTAAAATGCTGTTTTTTCCAATTTGAGCAACATTTGTCTATTTATTTTAAGCTATTCTTTGAAAACTATTTATTGCAGTCATAGAATCATAGAATCATAGAATGTTAAGGTTGGAAGAGACCTCAAGGATCATCTAGTTCCAACCCCCTGACATAGGCAGGGACACCTCCCACTAGTACAGCTCACTCAAGGCCTCATCCAATCTGGCCTTGAACACCTCTAGGGAGGGAGCA
>VWZE01019970.1:0-53957 GCA_013396675.1 Eubucco bourcierii
TTAGCTTGCGTCATTCACTCAGTTCCAGAACTCATCCCAGAGAACCTCCTTTAAGTTGCATTATTCACTCAGATCCAGAACTGATCCCGGAGATTTTTCTCAGTTCAACATTTCAGGACATCCAAGATGTCACTTGCAGTGTTTGAAATCCAAGGGATTCCTGCATGAGAAGTTTTACTTTTGCTTCCCAGAGTCATTTCAATTCTGTGATAACTCAGAAAGTGGCTGAATGGACCTTTAGAAAACAGGAACTAAGTCACTTCTAAGTGGAGACAGCTGGGGTCTATTTAATATCCTGTGTGAAATGGTCGAGGTCAGCTTCCTGCAATAACTCAGGAGGCTGTTTCATGAATGTCCTCCTGCTGCAGGTCCCTGGGCTGCTGGTGAGGCTCTTGCACCAGAGCAGGCTGTGAGGGGCAGCTCCAGGGCTGGAGCACCTCTGCTGTGGGGGCAGGCTGAGAGAGAGAGATGTTGGGGTTCTTCATCCTGGAGAGGAGAAGGCTGAGGGGAGACCTTAGAGCAGCCTTCCAGGACTTGAAGGGGGCATCAGGGATTGCTGGACAAGGACTTCTGACAGCACTGCCCTGTGAGGAGAGATTGAGGGACCTGGGGCTGTTTGGTCTGGTGAAGAGAACACTTAGAGGGGATCTAATCAATGCTTATAAATATCTGAGGGCTGGGGGTCAGGAGGGAGGGGACAAACTCTTCTCAGTTGTGCCCTGTGATAGGACAAGGGGCAATGAGTATAAACTACAGCACAGCAAGTTCCACCTCAACATGAGGAAGAACTTCTTTACTTTAAGGGTCCCAGAGCCCTGGCACAGGCTGCCCAGACAGGTTGTGGAGTCTCCTTCTCTAGAACCTTTCTGGCCCTGTTTGGATGTGTTCCTGTGTGACCTGTGCTAGATTGTATGGTCCTACTCTGGCAGGAGGGTTGAGCACAGGCAGAAGAGGACTTTGGAGGCTGTGCTGGTTCTGTGGCCCTGTGTGCTGTGTAGTGTTGCTCCTTAGTCAGCTGGACCAAGGCTCAAGCCCATCAGCTGTGGTAAATGTTTCTGTGCTGCTTCTCTGAGCAGAGGTAAAGAGGAGGATGCAGGATTTGGGCAGGAATTCGAGAAAACAAGGAGCAACTCCTTCAGCCTTTGATGTCTGTTGATGTATCCTAAAAATGAAAACAATTAATAACACAATTCACCTGTGGCTTAGAACAGCTTCCTTCTCCCCCAGTACTGTTCTGGGTTGAGAGCAGACAGCTCAGGGCATGGTGAAAGAGCAGGACACAGCTGATGTGATCATCCTGGCAAAGTAAGGCTCTACAGTTTTGACACCAACCTGCTGCATGGCCTTAAGTAATCTGTGCCCGCTGCTTTGGAGGGCCAGGCACCCTTTGAGGGTGGCAGAGAACTGGGGCAGGATGCCCTGAGAGGCTGTGTCTCCATCTCTGGAGACTTTCAAAAGCCACTTGGACACACTCCTGTGCAACCTGCTTTAGGTGAACCTGCTCTACCACGAAGGTTGGACTTAGTGATCTCCAGAAGTCTTCAGCTGAGCCTGTGCTGACCCTGTCTGCCTGGCAGCCACAGAGGACACTGCTTTGCTTGGGTAGATGTACTTTGTTGTGATTTCTTTTCAGTTGCCTAGACATAAAAAACTGTTTTAGCTCTCCAGGAAGCAGCCCTTGTTTTGTAAGCTTGATTACAGCCTGCTCACTTCTTTCCCAAAGGTGAATGGGTTTTGTTGCAGACCAACCCAAACACACTTTTGTCATGGTTTTATTTACGTCTGCTGCAGCCCAGCATTGACTAACTCCTGATTTTAGCTCCTGTACCCAAGTGCACCCCCTCACCTCCTGCTTCTGAAAGACACCCCAAAAGGAATAGTTGCTGTTGCCCTGAAGCAATAAAAGTGTCGAATAAAATTTATTGCCAGCTCCAAATGCTCCTCACACCTCGTTTTGGTTGCCAAGCTCTGCAAATAATCTTTAATTTGTTTTTCTTTGACATATGTGTGCAAGAGCCTAAAGGAAATACTTAAAGAGCTCTACAGCCTGTAGAGTGTTTCACTCCCTGGGCATTAAGCTTGAAAGGGCTGGCTCCCAGGGCTCTGGAAAAGGAGAGGTGTCTTTAGATGTCTACCTGAGGAACTGGAGGATGAAAGAAGCTGAGAATCTTGCAGGAAGAGGCACATTTGGCATGTGCAAAGAAATGACACAGCAGGCAAGGAGCTTGCATGGTCACCTGTGGATGGCTGAGAGGGAAAAGAGCAGCCATGAAGCCCCTATGTGGGAAAACTAAGATGTGATAATGAGTGTATGTTGGAACTAGGTGATCTTCAGGGTCAATTCCAGCAAGAGCTTGGAATCAATTTGGTATTGGAATTATTTATTGTTTGCAAGATGCTGAATTAAACACCTCAGGAGCCACTGTGGTGCTGCAAGGATTTAAAAAGCTCTCTGAGGTGCTGCAGGGGATCAAAGAGCACATTGGGCTTTTTGCTGGGCATGGTTTTTGTATGAGGATGACTGAAGCAGACTACCCAGAGAGGTGGTGGAGTCTCCATCTCTGGAGACATTCAAAAGCCACCTGGATGTGATCCTCTGTGGCCTTCTTTAGGTGATCCTGCTCTGGCAGAAGGTTTGGACTGGATGTTCTTCAGAGGTCCCTTCCAACCCCCTACCATTGTGTGGCTCTGTGAGTTGGAGAGTTCTTAACTTCCTTTGGTATTTTTGCTATGTTGGCATCACCAGAGAGTCTCAAGACTAGATAAGTTCAATTATTAAGCTACTAAAGACCAAATGATAACTTACACTGCTGTAAAATCCTGAAGATGAGTTGCTGGTTTGATTTCAGTCTAGAGATTATCAGCCTAGATGTAGCTGCTCGTTTGGCACAAGCATGGACTCCAAATGTGAACTGAAATGTGCAGCCTGTAATGATCAGTTTCTGAGTTACAGATGAGTAAAGCCTGCATTTTGTCCTGTCCCATCTTGGCACCAGGTACAGCCAGGAGTCCAGAGGAGCCTCTATGCTCCTTTCATGTGAGTTAAACAAAACCAGTATTCAGGCCTAACTTTTATGTACATAATGGGAATGAAGAAGGGAGTGCAGCTAAATCTAAACCACTTTGCCCAGACAGTGGATTGGAGCATCTTTAATTTGTCCTCTGGACTGGAACCTCAGTGGAAGCTCTCGGTGCCGTATGACAGCGCAGGGCTCTGGAAGGGAGGGCACGTTTGCTTGCTGAAGGATCACATGAGAGCACTATGAATAGGTCACATAGCTATTGCTGATCCTAAACTATCTGTCAGCAACTGTCTTCACAACAGGCCACATTGGTTTTCTGGTTTGGGGGGCACTTGGCCAGTCCCTGCCAGAGAGAATCTGACTGCGTTCGGTGCGGCAGCGCACGGCAGCGAGCACCAGGAGGCTGCTGTTTAACCTAGCTAATGGCAGCCCTAAGTGTGTGGATAGTTTGGGTTTAAAATCAACTGCAAGGAGATGAAGCTGGTGAGGGGTTAAGTATTTCACAAAACCCATGAACTCATGGGCTGAGTCCTGAAAGTGAAGTTCGACAAGGCAGGATATTGTTTGAATTACTGAGCCTCGCCAGATCCATTTCTGGTCCTTGCCTGTTAAAAATAATCTCCCTCTGCAAAGGTGAACGAGAAATAGCAGCGTGAGGGCTACAAAAGCCAGCAGGCAGCTACAGAGAAACATAGAGAGGTGCAGAGAACATTCTGTCAGGCTCTTCAAGGACTGCACCTTAGTGACTTGGGTGGCACCGTGAGTAACTACTTGGGCTCTCCATCTTTGGGGCACAAACCTTGGCTTCTGCTGCAAAATGAAAAGGGAGTTTTTGGGTGGTTTCGTCTGAGCAGACGTTTGTCTGCATGGCAGAACCGTGGAGTCTGGCACCAGGGCTGGTTGCTGCCCGAGTGGGGCCCGGCACAGGAGAGCTGGGAGCTGGGTGCTGCAGGTCAGGGCTGCAGGCGGGACGCGGCGTTGAAAGCTTGCCCAGTCAGCCCACACTGTCGGACTTTAGCCAGTGCTATTTACTTCCCTTTCAAGAGCATCTATTTCTCCCTGTCACTTTCTCTGTCTCTCTTCCTCGCACACACTTAAAGAACAAAACCCCCTTTTATACAGCTCAGCATTTTAAATAATTTTTCCAAGTCAGACAGGGAGAGAGACTGGAAAAAATTACGGCACCGAGCTTGGCTTGCAGATGAAGCATTGCCTTGTCATCCCAATACCCCCTTCCTGCCCCAAAACCTCACTGCTGAGTGGGCTATGGGCAAGGAGCCTGGCTGGCCTCTGCTGGAATAGGTCTCCAGGATAGGACCTTGTGCTGCCTTGCTCTCCTCATGCAGTTGCTTCTTCATGGTAGCTCTTTCTGCTCTCTGCACAGCAGGTAATGAATGAGCGAGGGCAGAGCTGCAAATGTCTATCTGCACATCTGCCTGGCCTAGATACATTCATTTATTTCACCTGATCTAATGAGCTGCCCTTTTCTGCTGTCTGCCTGAGTGTGGTTGCTTAGAAGGTCAGCAAAGCACAAGTGTTTGCAAACTCCCAAGAACCCAAGACAAGGGTAGAGAACAAGGATTTGAGAAGTAAAGTTGCCATGGGCAGTGTAGAGATACCCAAGCTTGTTTTAATTAGTCAAGACTGACTCTAGGCATCTGACCACTACTGGATGAAGCTCATAGGCATTAGTTTACCATACTGTGCTGCCCCACTCAGCATTTTCAGTACCAAGATAGGTCACTTGAGTGTGTTTTAAGTGTCTCTGCCTTGTGTTGCAGTCTGGAGGAACACCCTGAGTATTGCTGCACACCTGTGCAGCTGCAGCTGGTGTGACAAGCACGTTGGGAAGCTCCTGCAACCCCCATATGCTTCTGAAAATGAAACTTAGCTCTTACATCACTGGGTAGGTTGACAAATGCTCTTAAAAGAGGAGGTGGTTTTCATTTAGTGGCCTGTCCATCTGCATAGTCTCTATTTCCACCTAAAAGGGCTTCACTGAAGCTCCTCTGAGCAAGCAAAACCTCTGTCTGAAACACACCTTGGAAAGGCAGGGAGGAGTAGGTGATTGCTGGCTAAGATGAGCCAAAGCAGCATGTCCTGAATGGAGGCAAATACCTCTGTCATAGGTCTCAGAGTGTGAAGCTGTGTTTGGTGTTGTGCTGTGTGGACATGGTTCTCCTAGCACACATGTTCCACACCACTTGCCCAGCTATTGTCTTCTTCATCTGAAATGCAGCCCTGTTGCAGTGCCTGTGGCAGATGCCACTGCAAGTAGAGACTGGTTTCTGTTAGCAGTCTTTTCCCTCTTCAAAAGCAAGAAAGTAGCTCATTTTAGAAGTGTGGGGGAACCTTTTCTTCCAGGAGTATGTAGTTGAAGAAGTTGGGATGAGTGAAGGGCTTGCTGCTCAGTGGCCTCCAGAGAACAGAAGAGTCTAAGGCTGCTGCTGAAACAGGGGCTCAAAGGATGCCTGACTATCAGTCTTCAATGCTTTTAGGTATGAGAGGCTGAAATTCTTTGTGCTCTTGAAAACAATGGACTCAAGGATTAACCTGGGCAAGAAGCAGGGAAAGCAGAAGCTGGTGAGGGTCCTCCCCACACATTGTCAGTCATGAGCTGGTGTTTGCACATCCACTGCCCATCATGCCTGAGTTCTCAGCTGGCTTTTTGTCACGGGGATAAATGACTTCCAGAGGTAGGCTGAATCCACCAAACTCTTTACATCTGAGCCTTTGTCCAGACTTATGAAACTTTAAAACTGTAGCACTCCACTGTCACTGCTGACCACACCACAATCCACTTAAACATTCCTCCTACTCATAAATCAATGGCTCCACTCCTCTTTGTCATACATAAGCTAGGCAGTAACTCCTTCTAGGAAGGGACCTTCAAGATCATCTAGTTCCAACCCCTGCAATGGACAGGGACACATCCTACCAGACCACCCCACCTGACCTGCCTTTGAACATGCCTATGGCAGGGGTTTGGAACTAGATGATCTTTGAGGTCCCTTCCAACCTAAACCATTGTGTGATTCTATGATCTCCAGGCTTGAAGCCTCCACAGCTTCTCTGGGCAACCTGTTCTGATGCCTCACCACCCTCATGGACTTCCTAATGGATAACCTCAGTTGAGCTTCTTCCAGTTTTAAGCTGTTACCCCTCACCCTGTCACTCCATGCCTTTGTCAGAAGTCCATTTTCAGCTCTTCTGGAGGCCCCTTCAAATCCTGGGAGGCTGCTTTAAGGTCTTCCTGGAGCCCTCTCTTCTCCAGGCTGAACAACTCTTTGAAACAATACCTGCCTTAAAACACACAGAGGCACTCTGCAAGTGCCTGCTCAAGCCTGTCCCATTCACAGAGACAGCTCAGGAGGTGCAGAGTCCCAGCCAAACATCTTGTGAAGTGCTCACAGGATTTCCCAGAGCGGATCTTGCTTTAATCAAATCATTGCAGTGCTGCTTTTGTGAGCACAATGGAAGGGCAGGGCTTGTGTTTACAGACTATTCCCTATGGAAATCCTGTATTAATTGAGGTACATTTATTTCACTTAGGACAATGTCCACATAATAACACTTTAAATAAAAGGAATTTAGCTGTTGCCTGTTCCAGAGAGGCAACCACATCCAAACCCAGCCTGTCACGTACAGAAAACCATGAGGAAATGGCTTGAGAGCTGTGTGCTACAGAGAGCAGAGAGCAGAGATCTTCCTAGCTGAAGAGCACAACGCCAGGGGTGGTTTGCTCCCAGTGGATGTAGAAGAACAGAATTAGTCTGCAGTGATTTTATCCCTAGGAAAACTGCTAAATAAAGAGGCTGTGTTTTAGGGTGGTGGAACACTGCAACAGGTTGCCCTGGGAGGTGGTGGAGGCATAGAATCATGGAATCATAGAATCAGTCAGGGCTGGAAGGGACCACAAGGATCAGCCAGTTCCAACTCCCCTGCCATGCCCAGGGACACCTCACACTAGATCAGGCTGTCCACAGCCTGATCCAGCCTGGCCTTAAACACCTCCAGGGATGAGGCTTCTACCACCTCCCTGGGCAGCCCCTTCCAGGCTCTCACCACCCTCATGCTGAAGAACTTCTTCCTAACATCCAGTCTGAATCTCCCCATTTCTAGCTTTGTTCCATTCCCCCCAGTCCTATCCCTACCTGACAGCCTAAAAAGTCCCTCCCCAGCTTTCTTGTAGCCCTCTGAAGATACTGAAAGGCCACAATAAGGTCACCTTAGAGCCTTTTCCTCTCCAGATTGAACTGGTCAAAATCCCTCAGTCTCTGCTCATAGGAGAGGTGCTCCAACCCTCTGAGCATCCCTGGAAATATTCAAGGTCAGGCTTGATGAGGCTCTGAGCAAGCTGATCTGGTTGGGGATGTCCCTGCTGATTGCAGAGGGTGTGGACTAGAAGGATAGAATCCCAGAATTGTTGTGGTTGGAAGAGACCTCGAAGATCATCAAAGCCTTTACAGCTCCTTTCCAACTCAGAGCATTCTGTGGTGCTCAGTCTGCTTTCAGAACAGTTAGCAGAGGCAGTGCCAGGCATTGTTGTCCAATATCAGAGATTCCTATAAGCTGTGCTTGTGAATTGGAATCTCCCTATGGCAGCAGCTGTGTTTCTGTGAGTGAACACCACCTGCTGCCACTCAGCCCACTGCAGGATCTGGAGTTGGGAGTTTGACATGGAGGCTGCAGAGAAAGGAAAGCTAATGTTTGGTACCCAGGGACACTGGGCTTTAACGCTAGGTGACTACAGCTGTGCTCCTCTGAATCAGAGAATCATGGAATTGTTTGGGTTGGAAGAGCCCTCTAAGGTCACTGAGTCCAAACATCAACCTAACACCACCATGGCCGTGGCCCCAAGTGCCATGGCCCCAGGTTTCTTCAACACCTCCAGGGATGGGGACTCCACCACCTCCCACTTTTGATCCCTGACCACTCTTGCACCAAAGAAATGTTTCCTGGTCTTCAAACTAAACCTCCCCTGGCACAATTTCAGGCTGTGTCCTCTCACCCTATCACCTGATAGCAGGGAGAAGAGCCCAACCCCCACCTCAAAACTTCCTTTAAGGGAGCTGCAGAGAGCAATGAAGTCTGCCCTCAGCCTCCTTTTCTCCAGATTAAACACCCCCAGGTCCCTCAGCTGCTCCTCCCCAGCCCTGTTCTCCAGACCCTTCCCCAGTTTCCTTGCCCTTCTTTGGATCTGCTCCAGCCTCTCAATGTCTTTCCTGGAGTGAGGGCCCCAAAACTGAACCCAGTATTTGAGGTGTGGCCTCAGCAGTGCTGAGCCTAGGGGCACCATCATTGCCCTGGCTCCTGCTGGCCATGACAGATCCTTATTTTACTGTGCCAGAAAATCCCAGAATCAGTGTCAGCCACACAGAAAAGAGTTAAACATGGACATTCCATGGTGTTCTATATTCTGTACAGTCCAATCTTTCCTTTTTTTTTTTTTCCCTTTTTTTCTTCTTTTCTACTTGAATTATAATTCTCTCCTAGTCAATAAGAGAATTTTACCAGTGTATGAAATACCTGGGGGGAAAAAAAAAAAGGTGGTTTAGAACATTTTTAGGTGAATGTAGGTCAACAGCAAGGAATCACAGAGTGGGAAATAGTTTCCAGTGTTTATGTTCAGATGTTCAGACCTGTCTGGCTCCTCTCTATTTGCATGTGCTGGGGTTATAGGCAGCCCAGCTGCATTCCACATTGATTTATAGAAATGCATTGCAGATTAGGAACCTCCAGCCAAAGAGCAGCAAATTGCACTTTTCAGGAAGGTCTGTGGCTGTTCACGAGGCTGATTTGCAGCCTGCGGGACATCTCTCTTCATCTGTCTTCTGTGTCCACCTCCCCAAGGGCATCACACAGTGAGCAGTGTGTGTCTGTGTGAGCAGTGTGCCAGTGAGCAATGCTTAAGGGCCTGGAGCACAGCTGAGGAGAGGCTGAGGGAGCTGGGGGTGTGCAGCCTGCAGAAGAGGAGGCTCAGGGCAGACCTCATTGCTCTCTACCACTACCTGAAGGGAGGTTGTGGCCAAGTGGGGTTGGTCTCTTCTGCCAGGCACTCAGTGACAGAACAAGAGGACACAGTCTCAAGCTGTGTCAGAGGAGGTTTAGGCTGGATATTAGGAAGAAGTTCTTCACAGCATTGGAATGGGCTGCCCGGGGAGGTGGTGGAGTCCCCATCCCTGGAGGTATTTAAAAGGAGGCTGCATGAGGCACTTAGTCCCAGGGTTTAGTTAATTAGAAGGTGTTAGGTGATAGATTGGACTGGATGATCTCAGAGGTCTTTTCCAACCTGGTTATAATTCTGTGATTCTGTGATCTGTGGAGGTCCCCTCCAACCCCTAGCATCCTGTGATGCTGTGAAGGCTTTGCTGTTACAGTCACTGTGTTTCATTAGTATTTGATCCTGTGGTGATTACAGATTAAGCACAGGTTAGTCTTCTCATAGAGATAGAGTGGCATAGAACCAGAGAGCTGTGGAGCTTGGCAGAGACCTTTGAGCTCATCACATCCAATGGCTCACCCAGAGCTCACAATCCCACCACCACCACGTCCCTCAGCATCACATCCACACATCATTTAAACACCTCCAGGAATGGGAACTCCACCACCTCCCTGGGCAGCCTGTGCCAGTGCCTGAGAACCCTTTCTGTGAAGAAATTCTTCCCAATATCCAACCTGGGCTTCTCCTGGCACAACTTGAGGCCTTTTCCTTTTGTCCTGTCACTGGCTGCATGTGAGAAGAGACCAACCCTGCCTTGCTCCATCATCCTTTGAGGTAGTTGGAGAGGGTGTTGGGGTCTACCCTCAAGCCTCTTCTTCTCCAGACTAATCAACCCCAGTTCCCTCAGCTATTCCTCTTGTGTTCAAGACTCTTCATCAGCTTTGTTGCTATTCTTTGCACTTCCTCCAGCACCTCAATGTCCTTCTTGCAGTGAGGGACAGTCTCTGTATATTCTGTAACTGCAATTCCTGGATTGTTACTCATGGAAAAGCTTCTTTAAGCTAAAGAAATGTGCACACATCCACCTTCAAAACCTGGGGGCTGATCAATAGTTTGGAAGTGTCTCATCAAAGCTCTTCTGGGGGATGCTGGCAAAGTGGGACCACAACCTTAACATGTGAGACACATCTCAAGTGAACCATCCTGCTTTCTTTGGGCTGGATTGCAGGCCTCACAGGTAGCTGTGCTTGTTCTTAGCTCCCCTCCTCTTGTGAAATATTTTGGGATGTAAGGTAAGAAGGAGCACCAGCAGGTCCCCCCTAGCTCAGCACTGCTGAGTCCATACCTTGAGGAGTGGGTTAAGATTTGGGGCCCTCACTCCAAGAAGGACATGGAGGTGCTGGAGCAGGCCCAGAGAAGGGCAGTAAAGCTGATGAAGGGTCTGGAGAACAGGGCTGAGGAGGAGCATCTGAGGGTGTTTAGTCTGGAGAAGAGGAGGCTTAGAGGAGACTTCATTGCTCTCTGCAGCTCTCTGAAAGGAGGTTGGAGCCAAGGGGAGGTTGGTCTCTTCTCCCAAGTAACAAGTGATGGGGTGAGAGGAAATGGCCTCAAGGTGTGCCAGGGGAGGTTTAGGTTGGACATGAGAAGAAACTTCTTGAGTGAAAGGGTTCTCACAGCCTGGCACAGGCTGCCCATGGTAGTGGTTGAATCCCCATCCCTGGGAGTGTTTGAAAGAGGCAGAGATGTGGTGCTGAGGGCCANTCTGAGGGTGTTTAGTCTGGAGAAGAGGAGGCTTAGAGGAGACTTCATTGCTCTCTGCAGCTCTCTGAAAGGAGGTTGGAGCCAAGGGGAGGTTGGTCTCTTCTCCCAAGTAACAAGTGATGGGGTGAGAGGAAATGGCCTCAAGGTGTGCCAGGGGAGGTTTAGGTTGGACATGAGAAGAAACTTCTTGAGTGAAAGGGTTCTCACAGCCTGGCACAGGCTGCCCATGGTAGTGGTTGAATCCCCATCCCTGGGAGTGTTTGAAAGAGGCAGAGATGTGGTGCTGAGGGCCATGGTTTAGGTCCAGCCTTGGCAGAGTTAGAGGATCTTGATGATCTTCAAGGTCTTTTCCAGCCCAAAGAATTCTGTGATTCCACGATTGCATGATTCTCGGATTCCTCAGTAATTATCTGATGCATCAAGAGCTCAAATGTTGCTCTGCCTTTGGAAAGCTCTTTTTTTTCCATTCTGTATGTGATAAGAACTTCAATTAGATATGTATGAGCTGCAAAGTGCCTGCCCTGGTTCTTGTGTACTCACCTCCTCTTTTCTTTTCCTCTCTCAGATTGTTCGATGTGTGCACTGTGTCCCGAACAGACAGAGAGACCAAGTTAACATTAGTGTTTGAACATGTGGATCAAGACTTGACTACCTACTTGGATAAAGTTCCAGAGCCTGGAGTGCCTACTGAAACCATAAAGGTATTTAACAAGAGGGATTTTGGTTGTTATTTTCAAAAATGTGAGGTAGGAAGGACAAAGAGAGAAATCACAAAGGAAACTGCAATCCAATCCACCAGACTTGGGAGAGGTGGAGACTGCTTGGACCCAATGATCTTAAAGGTCTTTTCTGACCTGACACAGCTGGAGCAGGTCCAGAGGAGGCCACAAAGATGATCAGAGGGATGGAGAATCTCTCCTATGGGGACAAGCTGAGAGAGTTGGGGCTCTTCGTCCTGGACAAGAGGAGACTTCAGGGAGACCTTCGAGTGGCCTTCTAGTACCTGAAGGGGGCTACAAGAAAGCTGGGGAGGGACTTTTTACAAGGGCTTGTGGTGATAGGATGAGAGGCAATGGCTTTGAGCTGGAAAAGGGCAGATTCAGACAGGAGATTAGGAAAAAATTCTTGACAGTGAGGGTCAAGAGACACTGGCACAGGTTGCCCAGGGAGGCTGTGGCTGCTGCCTCCCTGGAGATGTTCGAGGCCAGGTTGGATGAGGCCTTGAGCAACCTGTTCTAGTAGGAGGTGTCCTTGCCTATGGCAGGGAGGTGGAACTGGATGATCTTTAAGGTCCCTTCCAACCCAACCCAATCCATGAGTCTATGAATCTATGAACCAAAGCAATTCTAAGATTTTGTGACAATAAAAGAGCAAAGTTTCTCCACGCAGGTTCCACTGCAGTCAGTGAAATCAGTGAGTTCAAACCCAGCCTGTGGTGTGTGCAGCTCTTGGGGAGTGGGGGTGGGAGCCTGTGGCCTGGCTCTTTGCTGGGTCACCTCTACTGGTGTCAACCTTTGCACAGGAGCTGCTGTGTTGGCTCTTGAATTGTGTTTGGCATGGGATAAAAAGAGTGATTTGGGAAACTGGAGTTGCAGCCTGTGGGTCACTGTGTGAGAACAGCCAGCTCCTGGAGGTGTTCTCACTGAGTCACAGAATCACAGAAGGTCAGGGCTGGAAGGGACCTCCAAAGCTCATCCAGTCCAACCCCCCTGCCAGAGCAGGATCACCTAGAGCAGATCACATAGGAACACATCCAGGCAGGTTTTGACTATCTCCAGAGAGGGAGACTCTACAACACCCCTGGGCAGCCTGTTCCAGTGTTCTGTCACCCTCACAGTGAAAAAATTCCTCCTCATGTTTCCATGGAACTTCCTATGCCTCAACTTCCACCCATTGCCCCTTGTCCTGTCCTTGGGCAAAACCCCCCATAGAGCCTGGCTCCAGCCTCCTGGCACTTGAGGCAGGGTCTGCAGGTGTGTTCCTGATGTGCTTTGATGCCTTTCTAATTGCATGGTCTTTGTGGACAGTGCTGGTAGGCGTGAGGCAAAGCCTGGTTCTCCTGGTGCAGGAAGCCTTGCACCCCTGCAGCAGCTGAGCCTTTCACCCAGAGCACACAGCATCGTTAGAGGACTCTCCTGGCTTGGTGTGGTTTGGCTTTTGAGGTTAACACTGATTTGGACTTCATTTCTTTTCCAGAATTGCAGAGCATTTGTGCAGAGCATTTCCCCTCACCAGCAGCAGAGTACAAAACAACCCTCAGCATTGTAGGGCCATCTGTTGAAGCTGTGCCTGTGGCAGCAGCACAGAGGTGCCAAATGAGCCAAGTGAGTTCTGCACAGCTTGAAGCTGAAGGATCTCATCCACCTCTTTGGCATCGTGGTGTAAACTCCACAGTTGTTAATGATGTAAAATGACTGTGAGAGAAGCATCAGCTCCAAAAGATCTTTTCTGTGTGAAGTAGCTGCCATCTTTATGCACCATTTGGTGAAGGGAGACTCAGCTTTTGCTGGGACTTTCAGCTCCCAGCTGTGGAGGGATGTAGGTGACACTGGTACCATTAAAGAGTGTCCTTGGTGTTTAGTAGATAGTAACCAGATTGTAGCAGCTCAAGGGAACTAACCTTAGCAGTCAGTGAAGCCTCTGAGTTCATGCTACTCAGCAGTGCCTTTTTAATGTTTAAAGCCCTGCAGCACAAATCACCCCAGAGGTGTGCCCACGTGCCCATAAAACAGTAGAAGAGAGGCAGGTTCCCTTGGAGGTCCAGGCTGGGGGTAGGAATGTTGGCCAGGATGTAAGGCTGACAGATTCCTAGATTCATAGAATGGGCTGGGTTGGAAGGGACCTTAAAGATCAACCAGTCCCAACCCCCAGCCATGGGCAGGGACACCTCCCACCAGCACAGCTTGCTCAAGGCCTCATCCAGCCTGGCCTTGAACACCTCCAGGGAGGAGACATCCACAGCCTCCCTGGGCGACCTGTTCCAGTGTCTCCCCACCCTCACTGTCAAGAATTTCTTCCTAATCTCCAGTCTGGATCTCCCCTCTTCCAGCTCAAAGCCGCTGCCCCTCATCCTATCACTACAAGCCCTTGTCAAAAATCACCTCCTGGCTTTCTTGTAGCCCCTTTGGATGCTAGAAGGCCCCAGAGCCTTCTCTTCTCCAGGCTAAACAGTTCCAACTCTCTCAGCCTGTCCCCATAGGAGAGTTGCTGCATCCCTCTGATCATCTCAGTGGCCTCCTCTGGACCTGCTCCCACAGTTCCATGTCCCTCATGCTGGGGGCACCAGAACTGGATGCAGCACTTCAGGTGGGTCTTATGAGAACAGAGCAGAGAGGGGGAAATCACCTCCCTCATCCTGCTGATCACACTGCTGTGATGCAGCCCAGGATACAGTTGGCTCTGGCTGTGGCTGCTGAGCTCTAGGTTACTCTGGACAAAGACACCTTAATTTGTTTTCATTCTGGAGCACTTCCATTCTTTTTTAATGGAATATACTTTGGGCTAGAGGGATGGAGAACACAATTCTAAGTACTCATGGACATGGCATTCACCTTTGAAAGAGAAATGTGCTCAAGCCCTTCATCTCCTTAATATGTCTTTGTGAACAGTGGGTTATTGTCCTGCTCAGCCTGGCTTCCTCTGTCAGACCCACTGAATACATTTTCCATAAAGGGTGAATCAGGATCAGCAATGACAGCATCTTCCTTCTTTCCTCTCTACCCATCATCTCCTCCCTTCTTTCCTTCCTGGAATACTCTTTAACTTGAGGGCAGTTGGTGTGGAAATGGAAGGTATGAGTTCAGCTTCCTTAGGACACAGCTGTTAGTCATGCACAGCTCTTGGGTACCGGTAGCAGCCTCTGAGAGACTTGGCTCTTTAGGGGCTTAGGAGCTGACACAGTGCTGGTGGAAATGGGAATGGCACAGCTGCCACAGAGAGATTTTAACAGCAAAAGGGGTTAACAGGCCACTGAGGCATTTTGAGGTGTTGGAGTGTGCCCAGGGAGGGGCAGCAAAGCTGGTGAAGGGGCTGGGGAACAGGGCTGGGGAGGAGCGGCTGAGGGAGATGGAGGTGTTCAGCCTGGAGAAAAAGAGACTGAAAGGAGAGATCTCATTGCTCTCTGCAGCTCCCTGAAAGGAGGCTGGAGTCAGGTGTGGCTTGGTCTCTTCTCCCTAATGTCAGGTGTTAGGATGAGAGGAAATGGCCTGGAATTCTGCCAGGGGAGGTTTAGGTTGGAGACCAGGAAAAAAATCTTCCTTGAAAGAGTGGTCAGGCATGGCACAGGCTGCTCAGGGAGGTGGTGGAGTCCCCATCCCTGGAGGTGTTCAAGAAACCTGTGGCTATGGCACTTGGGGACATGGTTTAATGGCTGTGGTGGTGTTGGGTTGATGGTTGGATTTGATGCCCTTAGAGGGTTTCTCCAATCCAAACAATTCTGTGGTTCTAGTTTGCTAATCAGGTGCCTAAACTGTAGAAAGTAGAGCAGTGAACCTGATTTCCCTTTGTGGATTTGTCTGCTAACAGCCCATACATTGAATTCTGAATCATTACCCCCAGTGCTAGAGGCAATGTTGCTGCTGCTGCATCCCTGTGCACTCCACAGCTCACAGAAGGTGCTGGCAGGCCAGGCAGAGTGCTCACACCTTTGCAGGACTCTCAGAAAAGCGACAGGAGGATGCTGGTGCTGAGAAAGCAAAGCAGTGCTGAGAGCTGCCAGGTGAGTCAGCAGCCATCTGCCGCTCTCTGACCCACTCAGGGCAGCACGCAGGAGATAGGGAGCAGATGTCACACAGTGATGCAGATCTGAAAACAGCACAAGGGATTCCAGGAAAACAGATCTGCCAGCACTGAGAGTCTTCAGAGTGTGACCACACTAACATCAAAGTGAAAAGCCACTGAAAAAGGAGCCTGCTCAAATCAAAGCAAGCTGCTGAGAGAAGAGCTCTTGCTTAAATTGTCCTCTCACAACTTCTGTGGTGAAGAAAGAAGCAAACTTTAGTGAAGAATGAGAGTTCTGAAAGCACAGAATGGCTCAGGTTGGAAGGCACCTTCAAGATCATCTAGTTCCAACTCCCCTGCCATGGGCAGGGACATCTACTAGAGCAGCTGGCTCAGAGCCTCCTCCAACCTGATCTTAAGCACTTGCAGGGCTGAGGTGTGCACAGTAATGAATCGGAGCCCAGCTGAGGTGGCACTAGGTTAGCTTTAGTGCAGCGATGCCCATTTACAGCTGCTAAGGATCTCAGGCTTTCTGGAGTATTTTCCAGTAAATTTTGTCCTGAATCACAGAGTCCCAGCCTGGTGGGGGTCAGAAGTGACCTCTGGAGGCCATCCAGTCCATCCCTCCTGCTAGAACACCTTCACCCAGATCGGGCTGCACAGGAACACATCCAGGAGGGTTTTGAAAATCTCCAGAGAAGAAGACTCCACAACTTCTCTGGGCAGCCTGCTCCAAGGCTCTGCTACCCTCACAGCAAAGTCCTCCCTTAAGTGAAGCCTCCTGTGTTCCAGTTTGTTGCCCCTTCTCCTGTCAGTGGGCACCACTGAGAAGGGCCCAGCCACATCCTCTCAGCCTCCACCCTTTAGCTATTGATCAGCATTGATCAGATCCCCTCTCCAGGCTGAACAGCCCCAGGGCTCTGTGTTGTGAATTACAGAAGAGTTGGCACTGTAAACAAAGGGAAAACTAAAGGACTGAACTGATGGGCTTTATTATTATGGGATAAGTACTATTTCCTCTGTTACTCCACTGCCAGGGGTTGGACTGCTAGGTGGAAGGGTAACATGAGAGAGAGTATGGAGCTGAGCATTCCAAAGATGATGTTCTCCAAAGGGTGGTGGTTCCCTCTGCTGCAGATGTCATTTCTCCCCCACTGTGCTGCATGTAGACCTAGAGCCACATCTTCTCTAGTGCAGCAGTGCAGGTAGCAATGGGTGATCTGCCCAAGGGGCTAGGAGGTGCCATGATTCCAACGGAGGGTCTGCTGAAGGGAGGTTGGAGTGAGGAGGGGGCAGCCTCTTCTCCTTTGTGTCAAGTGATAGGACTAGAGGAAATGGTTTCAAGCTGCACCAGGGGTGGTTCAGACTGGACATTACAAAATATTTCTTCATGGAAAGGGTTCTCAAACAGTGGAATGATCTGCCCAGGGCGGTGGTGGAGCCACCGTGTGGGCCTGGCTCTTAGGGACATGGCTTAGTGTTGACCCTTCAGTGCTGGGTCAAGACTTGGACTACATGATCTTTGAAGTCTCTTGCAACCAGATGTTTGCTGTGATCCTGTGATTCTGTGAGGCATTCAAGGAAGGTGTGGACATGGTATAATGGCTGTGGTGGTCTGGGGTTGGCAGCTGAACTTGGTGATCTTAGAGGTCTTTTTGAATTGCAACAATTCTGATTCCATGATTTCTGAGAGCAGGATGTTGCAAACCCCAGTGCTGGAGCTGCACAATTACTTGTTTGGCTTGGACCATTGTGCAGTCATCATTCTTAGTTATGATGGCATTAAAAACCTTCTAATCCCTACCACTTCCAAATCCTGACATTTTCAAACTGCTGATAACTGCTTTTCAAAGTGATACAATTCTTTTTTTCAGCAGTGTTGCAGCCCAGGACTGCCCAAGCCCCCATTGCTTTCAAGCTGAGAGCTGATAGAAATGTGAGGCACTCCAATAATGACTCTGTCCTGTCTGGAGTGATTTATAATCGTTGGAGCACTTCACGTTTTTTCAGTTGTTCCAGTCTGGAAAGCAGTCAAGCAACAGTGTAGCATAGTGCATGAAAGCAACCTGCCTGAGAGAATCATTTGAGTCTTTCACAACAGTGACACTGAGTTGGAAATGCCAGTGTGGAAAAATGGCTACCAAGGGCTCTCTAAACAGACATCTCAATCTACTTCTCTTTTACAGCCCCCACTCTGGAGGCAGCAGAGCAGTCCAGCAGGGCCCTAAGGGACACATTCTTTTTGAAGTCAAAAGGAATCTATTGTTTTCAGGAGGGTCAGAAATCATCTCCATTCAGAAAGTCAGAGGGATTTAAGAAACTGGAGAGGTTCTGAATTGTGGCCATGGCTGGAGGTGGAGCATTGGTAGAAGAGAATTTATGACCGAGCCTGCGAAACTGCAGGATGGCAAAGTCTGGAAGTGAAATGTTGCTATCAGCTCATTTTATCTTGTTAGTTCTGCAAAGCTGGATGTAGATGGGATGCAAAAATCCACTTAGGCATCATCCTGCTGCTCTGGATTCCTTTCAGCCACTCTATGACCCTGAGTTTTTGCTGCTGGAGCATCAAGCTGGTAGCAGTTGGTATGTGAGATGCTTTGGTGACACTGGAATTCTAAGTACTGATTTTCCAGCAGCATATTCTTTCCTACCATCTGCACACATATTTACTACCTAAATTCTCCATCAGTATCAATTAATAAACTGTTGATTAACATCTGGCAACTAGAGGAACAGGGAGCCAGGTTTTCCTCTGCAGGGCTTACCACCTAAATTGAACCAGCTGTGAAATGTAAAACAAATTTCTCATTACCTCTTCACTGGTTTGAAGTCTATGGACAAAAGCAAAAACTGAATACCCTACAAAATTCAAATCAATTAACTGTTGCCCAGTGAAGTTGTGGAGGCTCCAAATCTGACAGTGTTTAAAGGCAGGTTGGATGGGGCCTTGAGCAAACTGGGCTGGTAGGAGCTGGCCCTGCCTGTGGCAGGGAGGTGGAATTCAATGGTTTTTAAGATCCTTTCCAACCCAAACCAGTCTGTGATTCTTTGAAGGAGGAAAGGGAGCAGGTGGTAAGAATAATGCTCAAGCAGGTGTAAAAGTGGGGCTAGACTGGCAGCAGCACTGAGACAGCACTGCCAGGGGGAGTTGGATATTAGGAAGCATTTATTTCCTGCAGAAGTGGTCAGGCATTGGCACAGGCTGCCCAGGGAGGTGGTGGAGTCCCCATCCCCAGATGTGTTCAAAGAAGCCTCTGGACAGGGCACTTTGGGACACAGTTTAATGGTCACATTGGTGTTGGGTCGATGGTTGGACTCGATGACCTTAGAGGCCTTTGCCCACCAAAATGATACTAGGACTCTCTTCTAGGATTCTAACTTTTCCAGCCCTTTCTGCCTTCTGTCCTTCCCTTCCACCTTCATTTTTTTTCACCTCACCTGCACACTCTAATTACTTTGTATAGTGCTCTTTGTTCTCTCTCTAGGACTTTTCTCCCCATCCCTTTTCTTTCCTTTTTCCTTACCCCCTCTACTATGGGAGTGTCTCTACTCCCATAAACCAGGAACACCATGGAACTGTCACACTGTTTCTCCACCTGGGGTCTGTCTTGTCCATTTCATTGGTGAACTTTTGATGGAAGATGCTGTGTAGAAACCCTTGAATATACAGTGCCCACCAAAACAGGTCTTCCTTTTTGGCTGGCCTTTCCCCAGTCCCTTGTTAAACATGAGCCATGATCATCAGCTCCTACAACAGAATTCATTGGCTGAAGTGGTTCTTCTCCTCAGCTCTGCTCTTCCCCCACCACAGCCACTTCACACATGGACACAACTGCTTCCTTCACACAGCAGCTCTGTGATCAGCCTGTGGTTCAGGTTACAGGTTCCTCAGGTTTCAAAGGGCAATCAGATGAGCTTGCTTCCACTTGGAGCCCATCCTTCTTTTCAAGAAGTCCAAACAAAGACACACATTATCAGTGAGTCCACCGGCAGCTGCCAGAAGACAGAAAGTGTGGGATGCAAGCATGAGTGGAATAACAGCAACACTGTTTGTTGTTTGCTCTTGGTGAGGCAGCAAGGGAAAATATTTAGAAATTAAAATGATGAATTTATTTGTTGTTTTAATGAAGCAGGCTTGGTTTGTGCTGTTTGCCAGTGCTGGCACTCCAGAGCACAGCTATGGGTCAAATCCTCTGTGCTGTGACTCTTGGCTTTTCGGGGTTCCTCTGAGGGTGAGCATGGTCTAGTGCTCTTGGCATCAGTTAGCAGCAGCCCTTCAGCTCTTCATGCAATGCCTGAATAGTTTGGAATGAAGAAAGAGTAAAAAACAAGTTCCTAGATCAAAATTGTCTTAATTTTGGGGTCAAAGGTCCTTACTCAAAGACTTTGAACCAAAGACTTATAACCAAGACTTACAACCCAAAGACTTGCAACAACAGGACAAGGGGCAATAGGTTTAAACTGGCAGAGGGGAGATTTAGACTGGATGTTAGGAAGAAGTTCTTTAGTGAGGGTGGTGAGACACTGGCACAGGTTGCCCAGGGAGGTTGTGGTTGTTCCCTCCCTGGAGGTGTTCAAGGCCAGGTTGGAGGAGGCCTTGAGTAACCTGTACTAGTGGGAGGTGTCCCTGCCTATGGCAGGGGGTTGGAACTGGATGATCCTTAAGGTCCCTTCCAACCTTCCCATTCTATGATTCTGTGATTATAACTTAGGTTCTTCTTGCTCCCCTCACCATTGCAGCTCTATGGCCTAACCACCTGTGTCAGTGTACATAGAACATTTAAACTCATGCTGGAATATTTATTACCTGAGCCTTCAGGGACAACTTCAAAAGGAGAAACCCCAATAGGAGCAGAGGCTCCAGCAAGGCCCTTAAGCTTCTGCTTAATTTCAGGTAATCAGAGTGCTCCAGCTTTAGAAGCAATGGCATTGAAAGACTGCAAAGCAGAGGAGCTAGCAGAGGAGAATCAGTTGTGGTCCTGTGGCACTGACCTGATGAATTCCAAGGTTAGAGCAAAGAAGAATTGAAACCACTGTGGCTGTGGTCTCAGATTAGTCACAAACATGCCTTTTGCTGGTGTTTAAATGCTTGGTCTGAGCGAGGAAGTAGTCTTCCCTCAAAACTTCTGTGTGAGCAATGCCTGTGCCTTTGCAGTCTGACTCCTGACTGTGTTGGTCATCGTGGTAAGCTGACTCAGGAGGGCAAGAGGGCTCTGGAGGATCCCAGGTTTGATGGGCTGCCTTGTTCCTTTCTTTTGTTGTTACTATCACTACTCTTCTGGCCATAAAATTTCATAACATGGCTTGGAAGGGACCTTCAAGATCATCTAGTTCCAACCCCTCTGCCATAGGCAGGGATACCTTCCACTAGACCAGGTTGCTCATCCAGGCTGGTCTTAAACACTTCTGTTTAATTTGGGAGTGGAAGCTTTAAGTAACTAAAAAGGGTCATTGTTTCTATTAGATGGGAAAAGAGATGGAAACTGTTGCTGTTAAGAAGAATGTCTTTCTTGCTAGAGCATCAGGCATTGGAACAGGAGGTGGTGGAGTCACCATCCCTGAAGGTGTTCAGAAAATGAGTAGATATGGCACTCTGGGACACAGTCTAGTGGCCATGGAGGTGTTGGGTAGAAAGCTGGGCTTGATGATCTTAGAGGTCTTTTCCAATCTTAATGATTTTTGTTTCTATGATCCTACAGGAAGGCCAGAGAGAAACTTTTCATAAGGGTGTCTAGAGACAGGACAAGAGGGAATGGTTTGAAGCTGAGGCAGAGCAGGGTGAGACTGGAGCTGAGGAAGACATTCCTCAGTAGGAGGGTGGTGAGACTCTGGAACAGGCTGCCCAGGGAGGCTGTGGCTGCCTCCTCTCTGGGGGTGTTCAAAGCCGGATTGGATGAGGCCTGGAGCAGCCGAGTCTAGTTGAGAGGTGTCCCTGCCCAAGGTGGGGAGGTTGGAGCAGATCATCTCTGAGGTCCCTTCCAACCTGAGCCATTCTATGATCTTTATTAGCAGTGAACAGTCTCTTGCACCTGTGAAATTGGTGGTTGGACTGCAGAGCAGGTTACTGCTCAACAGCTTCACTGCTGCTAAACATGTGGCTTTGTAAAGAGCACCACAACACCTCCAGGTGTCTCTCAGATGCCTCACAGCATCGCTCCCTAACTTTAAACCTCCTTTAAATCCTCAAGGAGACATCTGAGCTGTCTCTGAAGAGCATTTCATTTCCAAGCTAGTGAACTGAGTTGCTGGATTTTTGTTCTTTGTTTTGGGACATGACAGTTGTGTTGCATAACTGGAATTGAGGAATCTCCAGGGCTCTGAGCTGTCACAAGATGCTGCAGATGCAAACACAGAGTTGCTTCTCCTTTAGCTTTGCAGCAGGGCAGGGGCACTGGAACGGCAGCAAGTTGCCTGCTTTTTACCATCTTGTTTATGATTCATTCTAAAAATCTTCCTTTGCTTGGAATTAACTTCAGATGTTCCTGTTCTGACAAGCAGAGTAAATATTTTAGCAAGGACTTCAAGAGAAAATCTGAGGGTGAGGTACCTCTCCCTTAGCCTCACAAAGGAGGCTCTTGCTAGCCACAGCCAGGGTCAGCACTTGGTTGGAGCTGGTTCCAAAAGGAACATGTAGGAGGTCACAAATGTAAAATACATTTAATGAGAGACTCTGCAGATGTCTTTCATGCCTTTTAAATAAACCAAAATGTCTGATTTGAGACTGGAGAAAGGCAGCAGCTATCTCTGAGCCATATGCTTGTTCTTGCAGTAGTGTCTTGTGTAGAGCTGTCCTTCAGTGAGAAACAGGCATGGACCAAAAAAGGGCAAGAGCTGTGAAAACATGAAGCTAAAGGAGGAGAGACATGAAGCTAAAGGAGGAGAGCCATGAAGCTTAGGGAGGAGAGACGTGAGGCTTAGGGAGGAGAGACGTGAGGCTTAGGGAGGAGAGACGTGAGGCTTAGGGAGGAGAGACGTGAGGCTTAGGGAGGAGAGACGTGAGGCTTAGGGAGGAGAGACGTGAGGCTTAGGGAGGAGAGACGTGAGGCTTAGGGAGGAGAGACGTGAGGCTTAGGGAGGAGAGACGTGAGGCTTAGGGAGGAGAGACGTGAGGCTTAGGGAGGAGAGACGTGAGGCTTAGGGAGGAGAGACGTGAGGCTTAGGGAGGAGAGACGTGAGGCTTAGGGAGGAGAGACGTGAGGCTTAGGGAGGAGAGACGTGAGGCTTAGGGAGGAGAGACGTGAGGCTTAGGGAGGAGAGACGTGAGGCTTAGGGAGGAGAGACGTGAGGCTTAGGGAGGAGAGACGTGAGGCTTAGGGAGGAGAGACGTGAGGCTTAGGGAGGAGAGACGTGAGGCTTAGGGAGGAGAGACGTGAGGCTTAGGGAGGAGAGACGTGAGGCTTAGGGAGGAGAGACGTGAGGCTTAGGGAGGAGAGACGTGAGGCTTAGGGAGGAGAGACGTGAGGCTTAGGGAGGAGAGACGTGAGGCTTAGGGAGGAGAGACGTGAGGCTTAGGGAGGAGAGACGTGAGGCTTAGGGAGGAGAGACGTGAGGCTTAGGGAGGAGAGACGTGAGGCTTAGGGAGGAGAGACGTGAGGCTTAGGGAGGAGAGACGTGAGGCTTAGGGAGGAGAGACGTGAGGCTTAGGGAGGAGAGACGTGAGGCTTAGGGAGGAGAGACGTGAGGCTTAGGGAGGAGAGACGTGAGGCTTAGGGAGGAGAGACGTGAGGCTTAGGGAGGAGAGACGTGAGGCTTAGGGAGGAGAGACGTGAGGCTTAGGGAGGAGAGACATGAAGCTAAAGGAGGAGAGCCATGAAGCTTAGGGAGGAGAGACATGAAGCTTAGGGAGGAGAGACATGAAGCTAANCATGAAGCTAAAGGAGGAGAGACATGAAGCTAAAGGAGGAGAGACATGAAGCTAAAGGAGGAGAGCCATGAAGCTTAGGGAGGAGAGACGTGAAGCTTAGGGAGGAGAGACCTGACCATCTTACAGAGCAGTTTTCATTAAGGATTTGCCTTGGTTAGAATGGATCCTTCCTTTGCCTTTTATTTCCTCACGTAATTCCCAAGGATGTTTGGAGGGTGATTGAAGACATAGGGAAAGGGGAGCAGAGGCCAAGCTGCGTGGGCTCCAGTGCAGCAGAAGTGCAAAGAGAGGTGTACTTGACAGGCAGCTGAAAATAAAAACAAACCACATTTTCTTCGCTTGGTTTCTGGAGCAGAAAGTCGCAAAACAAGCAGAAAACTTCTGCTTCTTGCTGAAATGGTTGGGTTAAGCTTCCCTGCCTCGCCTGCTCCCAGTCTTGCAGACTTTGACCTTCTTTTCCTTTGTTTCCTTTGACCTGGGCCTTTCCAGTCTGGAGAAGAGATGACTGAGAGAGGATTTGATAGATGTTTATAAATCTCTGAGGGCTGGGGGTCAGGATGGGGGGGACAGGCTCTGCTCACTGCTGCCTGGGATAGGACAAGGAGCAATGGATGGAAGCTGCAGCACAGGAGGTTCCACCTCAGCACAAGGGGGAAATTCTTGACTGCAAGGGTCCCAGAGCACTGGCACAGGCTGCCCAGAGAGGTTGTGGATTCTCCTTCTCTGGAGCCTTTCAAGGCCTGTCTGGATGTGTTCCTGTATGACCTGAGCTAGATTGTATGGTCCTGCTCTGGCAGGGGGGGTTGGACTTGTTGAGCAATTTGGGTCCCTTCCAATCCTGTGATCCTGTGATCTATGAAAATAATTTTGACCTCATTTCACTTACGTCTGTGAAACTGGGACCTTCAAAACCATTTTAAACCAGCTTTAGCCCGAGGTTTGCATTTTGTCCTCCTGCAGAGGTGGTAGAGGTAACCTTGATTTGCTAGTTGGTGGAGTCAGGCTTTATTGTGACAGCAAACTAAGAGCAGTCCCTCGGTGAGAACAACAAAGACCTACCCCATGGTGATTGATGAGAACCTTGTACGAGTGAAATGAGCTGGAAAGTCATCATCTTGTCTTTTCCTTTGCCACAGGAAAAGCATAACAGGGAGATTTCTTTTCTCCTGGTGCTGATAAGGAATGTAAGGAAGCAGAAGCATGGCAATGTGTCACACCCAGCTGCTCACTGGCTGGCAAAGCCACAGTAAATAATACAGTTGCTGTTTAATAAACAAAAGCAAGCAGAAGCCCTTTGATAGTGATCCCCAGCATCTCTCATCTGTCCTGAGCAGGACAGAGTTTGTTTCTACTTAATTGACTGTTGGTTTGGACTCAGGTCAAGTTTGACATGGCATTGTCTGATTTGTCATGTTGGTTTTGCTAATAGGGAAGACAAAAGGCTTGGCTTTCTAAAGCCTGATTCAGCACAGTGCAGGATGCACTCCAGGTTGTTTGGATCCTTACCTGCTTTTATTCCCAGAGGTTTTCCATGAGTGGTTACAATCCAGTATACAGGAAGTAGTTTGCTTCTCCAAATTGGCTTGCAGTGACTGATGGCTGCAGCACAGGAGGTTCCAGCTCAACACAAGGAGCAACTTCTTGACTGCAAGGGTCCCAGAGCACTGGCACAGGCTGCCCAGAGAGGTTGTGGAGTCTCCTTCTCTGGAGCCTTTCAAGGCCTGTCTGGATGTGTTCCTGTGTGACCTGAGCTAGATTGTCTGGTCCTGCTCTGGCAGGGGCTGGACTGGATGATCTCTTTGGGTCCTTTCCAACCCCTGACATCCTGTGAGCCTGTGATCCTATGATAGCATCCTATTGTCTTGGGCATAGAATTGTTTTGATTGGAAGAGATCTCTAAGATCATCCAGCCCAACTTTCAACTCAACACCACCACGGCCACTAAACCATGTCCCCGAGTGTCATGTCCACAGGTTTTTTGAACACCTCCAGAGATGGGGACTCCACCACCTCCCTGGGCAGCCTGTGCCAATCCCTGCAGCAAAGAAATGTTTCCTAACCTCCAACCTAAATGTCCCTTGGCACAATTCAAGGCCATTTCCTCTCATCCTAGCACCTGATACTAGGGAGAAGAGACCAACCCTAACCATATTACAGTATGCTTCTAGGCAGTTGCAGACAGCGATGAGGTCTCACTTCATCCTCCTTTTCTCCACACCAAACCACCCCAGTTTCCTCAGCCTCTCCCCACCAGCCCTGCTCTCCAGATCCTTCACCCCTGGCCACAAGTCAGCCTTTTGAGCAGCAGTGATGCATTTTTCCCAGGCTACATTTGTCACACACATTAGCTGTGACACTTTCCCAGAGATGATGCTCCTTGGAAGCAGTTTGTGTCTCTGCAGCTTCACTTCTCACATACCTGTGGCTTTTTATTAAAAATCCCTTAGAGGTTTGTTGAACATCCTGGAGAAAAGGGGGCTGAGGAGAAAGTGGCAGACCGTGTAAGTGGGAGTGGACAGCCATTCCTCTGCCCTGGTGCTATCAGCAAGCTTCTCATGCTCTTGGGGAAAACAAAAAACTCAATGCACTTGCTCAGCTCCTCTTGCAAAATCTCTTCTCTGTGCCCTGCCTGTAGGATAAAGGGCAGGGCTGTCCCCTGGTTGGGTCAAGAGCTATTCATTTCTTAATTCTAACAGAACTGCAAATGAATTGCTACTGTAAATATGGAGACCAACTCCACCTCCTGAGTGCTTCCAGGAAACAGTTCTTTTTCTCCTCTGATTTTGGTTTAGATGTACTACATTTCTCATCCTGAAGACTGTTTTTGATTGTTCATACAAAGCCCTCACAGCATTGCAAAGCTGTGAGTATGATTAGGGGACCTGAACATCTCTCCTATGAAGAAAGACTGAGAGCCCTGGGGCTGTTTAGGTTGAAGAGAAGGCTGAGCAGTGTCTGTAAATACCTGAGGGGTGGCTGTCAAGAAGAGGCCAGGCTCTTTTCAGTGGCACCCAGTAACAGGACAAGGAATAGTGGATATAAGCCAGAATCCAGGAGGAGCCATCTCAACACGAGGAGAAAATTCTTCGCTGTGAGGGTGCTGGAGTCCTGGAGCAGGCTGCCCAGAAAGGTTGTGGAGTCTCCTTCTCTGGAGACTTCCAAAGCAAACCTGGATGTGTTCCTGTGGTCGTGTGGCCTGCTCTAGGTGATGCTGCTTTGGCAGGGGAATTTGACCTGATGATCTTTGGAGGTCACTTCCAACCCCTAACATTCTCTGAATTCTAGGGCTGGTGCTGCTGGCCAAGCTGGCTCTGGTGGGTCACTGTCTCCTCTTGGCTCTCCCTCAAAGCCCTTTTCTATCCATAACTTACATCCAAGGAACCTTTTCCCTTGTGTACATCCTTGATTCTTTCAAAGGTTGTTATGCCTCTAGAACTGGAAGCAAACTGTATAAGAAACATTAACCAGTTGTGCTTTGTAAGACTGATGAAGTAGTTAACCATTATCCTGAAGTTTCTAATATGGGGCAAGGAAGGCAGCAAAGTTAAATGAGCTCCTGTGAACAGAGCTGATGCCATTCTGCAGCCACTGTACAGCACTGGTCAGCATCATTTCTGCCCTGCAAGTACACTACAAACAAACAAAAAAAGAATACTGAAAAGTGGCTGGTTTTGCTTAATTTGTTACTTGTTCCCTAGAGACGTGAGAAGGGAATCACCTTCTTATTTTCATGTGTGTTCACCTCTTCAATAAACACTGCTAGCTCTTTATTAAGTATCTACCTCTAGAGAATCAGCATTTCTGTGTCTGCTGCCATGCTAATAACACTTTTGTCTCAGAAGAGGTTGCCTTGGGGAGGCCTTTTAGAAGCCTTCCAGTACCTGAGTGGGGCCTACGAGAAAACCAGGGAGGGACGTTTCACAAGGGCTTGTAGTCACAAGACAAGAGGCAATGGCTTTGAGCTGGAAAAGGGCAGATTTGGACTGGAGATTGGAAAGAAACTCTATAAGGGTGATGAGACACTGGAATAGGTTGCCCAGGGAGGCTGTGAAGGTGCTCAAGGCCAGGCTGGATGAGGCCTCGAGCCGTTTGGTCTAGTGGGAGGTGTCCCTGCCTGTGGCAGGGCATTGGAACTGGATGATCTCTAAGGGCCTCTTCCAACCCAAACCATCCTATGAATCTGTGAATCTCCCTGAAGGTCCTGCAGGTTGCAATGAGGGTGTTAGGAGGATGGAAATATGAAGAAGCACTGAGACCAGCTCAGGCATTTTCAGGTTGGTGGATGGAGCCGCAGTGGCTTCGGCGGGCATTGGTTTTGCCTGGCACGAAGCCATCTTCCTCAGCAGGCAAGTGCCATGCATGGCTATGCTGAAGTCCTGAGGTGGTTTTAGAGAATCAGAGAATCACAGAATGGTTTAGGTTGGAAGGGACCTCAAAGCTCAGCCAGTTCCAAGCCCTCACCATAGGCAGGGACACCTCCCACTAGAACAGGTCACTCAAGGCCTCATCCAACCTAATCCTGAACACCTCCAGGGAGGCTGTGGAGCACAGAATCTTTGATCACATTTAGTGATTCTGTGTTCCACAACCTCCCTGGGCAACCTGTGCCAGTGTCTCACCACCCTTACTGCAAACAACTTCCTCCTGACATCCAGTTTCAATCTCCCCTCTGCCAGTTCAAACCCATTGCCCCTTGTCCTAGCATTGCAAGACCTTGTCAATAGTCCCTCCTCAGCCCTCCTGTAGCCCCCTTCAGATACTGGAAGGCCACTCCAAGGTCTCCTTGAAGCCTTCTCTTCTCCAGACTGTCCTCATAGCCTGTCCTCATAGCATGGTTGGAAATGGCCTCTAAGACCATAGAGCCCAACCATTAACCCAACACCACTGTGCCCATTAAACCATGTCCCCAGGTGCCATGTCCACACATCCCTTGAGCTCTTCTGGGGATGAGGACTCTACCACCTCCTTCTGTGGTGGAAGCGATGAAGATTATTTGGGCCCAAAGTTCAAACTCTACAATAACCCAAATTTCTAAATCACAAAAGTGCCTCTGCTGTCCTGCCTGCCTCTTTTCAGTGCCTTCTGTATATATGTCACAAAATAAAATTCCTTATGGATCAGGAAATGGAGCAGGCCTGGGCGATTGGTTTAAACAAGCTCTCTGTTAGAGAAAGAATTGCTGGGCTGAATTTGAAGAAGCCACAGAAATTAGATGCCCAAGTCCTAGAGATTGTACAGGATGTCTGAGCTTCTGATCTGTTGGATTCTATTGACTGCTTTTGTCTCTGTTTTGAGGAAGCATAACTTATTTTCTTGGTGCCATGCAGGTGTTTCATAAAGAGCCCCTGAGGTTTTAGTGGACGTTAAAATACATCTGAGAGAGAAATTAAAGGAAGTCTTCTGGAGCCTTTTGGGTCTAGCCAAGGCTTTGAGTTTGCAGAGAAATCTGGGCTGAAATGTTCAAAGGTGCTTTGGGTATAGGAGATCTGGTCCTCCAGATCCCCTGGGATACTTCTGAAGCCTGATCCTTTGTTGTTCTGTATCAGTCTCAGGCTCCTGGACGGCACAGTGCAGGCAAATCCAAGGAGAGTTTCTGCAGCAATGTCAGTAGTGTTGCCAAGGTGTTGATGGACCTTTAGGAGGAGTAGGCTGGCATCAATCTCCTTGTATTTACATAATTTGAATGCTCCTCTGGAGCAGAATCCATGTGACCTAAGCTGTTTGCACATGATTTGGAGCACATTAAGAAGTGACTCTTTGTTCTATGGTCAGTGCTTCTTGTGCCCAGGTGACAAGGCGAGGCAGCCATCTTCCAGGTTCTTCCACCTTGTCTCTCATGGGAGCTTAAGTTAGCAGTCCCCCAGAAGATAAATGTACAGATTTCCTCTTGTAGGAAGCTTTCCCTCCTAAGCTGTTTGTAAAGCATTTTTCTTGATGTATGTGCAGAGCATTGTTTCAGCTTTCTAATCGCTGACCAGCTGGCTTGTTAGTGAATAGAGCTGTGGGCCCCTTGCCACGTTTCATGTGAGGTCTTGGCTGGGTCCAAGCAGGCAGCCTGCAGCCAGTGTCAAGGCAATTCAAGAGGTATTGGCACAGCAGTGTCCCCATTAATTTCTGCTTGTCACATGCTGTCATGCAAGTTACACCAGAGAGGAAATGACCGTTAGAGAGGGGGGGAAAAAAATAGTATGCTTGTGGCGCTTGGTCCCCTCCAGACGTTATCCCTGAGGTTAAACAAGTGGATACAATTAGCTGCTCTCCACAGACAGCTGCAGGGAAGGAGAAGCTGAGATCTGGGCCCCACAGCAACGTTGTCTTTCCTGTTAGCAAGGAGCCTTAGCTGTCAGCATATGCTGTGTTGTGTACTCTTCATGGGGTCTGAGGAGATTCAGAAGAGCAGCAGCGTCACGGAGGTGCCGGCAGGTAGCTGTAGTGCTGATGGCTCAAGTGTTCTTCATTGGTACCATTCCTCATAGGCAGCAGCTTGGTGGGTGCCTGAGGAGAGTCAGCTCCTCAGTGGGTGATCATTTAGTGCACTTTGGAGATTCTGGCAGGAAGTGAAACACTGATTTCTGTGAACTCCTCTCAGCAGCATGCTGAAGTAGCTAAAGGGAGACACGTCCAGCCTGCTGCATTTTCTGGGTGGGCTCTTTTCAGTGATTACCTGCCCAGTGGTTGTCCCTGCCTATGGCAGGGGCTTGGAACTAGATGATCCTTGAGGTCCTTTCCAACCTTACCATTCTATGATTCTATGATTACATCAGGAGAGCTTCCACGAGGGTTGCAACAAGTGGTGATGTGCTCAGGACATCCCAAAATACAGCTGGGGAATAAAGAAGCAGAGCCTGTAAGGAGGAAATGGCAGTGATGTCCCATGATGAGAGAAGGAAATAGGTACTATTTTAGAAGCAACCAAGAATAATTTTTAAATCCTGACATCACTGAGTTCTGCTGAGAGGTGATAGAGACAGGGGAGTGTACACAGTGCTCCAAAGCAGGTTGACTTAGTCAAGGGCAAGTCTGGGTTTACCCCAGAAGGGAGAGGCTCACAGCATCAGTCAAAGGAAAGAGGACTTGCCTTGCTGAGAAACAGGACCATTAACAGCCTGGAACTCTATGAGAAGTGTACCCCAGAGTTCATCAGCTTGACCTGACGTGATGCTCAGGTGCCAAATTCTGACTGCTGTCAGGCCACAGCCGTGTGCCAGAAGGGGCTACAGAGCCAATGCATGCAAACCACAGATGCTATTTGTGTGGGGCTTACCAACAGGGTGAGCCAGGAAAAAAAAAAACAAACAGCTGTCAGAGCAGGATGCACTGGGAGACACTACTGTCTCCAACTGAGTGTTATGAAGAGTTTCTAATAAAAGAAAGGAAGTTCCCCAAGAAGTGTTCAGGGATGTACAAAACTGGGATGATATCATCCAGATACGCAGGGGGAAAAAAATGTTTGTTTGCTTATCAAGGCTCAGATTGATAAACTCTGTTAAGAGCTCTGCCTTCCGTTGGTTTCTCTACTGGGGACAAAGAGTGCAAGTTGAAGCAGTGCAAAATGTTGCTAATCACAGAGTTAAACTGAGTGCTGTAAGCATTTCCCAGCCAGCACAGGTCTTGGTAAACAGTCCCACATTTGCCAGTTTCTGTCATTTTGTTACCCCAGAATTCCCCTCTGCTTTCACTTAATGTGCATGAATTTTCTCTTAAAAATGCCAGTAGCCAGCTAGGAGATGTTTTGTGCTTCATGTGCATGCCTGGCAGCCCCATTTGACAGCAGTTTGTGGTACAGTGAATAACAGAATCACAGAGGCTGGGAGAGACCTCTGGAGATCACCAAGTCTGAGCCCCCTGCCAAAGCAGAGTCACACAGGAACACACCCAGGTGGGTTTTGAATGACTGCAGAGATGGAGACGTCACCACCTCTCTGAGCAGCCTGTTCCAGTGCTCTGCCACCCTCCAAGTAAAGAAGTTCCTCCTCGTGTTTAGATGGAACTTCTTATGTTCAACTTTGTTCCCATTACTTCTTGTCCTGTCACTGGGCATACTGAGCAGAGCCTGGTGCCATCATCCTGTGACCCACCCTTTAAGTGCTGGTCAGCACTGATGAGATTCCTCCTCGGCCTTCTCTCCTCCAAGCTAAAAAGCCCCAAGACTCTCAGCCTTTCCCAGTCCCCTCAGCATCTTTGCAGCCCTTTGCTGTACCCTCTCCTGCAAATCCTTAGATTTCTTAAAGTGGGGAGCCCAGAACTGGATCAAATACTCTAGATGAGTCCTCACCAGGGCAGAGTATAGGGGGAGGAAAAGCTCCCTTGACCTGAAAATAAGTAGGACAACAATTAAACAGGCTTCCTTTTAATTGTTTCCAAAATGGCAAACAGCAGCTGATAAAGTGAGACTTGGAAAGATCAATATTGCAAAGTGACTTGACAGGTGTTAAGCTATGAGGAACTGATGTGGAAATGTTTATGGACACTTAAAGGAGTGGTGATCTGCCCACAAGGAGATGCATCCCATGTGTGTGTGCAGGTATCCCACAGATGTTAAGCACACCTTTCATACACTCAGTTTGGTCTTTGGGTCACTCAGAGCAGTGTGGAAAGCTGGCAGTGTTAGGATGCTGATAAAACAGACACTGGAACTTCTAAAGACCTCCAAAAATATTAACCCAGGTCTCTGTTTCAAGGAGGGCAGACAGAAGGTTGCTCAAAACAGTTCTTTCAACACCATTTGCTGTATCTCTTTGCCTTAATCTACTCTTACTGGTGTCACCTTTGCTGCTCGTGAGCACTGGTGTTTGAAGCAGTCCAAAACATGCTTGTGCAGGATCTCCTGCAGCAGTGCAACTTCAGAGGTTCCCTTCCAGCTCAGAAGGGCCAGGTGCTGAGCTGAAGCAAAAGGAATACAACACGTTAAACCTGTGTGGTGGCTGTGAACTGAATTCAATCTGCAAGCAGGGGTGTGACAAGAAAAGCCTCAGTGTATTGAGTAATTTATTTAGGACTTACCCATCAGGATGGTGAGGCACTGGGACAGGTTGCCCAGGGGAACTGTGGAGGCTCCAAACCTGGCAGTGTTCAAAGGCAGGTTAACTGGGGCCTTGAGCAAGCTGGGCTGGTAGGAGGTGTCCCTGCTCATGGCAGGGGGGGTTGGAATTAGATAATCTTCAAGGTTGCTCCCCAATCAACCACTCTATGATTCTGTGACTTCTAATCTTGGTTACTTTACTACTTGTTGGAGGTGTCCCTGCTGACTGCAGAGGAGCTGGACAAGATGAGCTTTGAGAGTCCCTTCCAACCCAATGCAAGCTCTCAATGCAATCTGTGAGAGCTTTCTCCTGAAAGAAACATGGCACAAGGGCAGGGATCTCTCCTTCACTGTGTGCCACCCACTTTGCCCAACCAGCTGCGTGGAAAAGAGCATCCTGCAGCTCCACAGGTTGTGGTAAATTTCTCCTCTAGCCTCAGCATCACAGCCGTGGTTCCCTAGATGGGCTGTGGGAGGGGTTGCCAGCCCAGTGTGAGGACAAGGTTTAAAGAGAGGATCACTGCGTTTGAGAGGGAGTCCACTCCATTATTACTAATGCCTCTGGGATTCAGTGTACCAACATGAATCATCTTCTGCTATTCATGTATCTGCACTGTGTAACTCCTCAGGAATGCCATTGTTTTTTTGGCATTAATGGATGTTGACTCTTTGCTACAAAGTATCACCAGAGAAGGGCTGTAATTATTCTGCTGCAAAAAATAGGCCCCAGAGCATGTAAAAACTCTTTAAACTTTCAATTCAGCATGTTTAAAAGTCACCCTTTAAAATGAAAGCAATTGGGTGATTGGGGAGTTCTGAGAGCACCAGAGAGCAGCCTGTATGGACTAGTTCTGAATGTGCTGGAAGAGGAAACACAGCACCTTTTTTTTTTACCACTTTCCATAGAATCACAGAATGACTGAGGCTGGAGGGGCACCTCAGAGCTCATCTCCTCCAACCTCTCCACCATGCTCAGGGACATCTCTCAACTAGACTCAGCTGCTCAAGACCTCATCCAATCTGGCCTTGAACACCCCCAGGGAGGAAGCAGCCACAGCCTCCCTGGGCGGCCTATTCCAGAGTCTCACCATCCTCCTACTGAAGAATGTCTTCCTCAGCTCCAGTCTCACCCTGCTCTGCCTCAGCTCCAAACCATTCCCCCTTGGCCTGTCTCCAGACACCCTCTGCAAAAGTCCCTCTGCAGCCTTCCTGGAGAATCCCTTCAGGCACTGGCAGGCAGCTCTGAGGTCCCCCTGGAGTCCTCCCTTCTCCAGGCTGCACATCCCCAGCTCCCTTGGCCTGTCCTCACAGCAGAGCTGCTCCAACCTTTGGATCATCTCTGGCCTCCTCCAGCCTCACTCCAACAGCTCTGGGTCCTTCTCATGATGTTTTCCTTTCTAATATCTTTAAAACTTTGGCTTTTCTTATATGCTTTTCAGCAGCACATCTCCTTCCTGTGTGTGAAGAGAGCTTCAGTGACTTAAATTAGTCTTGGAGTCCTGTGGGGGAAGAGGAAGGTGTACCAATTCCCATTTGTTTTACCTGAGAGTGGAACTCTGAGCTGAAGAACAGTGTGTGCAACTTGCAGCTAGCAGAGCAGAACTGCATTTGCCATGCTTGAGGCAGAAAGGCGAAACAAACCCAGCATCTGTTGTAGGATAAACTCCATCCCTGATCTGTTTGGTGACTGCAGGAATGAGTTTACACACTTGACAGATGAGTAGGATGCAGAAACATCACCCAGAAGGGACTTGCCAGGGTCGAATGACTAATCCTTAAGTTCATTTATTTTCTTCTTTTATCTGATATTATGGCTACCTGGAATAACAAAAGTCGTGTCCAAATTCAGTGCTACCACTAACCTCATGCTTAAGATAACAATACCTTCAGTGTTCCTCGTGTGTTATTTGCATCAAGAGTGGTCCAAAGGCTGTTGGGATTTGATTGAAGTTGTAGTAGCCCCAAGTGAGCAGACAGGACATGTTTTAATTCTGCTACTGACTGAAGCTGCAGTCCTGGCTCTTCCACATGCTTCTGAACTGCAAAGGGGAACTGTGTCAACACAAGATGGTTTTGTTTTGGAGGTGCAGAGCCTGTTATATCAGTTATCAAAATGATCAGATGTCAGTTTTGGGGAAGCAAAGAGAATAAAAGGCATCAGCTAACAGAGAATGGGCTTCTCAGCTTTCCCCCCTGCTCCAGAGGTGCCTGTGCTGAAATGCTGTCACAGCATCCATGCTCCCCTGGTAATACCTCCAGCAGCAGGGCCTTTTTGGACAGCCCACTGTTAACCTTGGGCAGACAGGGTTATAAGCTACATCTAGAGGTGTCCATGTTTTATCAGAGCTAAGATTAGTGCTCCCAGCCATCAGATTTACACATTTCAGAGTGTTTCCTTAGAGCTGATCAGGGAACGTAACATGAAAGTGGTATTTTGTGGTTAGAATTATAGAATTATAGAATCATTAAAGTTGGAAAAAACCTTTAAGATCATCAAGTCCAACCATGTTTGTGCAGCGAGGGGCTACAAAGATGCATCCACAACCTCCCTGGGAAACCTGTTCCAGTGTCTCCCCACCCTCACTGTCCAAAATTTCTTCCTAATCTCCAGCCTAAGATCATCCACTCTAAAGATCCAGCCTAAGGTCATTGAGTCCAACCATTCTCTAACTATACCAAGTCTGGTGCTAAACCATGTCCCTCAGCACAGTATCTATGTGACTTTTAAATAGCTCTGGGAAGGATGAGTCAGTCTGTTGACCAGACTTCTATCAGTCAACCTCAAATAATCCAACTGGAACCAATGCACCTTGATCAGGACACCTACTCGATTCTGGCAGCATCCTGCCCACTTTCTATTAATAGCTGGGGTTATCTCCTCTGCATATATTTAAGTCAATATATAGCAAATTAGCTTTGCAGGTTATGCCCAGGAGCTTCCTTGTTTGCCACCTTGCCTTGATAATTGCCATACTGACTTCTTTGTGTCTAGGACATGATGCTCCAGCTCTTTCGGGGCCTGGACTTCCTGCACTCCCACCGTGTGGTGCACCGGGACCTGAAGCCTCAGAACATCCTCGTCACCAGCAGTGGGCAGATCAAGTTGGCTGACTTTGGCCTGGCACGAATCTACAGTTTTCAGATGGCTCTTACCTCGGTGGTAAGTTTCCTGAGGCTTTCCCCCCTTTTTTTTTAATGCAGTGTGGGCTTTACTTTCTGTGTTGCTGGTGATTTTTGTCCTGTATTAGGGTGCTACTTCTAGAACCATCTCTGTGGTGAGGTTCCTTGTGTCTCCCAAAACAACTGCTGCACAGCCAGGACTGAAGTTGCTGGGTTGTACAAATACTGAATTACTGATTACTGCTGCTAATGACTCATTACTGAATCACAGAATGTTAGGAGTTGGAAGGGACCTCCAAAATTCATCCAGTCCAATCCCCCCTGCCAGAGCAGGATCAGCTAGAGCAGGTCACATAGGAAGGCATGCAGGTGGGTTGGGAATGTCTCCAGAGAAGGAGACTCCACAGCCTGTCTGGTCAGCCTGCTCCAGGGCTCTGGCACCCTCACAGTGAAAAAGTTTTCCGTTCTGTTCCCATGGAACCTCCTCTGCTCCAACTTGCCCCCAGTGTCCCTTGTCCTGTCTCTGGGCATCCCTGAGCAGAGCCTGGCTCTGTCCTCCTGACACTGCCCTGCACTCCTTAGCAGCAGGAATGAGGGCAGCCCTCAGGCTGCTCTGCTCCAAGCTATGTAGATCCAGCTCCCTCAGCCTGGCCTCACAAGGGAGATGTTCTGTTCCTTTCAGCATCTTTGTGGCTCTGCACTGGACTCTCAAGCAGTTCTCTGACGTCCTTCCTGAACTTAGGGGCCCAGAACTGGACACAGTATTCCAGATGTGGCCTCACCAGGGCAGAGTAGATGGGCAGGAGAACCTCTCAGCCCTTTGAATACTCCCCAGGATGCCCTTAGCCTTCTTAGCCAGAAGGACACATTACTGGCTTATGGTCATCCTGTTGTCTCTCAGGATCCCCAGGTCCCTTTCCCTGCTCTCTGAAGGACAGGTAAGTACTAGCATTCTGTCAGATGGGTGAAAGTAGCTGTTTTAAGATAAATTCCTGGCTGATCCCCAGGTATCTTTCCTGAACACAGTTCCCTCAGGTGCTCCTCCCCAGCCCTGTTCTGCAGACCCTTCCCCAGCTTCATTGCCTTTCTCTGGACCAGCTCCAACCCCTCAATGTCTCTGCTGTAGTAAGAAGACAGACTCCAGCAGCCAGAGTGCTGGGTAGAGACTTCGACTAACTGTGTGGAAGGTGACAGAAGCCATCAGCTTGCCTTTTCTGAATGTGACTTTTACCTTTGGCTGGCTGCTTTCGTGTGCAAATTCTTCTCCTTTGTACCCCCATTAAAACTGAGCAAAGAAACAAAACTGAAAGAAAAGCCCTACATGCCACACAAGATTTAGCAGTGACCTTGGCCTGCACCCCAACCTTTGGTGCCAACTCAACCATCAGCACTCTCACTGCCACTGCAGCCACTGAGCAAACCTGCCCTGAGCTGCAGAAAAGTGCCTCAGTGAGCAGAGACTGAACAGGGAAGTCACAGCACCCACCAGAATTAGTCCTGCTCTAACTCAAACCAGGCCACCAAAATATTCTAAACAGCATTTCTTCACCAGGCAGTGAGTAAACTTTCATTCAGCTTTGTTACAAAGTATTTGCAAGAAGAAAACATTGCATTGTAGAGGACAGTGTGGATCCACTGATGAAAGTCCCAATTTGCCCAGATTTGCTTTGGAGTTCCCTTGAGCAGTGCTAGTGCAGGCAGCACGTTGGGTGCTGTATCATCCTGATCAATACAAAGGCTCTGCAGCATTTCCTTCTGCAGAGAAGCTTGGTGCAAGATAAACTACAAGAATCATCTTTTGAAGTATCAGATCATTCCCAAGATGAGTCCTCATTCATGGCTCACAAAGAAACTCTTCAAGATGGGACAAAAAAAAGAGCTTGTCAGGAAAGTAATCCAGGACAAACTGATCCAGCCCAAGTGCTGCAGTGGTGACTTCAAAGCAGCCTTGGAGCTGGGTATTTCCACAGAATCCTTCTGTCAGATCAGTTGTCTGGGCATGTTGCTGTCATTTAAAGCAACCTCTGGATACTTCTGTTGGTGAATGAATAAAAGATTCCAAGTCCTGTTACACAGGCTGGGGGGGAGGGGGGGTAGGTGGGTAGAGTGGAGATCCCAGCTGTGGTCAGACTGAGAACTGAGACAGGTCTGAAATAAGAGCAGCAGAGAGAAGGGGTGTCTCTGCTGGCAAGCAACAGGGCAAGCTTTTGGTTTCCTACAAAGTCAACCTCTGTGGCCAGTGTTGGTCTTGGCCCTTGGGGAGATTTTGAATAGTCTTTGTGATAACAGAGAGGCTCCCCAGGATGGAGGAGGTGCACTGATGTGACTGTACAGCCTGAGAGCAAAACCTAATGAACTGTGACGTTTTTTCCCCCTCTGGTGTAGCAAAACAGGCTCTCAGTTCTAAGTTTCTCTGAGCAAAGGAGCAAGTGGCTGGCTGGCAAATCTGAAGTTGTATGATGAGAAAGAAATAAGCCCTTTACCTGGTTTTGCTGCCTTCTACCTGCTTCAAAGGGAGGAAATGAAGCTGAATCATGGCACTTGAGAATGCTCAGCGAGATAAGTGCATGCAGCTGTGATTGGGGTGGAACTGAGGCTGTTCAAACCTGACCTGGATCAGGAGCTGAGTGACAGTAGCAAAATGTTAGTGCTTGGAGAGCACACCCTTCATGCTTTGAAAATCTGTGTGCTTGACCTTAGGTGGAAGCATCACTGATGGGGCTTCTTTTCCCCCATGAAAGGCAAATAAAATTGTTTTGTGCCTTCCCTTTTACAAATCTCCACTTGGGTTTTGGATTTGCTGCACAGTAGAAGGGAAAACACATCACTTCCTCTGCTGCTGCTGCTCAGCTAAGCTGACAGCACCACAGATCCTGCAGTTACTGCCAGTGAATTATTTCAGATGACACCAGCATTTTATTGGAGTGTAACTTCAGGGTGAAAACTTTCCACCCCTTCCTGGCAATCCCTTCAGCACAAATGGTTTGCATGTCACATCATGCAGGAACTTGGATTTCATTTTGTTGGTATAGTAGCAAGGGAGCATTAAAATTTCACTAACTGGGATTACTTTAGAAGAATTAACATATAAATGAGTTACAGCAACAAGAAGAAGATAGCAAAGCCCTCTTCCCAAGAGGAAGGAATGCTTCTCTGCTTTCTGCCCACTGCTGCTCTGGGATTTTCTACCAAATGCCTCCTTGTAGTAAGTAATGTGCATGGCAACTCTCCTCTCTAAATTCTGTGTGTGTTAACTCCCATCTGAGAGCCTGTCTGAGCCCTTCTTACAAGGGCTTGTAGTGATAGGATGAGAGGGAATGGACTGAAACTTGAGGAAGGGAGATTAAGGCTGGAGATTTGGGTTGCTCAGGGAGGCTGTGGATGTCCCCCTCCGTGGAGGTGTCCAAGGCCAGGTTGGATGAGGCCTTGATGCTGATGAGAGGTGTGTCCCTGCCCATGGCAAGGGGGTGGAACTGGATGATCTTCAAGGTCCTTTCCAAGCCAAACCATTCTATGAATCTATGAATCTGAGAGTTGAGAGCACAATCAAAGCTTTAACTTCCTTTTGCTTTGTTTTGTTTTTAGGGTTTGGGATTTTTCCTTTTTTGTCCCCTTTTTTTTAATGGCCACTTACTCCTGTCCTAGTGCTACACAGCCTTTGGAAAAGTCACTCCCCAGCTTTCTTGTAGGCCACTTCAGGTACTATAAGGCAGCTATAAGATCTCTCTGGAGCCTTCTTTTCTCCAAGTTGAAGGACCCCAACTCTCTCAGCCTGTCTTTGTAGGTGCTGCAGCCTCCTGATTGTGTTCATAGCCTCCTCTGGACCTCCTCCATCAGGCCCATGTCGTTCTTGTGTTGAGGGCTCCAGAGGTGGACACAGTACTGCAGGGGAGGTCTCACTGGAGACTTCATTCCTGTGTTAGGTTATGTTCCAGCAGACCTGGAGTCTGCTGCAGTACAGCTTTAACCTGGGATGCATTCACTGGGTAGCCCTAAATGGACCTGACTCAGCAATGGATTTAGAGCTCACAACCAACATCAGCCATAAGAGCAGAACTATGGAAATGAAGCAAGCAGCTGCCTCTGGTGCATCAATGCCAAACTCTGGGCTGTGTTGTGCCCTGATGGAACCAGTACAGTGACACTGGATTTTATCTCCCACATCATTTGGTACAAGCATAAATCCTTCTCCCTCTGCCAGGTGGAAGTGCTGCTGTGGTATGCACTGAGCCTTCACTGTTGTGAGGAACCACCTCACCTTCCCTCTGAGCCCTGACAGCTCCACTTCTTTCTTCATGGTGCTTTTCTCCAGTCCACCCAAATGTCCCTGGAACGGAAAATGAGTCACAGACAGACATCCAGGGGATCCAAATATGTGCTGCTGAGCTTGTTAGTGCTGCTGCTGAAAGGCTGTGGCTAGTTAGGAATGCAGGGTGATGAAACTGGTTGGGTTATTTGAGGAAAATCTGTCTTCCTCTGACAGAGAGTTCTGCATCTATCTGGCCTTGTGCAGGGACCAGGGAATTCCTCTGATATTTTAACATCCGGATGGCTGAAGGAACCTTTATTGCATCCTCCCAAACATCCTATAGGAAAGTTATTTCCTTCACATAAAATGAGTCATTTATCTCCAGAGCCATCTTGAGAACAAAAGTCCTCATGGACACATTGGCAGGAAAGCCTGCAGCTGACTGGAAACACCCCGGGAGGTGTTTGCCTTGACTTCCCTTAGATGTTCACCAAGAGGGCTCAGAGTTAGAGGGAAATGACAGTGAAAAAGCCCAAATTGCCCAATGTCACAGTATGAGCAAAGGGCAGGACACAAATACATTTGGACAAAGGAGACCAGAGAACCCTAGAATGGGTTGTGTTGGAAGGGACCTTAAAGATCATTTCAGTTCCAACCCCCCTGCCATGGGCAGGGACCTGAACTGGGAACCCCCAGTTCAGTTCCAACTCCCTGCCATGGGCAGGGACACCTCCTACTAGCCCAGAATACTCAAGGCCCCAGACAACCTGACTTTGAACACTGCCAGTCTTGGAGCCTCCATAACTCCTCTGGGCAATCTGTTCCAGTGCCTCACCACCCTCACAGGGAGGAATTTCTCCTAGTCTGGAGAAGCTGTGGAGGCTCTAAGCCTGGCAGTGCTCAAAGGCAGGTTGGTTGGCAAACTGGGCTGGTAGGAGGTGTCCCTGCCTATGGCAGGGGGTTGCAACTGGATGAGCTTTCAGGTCTCTTCCAACCCAAACCATTGTAGGGTTCTGTGATTTTCATGTGAGTTAGCAGATTGAAATCACTGCCTGCCCACACGAGTGAGAGCACTGACACACAGGGTGGGGGGAGAAGAAGGATGGAGTCATTCACTCCATGGACATCACACTCCTGGATTTGTTGGAATCAGTTATGAAACCACTGCTGAAGTCTTCAGCCAAGGATTCAAATGACTAAACTACCTCAAAGGCAGAAATGTTCTATCAAAACTTCCCAACCCCTGCTGACTTCTACTGTTTTGAAGATGAGAGATGAACCAGGACTGGTTTATTTATGGCTCTACCTTCATCCAACTTCAACAAGCCCTCTAGGGGTGTCCACATCAGTGTTCAAAGTGATTTTTACCCTCACAATACCAAGGCCTGGGTTCTGGCCCCTGCACTGTTCCTCCACAGCTGATGCCACAACTCACCCTGGAGACCTGTCAGGAATGCAGAGAATGCAGCCCTCTGCTCTGATCCAGAACTATATCATGAACCATGACACTTCTATCTTTTAATCTTCCAGAGAAAGTCAATGATTTCACAGTAAACAAGCACACTGGCTCCACAGGAGAACATTCTCTGTGCTGGAAAACTCCTTTTCAGAGCTGCAGAATGTTCCTCAGGTGATGACAGAGTTAGCCCACACTGAGCTGAGCAGGTTTTGCAGCCCCAGTGCAACCTTGCAGAATAAATTTAGCTTGGGCTGGGGGGAATAGTGGGAAAAGATCTGACCATGAGGACAGTTCCTAGCAATAAAAAAAACCATGTGTTTCTGCTGGGCTGGACCAAAGGTTGGCTGTGTGCACTACCAAAGGGTCATGGCAGCAGAAGATACTTAGGAAGAAGAGAAAGAATCAGCTTTCAGCAGTCAGAAATGGAGCAGTTTCCATTGCTGGAGACTCTGTCTGGATCACTGAATCAGAATCATTAAGGTTGGAAAAGAATTTTAAGATCATCAACTCTGACCATAACCTAACTACCATGACCACTAAAGTGTATCCTGGAGCACCACATCTACAGTTTCTTGAACACCTCCAGGGATGGGGACTCCACTTCCCTGGGCAGCCTGTTCCAACCTCTCAGCACTCTCTCAGTAAATAATGTTTTCCTGATGTCCAATCTAAACCTCCCCTGACACAACTCAAACCCATTTCCTCTCATCCCATCACTGATAATTTGGGAGAAGAGACCAACAGCAGCCTCACTCCAACTTCCTTTCAGGCAGTACCCACTCTCCAGAAATTAATCTACTTATTTTTTGAGCAGTTTATACTTTGGGCTGCATTTAACTTCTGCACTGTAAGAAAAGCTCTTTATTTTGTTCTGACTTTGACCTCCTTTTCATTCTGCTTTTGTTTCATTCTCCTTTTGAGAAGGAATTCCCTTCTCATCTCTGGGGAAAAACTGGATTGTTATCTTGCAGCAGTACAGTTCCACTGGTGCAAGAAAAATCTGCTCGGTGCAAGTAGGCATTCACATCCTGATGTGAAGATAAAATGGAATCTCCTCTCCTCTCCTCACTGAACCTCTTCTCTCCTCTCCTCTCTGAACCTCTCCTCTCCTCTCCTCTCTGAACCTCTCCTCTCCTCTCCAAATGACCTCTAAAGGTCATCTAGTCTAACCCCAATGCAGTAAGCAGGGACATCCTCAACTAGATCAGGTTGCTCAGAGCTCAAAGAAATACTGCAGATGCTTCTACTAATAATGATATTGTAGATACTGTCAGTAATGGTAGAGATATTGTAAATACCATTAGTAATGGCACAGATACTGCAGATACTGTTAGCAGATACTGTTAGTAATGGTCCACCCTCATAGGATACTGGTAGTAATGGCACAGATATTGTAGACACTGGGAGTAATGGTGCAGATATTGTAGATACTGGTAGTAATGGTACAGATACTGCAGATACTGGTAGTAATGGTGCAGATATTGTAGATACTGGTAGCAATGGTACAGATACTGCAGACACTGGTAGTAATGGTGCAGATATTGTAGATACTGGGAGTAATGGCATAGACATTGTAGATGGTGGTAGTAATGGGCTCACAGTTTGCATACAAAAAGCTGGTTAATGGAACTGAGGCTGCAGAAGAACTGAGTTGTGCTTCATCTGCTAAAAATGGAAGGGAGAAAGTTACAAAAGGGAGAGAGAAAGGCAGAAAATTCCTGCTGTGTGTTTTCTGTGTAGTATAAAAGAGCATCCTGCCATTGTGTGCCTGCTCTTCTATCTTCTGCTTTCAGATACCAAACCCTGTGCTGCATTTCCCCCACCCGGTGCTTTACATCTTCTCTGTGCTGGTTTTCTGTTGATTTAAGCAGGGCTGTTTTCACATCACCTCCCGGAGATAATGGAGTTGGGGTGGACTGTAAAAACAGTTGGGTTGTTTGACAAGGGCTTTCTGCCTGTGTATTTACAAAGCTGTTCCCAAATCGTTTCAAACCGTCCCGAAAGGCTGAACTACAGCCCCAGGCTACGCTGTTATCAGAGCACGCAGGGTGAGCCGGCATGGGCCTGGTGCTTGCTGCTTCACGTGAGACAGCCAAAGGAAGAGGAGCAGAGGCAATGCTCTGCTCTCCTGAGAGCTTCTGCTGCTCCAGGAGCAAGGCAACTCTCTGGACACTGCTGTGGAAATGCTCCAAGGGCTTAATATACAACAAACTTGAGTCAGTGACACATTTTTTGCAGTGGTGAGGGAGTATCCATTGATGTTGTCTGTGCACTGGCCAAAGGCCTGATGGAGAAGGCATTTTTAAGTGGAAATTCCCTTCTACAGGTACCCTGGAGGAAAGTTATCTTAGCCTGACAGTATTTATACAGTCACAGAGTTGGAAGTTGAGCATCTACAAGTCACCTACTTCAGCCTCTCTGCAGAAAGCAGTGGAAACCCCAACTGGATCAGGTTGCTCAGAGCCACATCAAGCCTCACCTTGGATGTCTCCTGGAATGGGGCTTCCACTACCTCCCTGGGCAACCTGTTGCAGTGTTCCACCACCCTCATAGTGAAGAACTTCTTCCTAACCTCCAATCTAAATCTGCTTTGCTCTACTCTCAAACTATTGTCCCTTGCCCCATTCTACATCCCTTTGAAAACAAGTCTTCCCCAGCTCTCTTGGAGCTGGATTTCAGGTGCTGGAAGGCTGCTCTAAGGCCACTTTAAGGTGCTTGTCTGGTGTTGCTGGTGTAGAACTGTAGAGCTCAAAAGAGGAAGAAATGTGAAAGCATCCAGTCCTGCTGTGAATCAGGCAGGATTGTTCTCTGTTATGTAATTTCTAGTGTTCTGCCCATGGTAACTTGAACTGTGCCAAGAAAGAGGGATTCCATCACTTCCCCTGGGAGCCTGATCCAAAACCTCTGTAATACTCACTCTCAGAAAGTTCCCTTGATGTCCAGCCTTCAATTTCCCATTCTTAATTTAACTCCATTCTAGGCTTTGTCATTCCGTGCTGAGTGGTAGCAGATGGCCAAGGCCTTGTAGCTGGCTCCCTGCACTAGAGACAGCAGTTAGGCATTGCTGTGGACATTGAGCCCTCCCAAATGTGGAAGGATCAGTCCCTTGATAAACAGTGGGAGTATGACTGTCCTAGGCTGTCCAGATTCCAGGCAGTTATAGGGCACCAATGGATTGAGCTAGATTTCTCTAAGCTTCCTACCATCTGGAACTAACTGGATAAATACAGAGGGAATTATGTTATAAAAGAATTTGTGAGTTACAAGAGAAGTCCTCATTTTGGGGGATCTTGCAAGGAGCTTGGTGCAGAGATCCCAGGCAGGCTGTGAGCCACTCTGTAGGTGCACATGGAAATTTAGGCTGCTACATGGAGAAGATTTTATTAGACATAAGAAAATAATGATGCCACAGGACAAATGAACTGGTCAGACCTTATCTCAAATGCTCTGAGCTGTTCAGTTTCTCTGTGTTTGAGAGATTATTTTGGACAAGAACAGGCACAGGAAAGGGCAGATTTCTGTCAAGGATCAAGGTAGGGGAGATGAAGTCTTCTGCAAGGCAAGAGGAACCTGACTTCACTTAACAAAATGAATCATTAGAGTAGATACAATTTAAATCTGAAATCATCAGGAAGGAGACAGAGAGGGAGCAGATGAGTTTAAAAAGTGAGAACCAGTTCATTTAAACGGAGCTTAAATAACTTCAGACAGGAAGTTAGCAAACGAGCAGCAAAATTCTGAAGCAGCCTATGGTGGGATTGGTGCAGGCAAGAAATAAACTGATGTTGGGAGAGAGGTTGCTATGTACTTGGCAGACCTTGATGCCTGAGGCAGTCCATGCCAGTTCCACATCTCTGTGGTTGCCCCCTCAAGATTTCAGATGCAACGTAAAGGATCGAGCTGATGCTTTTTAGCACTGCTTTATTTGGGTGTTGATTTTTCACCTGAATCTGAGGTGCATTGGCAAGGGCAGAACTAATCAAGCCATTCTCAAAATAGCTGGAAAACTGGAAGCTGCTGGTGTGCAGCTTTGTCTGCTGGGGTGACCTGGGTGTTGTGTTACAGTGAGGAAAAAACATCTCTCAAAACATGCTCACCATAAAATAGAGAGGATCAGATGTGTAGATGTGTATCTTCCTCGTGCAATGGCATTGTCTTTAATTTGGTTTCCATGTTGATATCCTGGCTCCATAAAATAAAAACCAGCCCAGCTTGGAAACTGCAAGTGCTTTGCTGGTTTGCTGTTGCAGTAAGTCATAGCAGCTCTGTACTTCAGCTGGTGTAAATCAGCATGGCTTCATCCAAACAAGCAAATTTACAAGCCAAGCAAGAGGCTCTGCCTTTAGCTCGACAGTGAATATTTTGCATTTGGTTTCTTCTTATTTTATATTTAAATTTTGCCCTTAATTGTCTTTTTTGTTTCCTCTTCCGCTGTCTGGTGCCGCTCAGACACTATTGCTTGGAAATGAATGGGGCTGTTGAAGTTCATAAAGACACAGCTGGCACAGTGTAGATTCAGTGCTCCTAAGCTAGGGATAGATTTAAGTCGTTTGTGACACCAAAGCCACCCTGCACCTTATGTCATTTAAACAGCAGAGGAATTAAGTAAGGAGGGGCCTGTGCCACGGTATCAGTTCTTGTGGGAAAATATGCTTCAGTGACTTACTGGCACTGGGCTTGGAATGTGGCATTTAAAAGTACCTTTTTACAGTGGGAAAGAATTTGGTCAAGAATAAACAGTCTGACCTTGTTAAATGGACCAAAGGCTGTGTATAACCTAGTTCCAGAAAAGTGGGGTTTAGCTGCCTGGGCAAATGGAAATAAAAATCAGTTTATAAAAAGTGCAGCTGGATTTTCTAGGGAAAAAATCCTGGAGGTGAAACAGAGTGAAGGGAAGAAAAAAAAAAAAAGTGGGATTCAGCTGTGGAATTCCCTGGGTTGTGGGAAGTTGGCTGTGAGCTTTAAACGTGGTTTGAACTGCAATTTCAGAGGGTGCTAAAAGGAGAGTGTCGGACACTGTAGGCAGATGAATCCAAGTCATATCTAGGGTAAGTGAATAACTTCCCACAGACATCAAGGCCATTTGTATTGCCACTAGTATCTGGAAGTGTAAAAACCCTCAGCTGGTAGTAAAACTGAATTTGAGATGAAGTTTAAAGCTTGGTATCTCCAGACAGAGTCTCTCGACTAGCAGTGATATTCAGACACTAACGAGGAAGAAAAAATGGGGAGGAAGAAAACTACTCAGTTTTGGTTCAAATTCACTGATGGCAAACTTGGTTCAGATTCACTGATGGCAAACTTGGTTCAGATTCACTGATGGCAAACTTGGTTCAAATTCACTGATGGCAGACTTGGTTCAGATTCACTGATGGCAAACTTGGTTCAGATTCACTGATGGCAGACTTGGTTCAGATTCACTGGTGGCAAACTTGGTTCAAATTCACTGATGGCAAACTTGGTTCAGATTCACTGATGGGAAACTTGGTTCAAATTCACTGATGCCAAACTTGGTTCAGATTCAGTGAAGGCAAACTGGCAGACTCTTGTTGAAACCCTGTGGTAGGAAGTCCTAGCTTCAATGCAGTTGCTGGAAAACATCCACGGATGTTTTCATTTCATTGTGGCCAGGGTTTCATCCTAGGTTTCCAGATTCTATTGGAAAAATGCAGACACTCTGAGCAAATGTTCAGGCTGCTTTGGAGGAGTGGAGCATTCAGGGAATAGCACTGAGCTTTGGGAATGGTTTTGGTGTCGGTGCCTGTCCGCTTTGCGGGCTTTGGGCACGCGATTCTCACAGGTGCTTCATAGAACCATCAAATCATTTTGGTTGAAAGACATTTGGCATCACCCAGCCCAACCATTCTCTAACCCTACCAAGGCTGGGGCTAAACTATGGCCCTCAGCACCACATCTCTGCCTCTGAAACACCTCCAGGGATGGGCATTCAACCACCTCTCTAGGCAGACTGTGCCAGCCTTTGAGAACTCTTCCAGTCAAGAAGTTTCTTTTCAGATCCAACCTCCATTCTCCCAACACTGCCCTTCACATCTTTAAAAAGATGAATGAGGGCACCCCTCAGGCTCCTCTTCTCCAAGCTCAAGACACAGCTCCCTAAGGACAGGTCCTTAGCAGGGAGATGTTCAAATCTTTTATGCAGCAATCATTGCTGCATAGAAATAAAAGTGTTTCCCTAGCTGCAGTTATCAGCAAAACTACTGAAACAGAAACATTTCTGTGATGGAAGATTATATTCGAGGTGGGCATTTCTGAGGGAGCTGGGGCTGTTTAGTTTGAGGAACAGCAGGCTAAGGGCAGACCTCATTGCTGTCTGCAGCTACCTGAGGAGACATTGTGGAGAGGCTGCTGCTGGGCTCTGCTCACAGGTAACTGGAGACAGAATAAGGGGAAATGGCCTCAAGCTGAGACTGGGAAGGTTTAGATTGGACATTAGGAAAAAAGTTTTTCACAGAAAGAGTGGTCAGGGACTGGGATGAGCTGCCCAGGGAGGTGGTGGAGTCACCCACCCTGGATGTCTTTAAGGGTGGTTTGGATGTGGTGCTTGGGGCTATGGTTTATCTTGTAGAGTAGGGTTCTGGATTGGACTTGGTGATCCTGAGGGGCTTTGCCAACCTGCATGTTCCTGTGATTCTGTGATTAATAGATGGAACTGTTTAAAAAGCAGTGTGAGCTAAAACAAGTGAGCTGAAGAAAAAAAGAAGCATTCACATCAGGTAAACTCAAAACTGAAAGTGTGTACAGTAGGTTGTGAGTAATTTGAGTAAAGACTCTGTGTCAAGCCAGAGAAGAAGCAAGCCTCTCTCATGTAAACATGGCTTGCAGGTCCCTGCAGTCAGTGTAAACACCTCCTGAACTTCGCCGGAGTTTCCTGCCTTGCGCCTCGCTCCACGTTGTGTTTACAGCACCAGCGCTGTGTTTACCCTGCCCAGACTTCGGGAGGCCCTGGCTGGGGTGGAGCTCGCACCCCGCCGGGAGAAGGCTGCGCGGTGCCTATGTATAGTCAGGCCTGATGGATGGAGCTGTCACACCGCTCCGCGCTCCAGCCTCCGCGGCGGCCCCGGGCGGGCCTGCGCTGCTGGCGCTGCCTGTGCGCAGGGACCGAGCCCCTCCTACCGCCTTGGACATCCCCATCGATTCATAGAAAAGCGAGAACAGCTCTTCTTGGAATTTGCTGCGATCCTGCGATGCTGCCCAGACCTTGATTGGCTTTTTTTTTTTTTTTTTTTTTTTAAACTGTGCAGATTTTCATTTCCCTTCTATTCTGAGTGATGTTTGTCATCCAGATCTGCCTGATAGCTCCAGCCCTCGCCTCTTTGAAGGCATTTCACCAGCAGAATGGGCTTCCCAGGAAAAGATTTAGCATTTGCCCTTCTTTACATTCAGTGTGCAAATAGTGGGTCCTCAGAGAGGGAAGCTGCTGTACTTCACAGAATCACAGAATTCCAAGTTGGAAGACACCCCAAAGCTCCTCTGGTCCAACCTTTCTAGGTGCCAGTGCAGCTGAACTGAGCTGGCACAGCACCTGCCAAACTGAGGCTGCAAACTGCCCAGTGCAGGGCACTGCACTGCTGCCCTCGGCAGAGGATTCCTGTGCCCTGCTGTGCTCATGGGGAAACATTTCCTTCTGCAGTCCAATGGGAATTTCCCCAGCAGTAACCTGACCCCATCACCTCTTGTCTTTCCCTTGGGATCCCACATAAAAAGGGAGTCTTCATCTTCTTGGTAACCACCTTCCGTGTCCAGGTTGATGGTGCTAAGGTCTCCCCTAAGCCTCCCCTTCTCCAGGCTGCACGAAGCCAGCTCTCAGCCTTTGCTCATCTGGCAGGGCTGCCAGGCCTCCATGCTTCTGTAGAACTGACTTTTCCTCTACACCTTCAGTAACAGCACAAGCAGTGGTAGTAGGCTAGAGAGCAGAGATAACTGGCATGGCAGAAGGCAGATGTTTTATGCTCTATCCTGAAGAACAGGAGGTGGGGGGAACTCTGTCTTTTGTATTTCACGTACTATGAAAGTGTCTTTCTGTGAAATCAAAGGAAGTGAAGATTTCAATGCAGTTGAGACACAGACCTTAATTTTCAGTGTTGCTGGTCAAAATCCTCATGGCAGGGCAGCTTTCACCTTGTACCTTGAGAAGATGTAGTTACAGGATGAGGGCTAATGGCTTCAAACTTGGAGAAGTTGGATTGAGATGGGACATAAGGAAGGAATTCTTGCCCATGAGGGTGGTGAGGCACTGGGACAGGTTGCCCAGAGAAGTTGTGGAGGCTCCAAGCCTGGCAGTGCTCAGTCAAGTTGGCTGGGGCCTCGGGCAAGCTGGGCTGGTAGGAGATGTCTTTGCCCATGGCAGGGGAGGGGGGGGTTGGAACTAGATGATCTTTCACATCCCTTCCAACACAAACCATTCTCTGTTTTTATGCTCAGATTGGATTAATAACTTGGATAACTCTGTAGATAGTGGCTGTAATTAAGCCCAGAAGTCTGAAAAGACAGCAGGCGTATAGAACAGACAATAATATCTGTGGGAGCTAACATTTTCTTCAGAGGATGCCCCACATGTTCTTCATGCTCTGGAACCCATTCAGAAGTGTGAGCACACATCCCTAACTAATTCCTGGTGAGACACATGCTAACATGGAGAAGAGAAGCCATTTAATCCTCATTGAATATTCATTTCAGGACTAGAACAATGCTCTGAACACTACTTTGAGTGTTTCCAAGAATTAATATGTCTGTGTAAGCACCTTCTCCCAGTTAGGAGCTCAACAAAACTCTTCCTGCATGCTTTCACCATCAGGAGATCCCCCACTATATGCTGTGTGTACACAGGATGGTTTAGGTTGGAAGGGACCTTAAAGATCAGCTAGTTGCAACCCCCTGCCACTTCCTACTAGACCATATTGCTCAAGACCCTATCTGAGCTGGCTTTGAAGTGGCAGAGAGAGAGCATTTGCACATGGCCTAGACACAGTATTTACAGTGTAAGGGGTTTCAGGTTTGGTCAGTGGAGCCAAGGCTGCTGGGGTGGAAAATGAGGAGGGTTACAGGACTATCCTGTCAGAGGAACAACAAATTTATGTTACAGCATCAGGAAAGGACTTTCCTACAGTTAAGCATTTGCTGTCATAACTCTCTCTAAAGAAACAATTCTTTTTGACACTCCCTCTTTGTGGAACACAACATCATTGTGTTAAGAGTTGTACAGGTATGAATCAAGGTCTGATTTGCTTTCATAGCCACCTTGGAGGACATTTTATCTTCTTGTATATTTATGGCCAAGCATTCCATTTTTCCACCTTGATAAAATCCCAGTCCATATATTAATTCTTCCTGTTAATCAGCATGATTATTTTAATCAAGGTATTTAACAGTATCTCCTACTCTTTAGAGGAAAGATTTCTTTACAGAATCCTAGCATTGCTTTCCTCAGAAAAGACCTTTGGGAACACCCAGCCCAACCATTCTCTAGCTCTGCCAAGGCTGGGGCTAAACCATGGCCGTCAGCACCACAGCTCTGCCTCTTGGAAACACCTCCAGGGATGGGCAGCCTGTGCCAGGCTTTGAGAACCCTTTCAGTCAAGAAGTTTCTTCTCAAGCCCAACCTAAATCTCCCCTGGTGCAACTTGAGGCAATTTCCTCTCCTCCTATCACTAGAGATAAGAAACTCCCATGATGTTGAGTGTTATGTGAGTGTCCTACTCTCCGTTGATATTTGTAAGCAGTCACATTGCTCTTCAGCCTAGGGGCTTCTTCTCTCAGGAATATAATTTCATGTACATTGTCTAATATCTAAGCCTGCTCTCCCTCAACTTAAAACAATGGGGAATGGTTTGGAGCTGAGGCAGAGCAGGGTTAGGCTGGATCTTAGGGAGAAGTTCTTCAGTAGGAGGGTGGTGAGATTCTGGCACAGGCTGCCCAGGGAGGCTGTGACTGCCTCCTCTCTTGGGGTGTTCAGGGCCAGGCTGGATGAGGCCTTGAGCAGCTGAATGTAGCTGAGAGGTGTCCCTGGGCATGGTTGGGAGGTTGGAGTGAGTGAGCTCTGAGCTGTCTTTCAACCTGAGCCATTCTGGGATTCTACAATTAAATTACTGAGGATTGTTGTTGTTAATAACAATAACAGCAGCAGCAGCAACAAGAAAACAACAACAACAATAATAATGCTATTTATTTATTAAATTACTGCATTTTTTTACATTAGTATTCAGGTCAGGAAGTGAAAATGAGGAAGAAGTTTGGAATTGTAGGAGCAGCTTGGCCTCTGTTAGATCTTTACTGCCTTGTCTTCAGTCCACTGTAACATTTGTTAAAGTTGAAGTGTTCTGGCTAGAACCCAGCCTGTTCCACCTGCTCCTTTGGGTCCTGCTCAGCACAGTTCCTAACACCTTCCTTTCCCTCAGGTGTTGTACCTTAGATGGCACATCCTCAGCAGGCTGTGTAGGCTGCATAGAGGGAGCTAGCAGAAAAGGCAGCAAGAGGAAAGCAAGGAGGCAAGAAAAGGCAGGGACAGACATTGCACTGACAGGGAAAATGAGGCCATGTGAAATACAATGAGGAGAGAGTTTTGTTGGGTTTTGTTTGGTTGGATTTTTTTAATTTCTTGTTGCTTTAGGCCAAGGAGTGTTTGAATTCACTTTTATTTCCAGTTGCTGTTTTGCCTTCTGGACAGAAGATAATAGAGCAGTTCAATTTGCCACATAGCTCCAATTCTTTCCTAGTGAATATTTGAAATATTACACCCTGAACTTGCAAGGAATATGAGAAATGGCATCGGGTTTGGGCTGTTCCCTGCTAAAGGTGTTCACAAGCAGAATCATTCCAACTCAATTAAGTGCTATTTTAAAAGGAAATAAAAGACATTCCAGAAACTTTGGAGGTCATGCCCTCATCTCCAGCATCATGACTTGTTCCACCATCTTTGTGGCCACAGCAGAAAATCTTTTGTGCTCCTTTCCACTCCTCTGGTTGGTTGGTGCATGGACTAATCAAAACCACTGACATCTCCCTTGATCACTTACAGACACACCATGGCACTGCACCTATTTAATAAGGGGAAAAGGAGTGAAGCTCACTAACATTTCCTCAGCTGCCATGGAAACCACTGCATCTTAGAACAGGATACTTGACCCCCAGCCTTTGATATGCCAAGTGGCTTTCTGTCAGCCCTCAGTGTCCTCCTTGCCTGGGGAAAATGCCAAGTCAGGCAACAAGAACTTGAAAGCTGCAAGGTGAAGTCAGGTCGCTTCTGTCTGGGCTTCATCTGCTTGAATTACAACCTCCTGTGCTTGAATTCCTTTGAATGGGAGAGGTACCCACATGGAAGTGAGGGTCCCAGTTCAGTGTGCTGAAATTATAGAAGCATCAGATTGCTTTGACTGGAAAAGCCCTTTAAGATCATCCAGTCCACCCATTCTCTAACTCTGCCAAGGCTGGGGCCAAACCATGGCCCTCAGCACCACGTCTCTGCCTCTTGGGAACACCTCCAGGGATGGTGATTCAACCACCTCCCTGGGCAGCTTGTGCCAGGCTTTGAGAACCCTTCCACTCAAAAAGTTTCTTCTGATGTCCAACCTAAAGCTCCCCTGGTGGGACTTACAGCACTAAAAGCTTTCCTTGGGAATCAGAGGCACTTTCTGAGTTTGTGGTGAGCAAGCTTTGCATCACGTTAACCAGCTGAGCTTTGGTCTAACCTCAGCAGCAGCAAATGGCCCTGTTTTCCAGGAAAGCAGAACTGACAATGTGTTGCCTGTGCACCTCAGCCTGCACAGATGACAGTGTTCTGGGTCAGACACTGACCTGTGTGTGAAAGGGAACTTCCTTTAGGTGCCTGCTGTGGTGGTAGATCTAGAGCTGGGATTACCCCCCTGGTTAAGACAAGGAAGCAGGTACTACAAGAGCAGATGGAAGGAAAGCTGAAAGGAGGTTGTTAAGAGGTGGAGGTTGGTCTCTTCTCTCTAGTATCAGGTGATAGGATGAGGGGAAATGTCCTGGAATTGTATCAGGGGAGGGTTAGTTTGGATACATTAGGAAAAATGTCTTTGCTGCAAGAGCGGTCAGGGATTGGCACAGGCTGCCCAGGGAGGAGGTGGAGTCCCCATCCCTGCAGGTGTTCGAGAAATTGGATCATGGTTTGATGGCCATGATGGTACTGGGTTCATGGTTGGACACAATGACCTTAGAGGTGTTTTCCAACCCAAACACTTCCACAATTCCTCTGCTTGAAGTTAATTTCTCCCATTTTATTCTAATTCAGAATTCATTCCATGTAGAAGAGCAATTAATACAGAAAGTTAAAGCCCACAAACTTATCAGGACCATGAGAGCTCCCCAGTGGACAGAAGTGCTGGTACCTGTGTAGGACAACCCCCCCAGCACCTGGTACCTGTGTAGAACAAACATCCCCAGCATATTCCCTGTCCCCCCCAATAAAAAAGCAACTAGAAAGGCTGGGGGAGGGAAGAGAATCAGGACGCGAAGTCTTGTTCATTTTCTCCTTTTTACATGCAGGTCGATAATTAAAGGGGAGAGTAAATTAATTACATGAATATTAAAAGGTTACTCTTCTATTCTAACATTTGGTCACAAGTTGTCTAATGAAGAGGAATGCAGGCTGGAGGGCTGCCATGCCTTGGCTGCTCTCTGCAGAGGGCCACAGGCTGAAGCAGTGATTATGTGTGACAGCTCCTGGGAACAATGAGCCTGCGCACAGCTCATCCAGATGGAGCATACTCTGCTAAATTACACCCACAACAGGGTGGCCCACAGGCAAACAAAATAGTTA